>OZ012740.1:5872737-6272634 GCA_963859935.3 Lathyrus sativus
TATTAAGGTTGATTATTTAATTTTAATTGTTATGCATATGTATAAATTATGGGTCATTCATTTTTGTCTCTTAACTTAGTTTCTTAGAGGTGAAGAAACCAATATTTTGGTGATGGAGAAGAAGAAAAATATAGAAATTGTTTACATCTATTATACCATAATACAATGTGATTATAGTGAATACAAATAACATTGAGCCTAAATATTTAATTTTAGTGATTACCCATGTAGATATAATTTATTTGTCATTCATTTACAGTCTTTTAACTCTGTGGCTTAGTGACGAAGAAACGTGAAATTTGGTGATGGAGAAGAAACATATTGAATATATTTACATCTAAATTACCATAATTCAATGTAAAAGTGATAAATATCAATAAACTATAGCTTGACTATTTATTTTAATTATTACCTATTTTGTATAAAAAATATGACATGGATTATAGCCTTTAAACTTTGTTTTTTAGTTGGGAAAAATATAAAATTTTGTGACGGAGCAAAAAAATAAAATATAATTAATTTTTTACATAGACTATAGTCTATTATGTTTTTAGCTTAGTGATAAAAAATATAAAATTTTGGATGGTGAAGAAAAATATTGAACATTTTAAGATTAAATGTACCATAAGTGAATTTGAATACGAGGAATATAAATAATATTCAGGTTGATTATTTAATTTTAATTTTTATGCATATTTATAAATTATGGGTCATTCATTTGTTGTCTCTTAACTTAGTTTCTTAGAGGTGAAGAAACTTATATTTTGGTGATGGAGAAGAAGAAAAATATAGAAATTGTTTACATCTATTATACCATAATACAATGTGATTATAGTGAATACAAATAACATTGAGCCTAAATATTTAATTTTAGTGATTACCCGTGTAGATATAATTTATTTGTCATTCATTTACAGTCTTTTAACTATGTGGCTTAGTGCAGAAGAAACGTGAAATTTAATGATGGAGAAGAAACATATTGAATATATTTACATCGAAATTACCATAATTCAATGTGAAAGTGATAAATATCAATAAATTCTAGCTTGATTAATTATTTTAATTATTACCTACATTGCATAAAACTATTTCATGGATTATAGTCTTTTAACTTTGTTTTTTAGTTGGGAAAAACATAAAATTTTGTGATGGAGTAAAAAACTAAAATATAATTGATTTTTTACATAGACTATATATAGTCTATTATGTTTTTGGCTTAGTGATA
This sequence comes from Lathyrus sativus, assembly GCA_963859935.3. Classification (NCBI taxonomy): domain Eukaryota; kingdom Viridiplantae; phylum Streptophyta; class Magnoliopsida; order Fabales; family Fabaceae; genus Lathyrus; species Lathyrus sativus. The sequence continues at coordinate 5,873,963 of OZ012740.1, forward strand.
AAAAATAGAAAACTTTTTTTTTGTGAAGAAAAATATTAAACATTTTTAGATCTAATATACCATAAGTGAATTTGAATACGACGAATATAAATAATATCGAGGTTGATTATTTAATTTTAATTGTTATGCATACGTATAATTTATGGGTCATTCATTTTTGTGTCTCTTAACTTAGTTTCTTAGAGGTGTAAAACTAATATTTTGGTGTTGGAGAAGAAGAAAAATATAGAAATTATTTACATCTATTATACCATAATACATTGTGATTATAGTGAATACAAATAACATTGAGCCGAAATTTTAATTTTAGTGATTACCCATGTAGATATAATTTATTTGTCATTCATTTACAATCTTTTAACTTTGTGGCTTAGTGACGAAGAAACGTGAAATTTGGTGATGGAGAAGAAACATGTTGAATATATTTACATCTAAATTACCATAATTCAATGTGAAAGTGATACATATCAATAAACTCTAGCTTGACTATTTATTTTAATTATTACTTATTTTTTATAAAAAAATATGACATGGATTATAGCCTTTTAATTTTGTTTTTTAGTTGGGAAAAATATAAAATTTTGTGACGGAGTCAAAAACTAAAAAATAATTAATTTTTTACATAGACTATAGTCTATTATGTTTTTAGCTTAGTGATAAAAAAAATATAAAACTTTGGATGGTGAAGAAAAATATTGAACATTTTTAGATTAAATATACCATAAGTGAATTTGAATACGAGGAATATAAATAATATTGAGGTTGATTATTTAATTTTAATTGTTATGCATATGTATAAATTATGGGTCATTCATTTGTTGTCTCTTAACTTAGTTTCTTAGAGTTGAAGAAACCAATATTTTGGTGATGGAGAAGAAGAAAAATATAGAAATTGTTTACATCTATTATACCATAATACAATGTAATTATAGTGAATACAAATAACATTGAGCCTAAATATTTAATTTTAGTGATTACCCATTTAGATATAATTTATTTGTCATTCATTTACATTCTTTTAACTCTGTGGCTTAGTGACGAAGAAACATGAAATTTGGTGATGGAGACGAAACATATTGAATATATTTACATCTAAATTACCATAATTCAATGTAAAAGTGATAAATATCAATAAACTCTAGCTTGACTATTTCTTTTAATTATTACCTATTTTGATTAAAAAATATGACATGGATTATAGCCTTTAATCTTTGTTTTTTAGTTGGGAAAATATAAAATTTTGTGACGGAGTAAAAAAAATAAAATATAATTAATTTTTTACATAGGCTATAGTCTATTATAGATTTAGCTTAGTGATAAAAAATATAAAATTTTGGATGGTGAAGAAAAATATTGAACATTTTAAGATTAAATAAACCATTAGTGAATTTGAATACGAGGAATATAAAAATTATTTAGGTTGATTATTTAATTTTAATTGTTATGCATATGTATAAATTATGGGTCATTCGTTTGTTGTCTCTTAACTTAGTTTCTTAGAGGTGAAGAAACCAATATTTTGGTGATGGAGAAGAAGAAAAATATAGAAATTGTTTACATTTATTATATCATAATACAATGTGATTATAGTGAATACAAATAACATTGAGCCTAAATATTTAATTTTAGTGATTACCCGTGTAGATATAATTTATTTGTCATTCATTTACAGTCTTTTAACTCTGTGGCTTAGTGACGAAGAAACGTGAAATTTGGTGATGGAGAAGAAACATATTGAATATATTTACATCTAAATTACCATAATTCAATGTAAAAGTGATAAATATCAATAAACTCTAGCTTGACTATTTATTTTAATTATTACCTATTTTGTATAAAAAATATGACATGGATTATAGCCTTTAAACTTTGTTTTTTAGTTGGGAAAAATATAAAATTTTGTGACGGAGCAAAAAAATAAAATATAATTAAATTTTTACATAGACTATAGTCTATTATGTTTTTAGCTTAGTGATAAAAAATATAAAATTTTGGATGGTGAAGAAAAATATTGAACATTTTTAGATTAAATATACCATAAGTGAATTTGAATACGAGGAATATAAATAATATTCAGGTTGATTATTTAATTTTAATTTTTATGCATATTTATAAATTATGGGTCATTCATTTGTTGTCTCTTAACTTAGTTTCTTAGAGGTGAAGAAACCAATATTTTGGTGATGGAGAAGAAGAAAAATATAGAAATTGTTTACATTTATTATACCTTAATACAATGTGATTATAGTGAATACAAATAACATTGAGCCTAAATATTTAATTTTAGTGATTACCCATGTAGATATAATTTATTTGTCATTCTTTTACAGTTTTTAGTTGGGAAAAATATAAAATTTTGTGACTGAGTCAAAAACTAAAATATAATTAATTTTTTACATAGACTATAGTCTATTATGTTTTTAGCTTAGTGATAAAAAAAATATAAAACTTTGGATGGTGAAGAAAAATATTGAACATTTTTAGATTAAATATACCATAAGTGAATTTGAATACGAGGAATATAAATAAAATATATTCCTATTATATTTTGTGACGGAGTAAAAAAAATATAATATAATTAATTTTTTACATAGGCTATAGTCTATTATAGATTTAGCTTAGTGATAAAAAATATAATATTTTGGATGGTGAAGAAAAATATTGAACATTTTAAGATTAAATAAACCATTAGTGAATTTGAATACGAGGAATATAAAAATTATTTAGGTTGATTATTTAATTTTGATTGTTATGCATATGTATAAATTATGGGTCATTCGTTTGTTGTCTCTTAACTTAGTTTCTTAGAGGTGAAGAAACCAATATTTTGGTGATGGAGAAGAAGAAAAATATAGAAATTGTTTACATTTATTATATCATAATACAATGTGATTATATTGAATACAAATAACATTGAGCCTAAATATTTAATTTTAGTGATTACCCGTGTAGATATAATTTATTTGTCATTCTTTTACAGTTTTTAGTTGGGAAAAATATAAAATTTTGTGACGGAGTCAAAAACTAAAATATAATTAATTTTTTACATAGACTATAGTCTATTATGTTTTTAGCTTAGTGATAAAAAAAAATATAAAACTTTGGATGGTGAAGAAAAATATTGAACATTTTTAGATTAAATATACCATAAGTGAATTTGAATACGAGGAATATAAATAATATTCAGGTTGATTATTTAATTTTAATTTTTATGCATATGTATAAATTATGGGTCATTCATTTGTTGTCTCTTAACTTAGTTTCTTAGAGTTGAAGAAACCAATATTTTGGTGATGGAGAAGAAGAAAAATATAGAAATTGTTTACATCTATTATACCATAATACAATGTAATTATAGTGAATACAAATAACATTGAGCCTAAATATTTAATTTTAGTGATTACCCATGTAGATATAATTTATTTGTCATTCATTTACAGTCTTTTAACTATGTGGCTTAGTGACGAAGAAACGTGAAATTTAATGATGGAGAAGAAACATATTGAATATATTTACATCTAAATTACCATAATTCAATGTGAAAGTGATAAATATCAATAAATTCTAGCTTGATTAATTATTTTAATTATTACCTATTTTGCATAAAACTATTTCATGGATTATAGTCTTTTAACTTTGTTTTTTAGTTGGCAAAAAACATAAAATTTTGTGATGGAGTAAAAAACTAAAATTTAATTGATTTTTTACATAGACTATATATAGTCTATTATGGTTTTGGCTTAGTGATAAAAAAATAGAAAACTTTTTGATTGTGAAGAGAAATATTAAACATTTTTTGATGTAATATACCATAAGTGAATTTGAATACGACAAATATAAATATTATTGAGGTTGATTATTTCATTTTAATTGTTATGCATATGTATAATTTATGGGTCATTCATTTTTGTGTCTCTTAACTTAGTTTCTTAGAGGTGTAAAACCAATATTTTGGTGATGCAGAAGAAGAAAAATATAGAAATTGTTTACATCTATTATACCATAATACAATGTGATTATAGTGAATACAAATAACCTTGAGCCTAAATAATTAATTTTACTGATTATCCATGTAGATATAATTAATTTGTCATTGATTTACAGTCTTTTAATTCTGTAGCTTAGTGACGAAGAAACGTGAAATTTGGTTATGGAGAAAAAACATATTGAATATATTTATATCTAAATTACCATAATTCAATGTGAAAGTCATAAATATCTATAAACTCTATCTTGATTATTTATTTTCATTATTACCTATTTTGTATAAAAAAGATGTCATGGATTATAGCCTTTAACTTTGTTTTTTAGTTGGAAAAAATATAATATTTTGTGATAGAGTAAAAAACTAAAATATAATTAATTTTTTACATAGACTATAGTCTATTATGTTTCTAGATTATTGATAAAAAAAATATAAACCTTTTGGATGGTGAAGAAAAATATTGAACATTTTTAGATTAAATATACCATAAGTGAATTTGAATACGAGGAATATAAATAATATTGAGGTTGATTATTTAATTTTAATTGTTATGCATGTGTATAAATTATGGGTCATTCATTTTTATCTCTTAACTTAGTTTCTTAGAGGTGAAGAAACCAATATTTTGGTGATGGAGAAGAAGAAAAATATAGAAATTGTTTACATCTATTATACCATAATACAATGTGATTATAGTGAATACAAATAACATTGAGCCTAAATATTTAATTTTAGTGATTACCCATGTAGATATAATTTATTTGTCATTCATTTACAGTCTTTTAACTCTGTGGCGTAGTGACGAAGAAACGTGAAATTTGGTGATGGAGAACAAACATATTGAATATATTTACATCTAAATTACCATAATTCAATGTAAAAGTGATAAATATTAATAAACTCTAGCTTGACTATTTATTTTAATTATTACCTATTTTGTATAAAAAAATATGACATGGATTATAGCCTTTAAACTTTGTTTTTTAGTTGGGAAAATATAAAATTTTGTGACGGAGTAAAAAAATAAAATATAATTAATTTTTTACATAGACTATAGTCTATTATGTTTTTAGCTTAGTGATAAATAATATAAAGTTTTGGATGGTGTAGAAAAATATTGAACATTTTAAGACTAAATATACCATTAGTGAATTTGAATACGAGGAATATAAATAATATTTAGGTTGGTTATTTAATTTTAATTGTTATGCATATGTATAAATTATGGATCATTCATTTGTTGTCTCTTAACTTAGTTTCTTAGAGGTGAAGAAACCAATATTTTGGTGATGGAGAAGAAGAAAAATATAGAAATTGTTTACATCTATTATTCCATAATACAATGTGATTATATTGAATACAAATAACCTTGAGCCTAAATATTTAATTTTAGTGATTACCCATGTAGATATAATTTATTTGTCATTCATTTACAGTCTTTTAACTCTGTGGCTTAGTGACGAAGAAACGTGAAATTTAATGATGGAGAAGAAACATATTGAATATATTTACATGTAAATGATCATAATTCAATGTGAAAGTGATAAATTTCAATAAATTCTAGCTTGATTAATTATTTTAATTATTACCTATTTTGCATAAAACTATTTCATGGATTATAGTCTTTTAACTTTGTTTTTTAGTTGGCAAAAAACATAAAATTTTGTGATGGATTAAAAAACTAAAATTTAATTGATTTTTTACATAGACTATATATAGTCTATTATGTTTTTGGCTTAGTGATAAAAAATAGAAAACTTTTTGATTGTGAAGAGAAATATTAAACATTTTTAGATGTAATATACCATAAGTGAATTTGAATACGACAAATATAAATATTATTGAGGTTGATTATTTCATTTTAATTGTTATGCATATGTATAATTTATGGGTCATTCATTTTTGTGTCTCTTAACTTAGTTTCTTAGAGGTGTAAAACCAATATTTTGGTGATGCAGAAGAAGAAAAATATAGAAATTGTTTACATCTATTATACCATAATACAATGTGATTATAGTGAATACAAATAACCTTGAGCCTAAATAATTAACTTTAGTGATTATCCATGTAGATATAATTAATTTGTCATTGATTTACAGTCTTTTAACTCTGTGGCTTAGTGACGAAGAAACGTGAAATTTGGTTATGAAGAAAAAAACATATTGAATATATTTACATCTAAATTACCATAATTCAATGTGAAAGTCATAAATATCTATAAACTCTATCTTGATTATTTATTTTCATTATTACCTATTTTGTATAAAAAATATGTCATGGATTATAGCCTTTAACTTTGTTTTTTAGTTGGAAAAAATATAATATTTTGTGATAGAGTAAAAAACTAAAATATAATTAATTTTTTACATAGACTATAGTCTATTATGTTTCTAGATTATTGATAAAAAAAAATATAAACCTTTTGGATGGTGCAGAAAAATATTGAACATTTTTAGATTAAATATACCATAAGTGAATTTGAATACGAGGAATATAAATAATATTGAGGTTGATTATTTAATTTTAATTGTTATGCATGTGTATAAATTATGGGTCATTCATTTTTATCTCTTAACTTAGTTTCTTAGAGGTGAAGAAACCAATATTTTGGTGATGAAGAAGAAGAAAAATATAGAAATTGTTTACATCTATTATACCATAATACAATGTGATTATAGTGAATACAAATAACATTGAGCCTAAATATTTAATTTTAGTGATTACCCATGTAGATATAATTTATTTGTCATTCATTTACAGTCTTTTAACTCTGTGGCGTAGTGACGAAGAAACGTGAAATTTGGTGATGGAAAACAAACATATTGAATATATTTACATCTAAATTACCATAATTCAATGTAAAAGTGATAAATATTAATAAACTCTAGCTTGACTATTTATTTTAATTATTACCTATTTTGTATAAAAAAATATGACATGGATTATAGCCTTTAAACTTTGTTTTTTAGTTGGGAAAATATAAAATTTTGTGACGGAGTAAAAAAATAAAATATAATTAATTTTTTACATAGACTATAGTCTATTATGTTTTTAGCTTAGTGATAAAAAAAATATAAAATTTTGGATGGTGAAGAAAAATATTGAACATTTTAAGATTAAATATACCATTAGTGAATTTGAATACGAGGAATATAAATAATATTTAGGTTGATTATTTAATTTTAATTGTTATGCATATGTATAAATTATGGGTCATTCATTTGTTGTCTCTTAACTTAGTTTCTTAGAGGTGAAGAAAACAATATTTTGGTGATGGAGAAGAAGAAAAATATAGAAATTGTTTACATTTATTATACCATAATACAATGTGATTATAGTGAATACAAATAACATTGAGCCTAAATATTTAATTTTAGTGATTAACTATGTAGATATAATTAATTTGTCATTGATTTACAGTCTTTTAACTCTGTGGCTTAGTGACGAAGAAACGTGAAATTTAATGATGGAGAAGAAACATATTGAATATATTTACATGTAAATGATTATAATTCAATGTGAAAGTGATAAATTTCAATAAATTCTAGCTTGATTAATTATTTTAATTATTACCTATTTTGCATAAAACTATTTCATGGATTATAGTCTTTTAACTTTGTTTTTTAGTTGGCAAAAAACATAAAATTTTGTGATGGATTAAAAAACTAAAATTTAATTGATTTTTTACGTAGACTATAGTCTATTATGTTTCTAGATTATTGATAAAAAATATAAACCTTTTGGATGGTGAAGAAAAATATTGAACATTTTTGGATTAAATATACCATAAGTGAATTTGAATACGAGGAATATAAATAATATTGAGGTTGATTATTTAATTTTAATTTTTATGCATATGTATAAATTATGGGTCATTCATTGTTGTCTCTTAACTTAGTTTCTTAGAGGTGAAGAAACCAATATTTTGGTGATGGAGAAGAAGAAAAATATAGAAATTGTTTACATCAATTATACCATAATACAATGTGATTATAGTGAATACAAATAACATTGAGCCTAAATATTTAATTATAGTGATTACCCATGTAGATATAATTTATTTGTCATTCATTTTTAGTCTTTTAACTCTGTGGCTTAGTGACGAAGAAACGTGAAATTTGGTGATGGAGAAGAAACATATTGAATATATTTACATCTAAATTACCATAATTCAATGTAAAAGTCATAAATATCAATAAACTCTAGCTTGACTATTTATTTTAATTATTACCTATTTTGCATAAAAAATATTTCATGGATTCTAGGCTTTTAACTTTGTTTTTTAGTTGGGAAAAACATAAAATTCTGTGATGGAGTAAAAAACTAAAATATAATTAATTTTTTACATAGATTATATATAGTCTATTATGTTTTTGGCTTAGTGATAAAAAAAATATAAAACTTTTTGATTGTGAAGAGAAATATTGAACATTTTTAGTTGTAATATACCATAAGTGAATTTGAATACGAAGAATATAAATCATATTGAGGTTGATTATTTAATTTTAATTGTTATGCATATTTATAATTTATGGGTCATTCATTTTTGTGTCTCTTAACTTAGTTTCTTAGAGGTGTAGAAACCAATATTTTGGTGATGGAGAAGAAGAAAAATATAGAAATTGTTTACATCTATTATACCATAATACAATGTGATTATAGTGAATACAAATAACATTGAGCCTAAAAATTTAATTTTAGTGATTACCAATGTAGATATAATTTATTTGTCATTCATTTACAGTCTTTTAACTATGTGGCTTAGTGACGAAGAAACGTGAAATTTAATAATGGAGAAGAAACATATTCAATATATTTACATCTAAATTAACATAATTCAATGTGAAAGTGATAAATATCAATAAATTCTAGCTTGATTAATTATTTTAATTATTACCTATTTTGCATAAAACTATTTCATGGATTATAGTCTTTTAACTTTGTTTTTTAGTGGGGAAAAACATACAATTTTTTGATGGAGTAAAAAACTAAAATATAATTGATTTTTTACATAGACTATATATAGTCTATTATGTTTTTGGCTTAGTGATAAAAAATAGAAAACTTTTTGATTGTGAAGAGAAATATTAAACATTTTTAGATGTAATATACCATAAGTGAATTTGAATACGGCGAATATAAATAATATTGAGGTTGATTATTTAATTTTAATTGTTATGCATATGTATAAATTATGGGTCATTCATTTGTTGTCTCTTAACTTAGTTTCTTAGAGGTGTAAAACCAATATTTTGGTGATGGAGAAGAAGAAAAATATAAAAATTGTTTACATCTATTATACCATAATACAATGTGATTATATTGAATACAAATAACATTAAGCCTTAATATTTAATTTTAGTGATTACCCATGTAGATATAATTAATTTGTCATTGATTTACAGTCTTTTAAATCTGTGGCTTAGTGACGAAGAAACGTGAAATTTGGTGATGTAGAAGAAACATATTGAATATATTTACATCTAAATTACCATAATTTAATGTGAAAGTGATAATTATCAATAAACTCTAACTTGATTATTTATTTTAATTATTACCTATTTTGCATGAAAAATATTTCATGGATTTTAGTCTTTTAACTTTGTTTTTTGTTTGGAAAAACATAAAATTTTGTAACGGAGTAAAAAAATAAAATATAATTAATTTTTTACATAGACTATAGTCTATTATTTTTTTGGCTTAGTGATAAAAAATATAAAACTTTTTTATTGTAAAGAGAAATATTTAACATTTTTAGATGTAATATACTATAAGTGAATTTGAAGACGACGAATATAAATAATATTGAGGTTGATTATTTAATTTTAATTGTTATGCATATGTATAATTTATGGGTCATTCATTTTTATGTCTCTTAATTTAGTTTTTTAGAGGTGTAGAAACCAATATTTTGGTGATGGAGAAGAAGAAAAATATAGAAATTGTTTACATCTATTATACCATAATACAATGTGATTATAGTGAATACAAATAAGATTGAGCCTAAATATTTAATTTTGGTGATTACCCATGTAGATATAATTAATTTGTCATTGATTCACAGTCTTTTAACTCTGTGGCTTAGTGACGAAGAAACGTGAAATTTGGTTATGGAGAAAAAACATATTGAATATATTTACATCTAAATTACCATAATTCAATGTGAAAGTGATAAATATCTATAAACTCTATCTTGAGTATTTATTTTAATTATTACCTATTTTGTATAAAAAAATATGTCATGGATTATAGCCTTTAACTTTGTTTTTTAGTTGGAAAAAATATATAATTTTTTTGTAGAGTAAAAAAACTAAAATATAATTAATTTTTTACATAGACTATAGTCTATTATGTTTCTAGATTATTGATAAAAAAATATAAACCTTTTGGATGGTGAAGAAAAATATTGAATATTTTTGGATTAAATATACCATAAGTGAATTTGAATACGAGGAATATAAATAATATTTAGGTTGATTTTTTAATTTTAATTGTTATGCATATGTATAAATTATGGGTCATTCATTTTTGTCTCTTAACTTTGTTTCTTAGAGGTGAAGAAACCAATATTTTGGTGATGGAGAAGAAGAAAAATATAGAAATTGTTTACATCTAATATACCATAATACAATGTGATTATAGTGAATACAAATAACATGGAGCCTAAATATTTAATTTTAGTGATTACCCCTGTAGATATAATTTATTTGTCATTTATTTTCAATCTTTTAACTCTGTGGCTTAGTGACGAAGAAACGTGAAATTTCGTTATGGAGAAGAAACATATTGAATATATTTACATCTAAATTACCATAATTCAATGTGAAAGTGATAAATATCAATAAACTCTAGCTTGATTATTTATTTTAATTATTAACTATTTTGTATAAATAATATGTCATGGATTATAGTCTTTTAACTTTGTTTTTTAGTTGGGAAAAATATAAAATTTTGTGATGGAGTAAAAATTGAGGTTGATTATTTAATTTTAATTGTTAAGTATATGTATAAATTATGGGTCATTCATTTGTTGTCTCTTAACTTAGTTTCTTAGAGGTGAAGAAACCAATATTTTGGTGATGGAGGAGAAGAAAAATATAGAAATTGTTTACATCTATTATACCATAATACAATGTGATTATAGTGAATACAAATAACAATTCTTCACAATATATTTTTAGTACTTAATTTTTTATTTTAAAAGGTTTTTACTATTAATGTGTTTATGTTTTATAAGTTTTAATTAAGTATTCGAATATCATTAAAAAGGACCAAATTATATTGAAATTATTCTGACTAGATAAATTTAATTGTACTTTATTCTGAAAATTAGGATGAATAAGGAAGGAGAGAGTTGGAGCACATAAATCAGAAGAAAAAAGATAGAAAAGTACAAGAAGCATGCAAATCGTGGCACACCCATAAACATAGTGGCAAGAATCAACGTCATAAATTCATAAAGGCATTTAAAAGACTCAACGAATGAATCCAAAATTTCATCCTTAAGTGCAAAAAAAATTAAATGATCAAATTGCATCACACCTATAAGGCACATCGGCGATATCAAGACCTTGAACGCCAAAGAGGCATGCTCATGAGCATAATAGTGCAATCCAAACATGAAAGAATTTTAATTAATCAATCATATAGTGGCTAGGGCATGGCGCAATCCAAACTTTCTTCAAGACATGAAAGAATTTCAATTAATCAATCATAGAGTGGCTAGGGCATGGCACTGCATTCCCTGGAATCATAATTTTAACTACAAATAGAAAACCATGTTTAGTCATTAAGGGTTTGTTTTTAGAGAGGCTAAGGTGTGTTTTTAGTTAAGGAATGATGAAAATGAAGGATATCATTAATATATTGGTATTCATCATTTTAAGTATTTATATTTCTTTTCAACTGTAAAAACTATGAATCCCCTCAGGATGAATGGCTAGTCCCCTTAGATTATGTTCCCTAATGTAATTATACCCTAAACATGTTATTCTTGTAATTTCATGTAGTTATACTGTCAGTATTTAGTGGGTTATTTTGGCAAAGTAGGTTGCCTTGTGATTGAAGATTCCTTGCCATATTTTGTAAAATTATTTTCTAATTTTACGCTCCATAAAATCTTTGTCATTGTAACCAGACACTCATAGTAGCTAGGTGTTACTTTGAAGAAGAGGGTTGCCTTGAGATTGGAGACTCCTAATAGTCGGGGATTACAAGGTTGTAATTTTTTGTTTTTGTAAAATTTCATAATTAAGATAGAATCGTTATAGGATGAATCTTAGGAATTCTCACATCTAATGGTTTTTTTACGGATTCAAGTCGTGTTCACATGAATGTGAGTTTGGAAATCCTTCATTTCCATGTTTGTTTAAGTTTTAACAAATTATGACTAGGTACTTTTAATTCCTAAAAATATACTTTACTCGTGAATTTGAACATTTATTCCCATATCAACATGTGAGAATCTTAAATTTTCATGAGAATAAAATGTTACTAATTATAAATATCCATTTTAACATTATTTTAAAAAAAATTTATAAAAATTCAAAATTATACATAAAATAAAATTTAAAAATACTCCAATGAACATTAATAACTTGTCAACCAAACTAATGGGAATAACTTTCCAACAATAATATTCCTAGAATTGACATTCTTATGATTGTAATTTTAATCTATCAAACAAACACACCCTAAAGATATATGATTCGAAAGAAAAACTTGATCTTTCTATCATTATCTTTGCAAACCATAAGTTAGCTATTTACAATTATGAACAAACACAAATAAATCATTATATGTGCACTCCTGTTTCCGTTACTCACTTACTGCGGTGAATTCAAATATGCAATCACCATGTTCTTGTATGAGGTTAATACGTTCTTCATGAATTTGGTAATTTTATTTGCCCACTTTTGTAGCTTTTGTTGGCAAAACTACTATGACTGCAATTTTAACTCTAATAAAATGGCGTCGTCATCGTTGGGGATTGTTGATCAATTTGTTAGTGTATGACGCACTTTTAGTGAGGAGAGAAAGAGAGAGAAAATAAAGAAATAAGGATTGATATTATTGAATTGAATAAAACTGAATTACAAAGTGTCTATTTATATACACTGAAATAACAAACATTAAACCCTAATTAGCTTTCGGCTTGGTCCACATAATACAACTTGAATTATATCTAATATCTCAAAATACCCCCTATAATCCAAGTTATCGAAACACATTAATCATTGTCGATATGAACTATTTCAAATTTATTTCTCAGAGTTAGGAACATGTCGATCTTAAATCTTTTAGTGAAAATGTCGGTCAATTGTGCTTCACTTGAGCAATTCTTTACTTCAACCTCACCTATATTCACCTCCTCCCTTAATAAGTGAAATCTAGCTTCAATGTACTTCATTCTTTCATGCAAAATTGGATTCTTTGCCAGATTTATGGCTAACTTATTGTCGATATGTAGTACCAGAGGTTTTTTCACTTTAACCTCCATTTCTTCATGCACATATCTGATCAAAATTGCTTGACACACAACATAGGATCCTGCTATATATTCAACCTCACACGATGACAATGCCACCACAGGTTGCTTTCTCGAGCATCATGAAATTTGGGCACCAAATACTTGAAAGAAATATCCAGTAGTGCTTCTTCAATCTTCCTTATCTCTGCATCAGTCAACATCTGAATAACAAGTAACCATAGCTTATTTGCTTTCAGTGTCTCGTTGAAATAAAATTCCATAGTTTGTCGATCCTTTTAAGTATCTCAGGATTCTTCTTGCAGCCTTCATGTTTGACACCCTTAGTTCACTCATGTATTTGCTCACTAATCTGATTGAGAAATATATATCAGGTTGACTGTTGCACACATATCTCAAAGATCCAAAAATCTGTTCAAACAAAGTTGCATCGACTTTATCTACCTCTCCATGCTTCTTCAACTTTAAATTTGGTTTGATAGGTGAAGATACAGGAGTCAAATCATCCATTTTAAATATTTTGAGTATCTCTTTGACATAATTTCTTTGATGTAGCATCAGGCATTGCTTCGACATTTGAAATCTCATACCTAGGAAGCATGGCAACTTTCCCAGATTCGACATTTCAAAGTCCTTCTTCACCAGCTCTTTGAACTTCGACAAGTTCTTCAAGTTATTTTCATTTACTAGCAATTCATCAACATATAAGCAGATTATTGTTATATTTTGTGCCACAACCTGAACACAGATACCATACTCAGATTTGCATTTTAAGAATCCCAATTCAACCAAGTATGAGTCGATCTTCATGTTCCATGCTCCAGGTGCCTACATGAGACCATAGAGCGTTTTGTGCAACTTGATACTTTACTTGCTTCCTCTTGAATCATAAACCCGGAAGATTGTGTGACATACACCTCTTATTCTAAAGGTCCATTCAAAATTTCCAATTTTACATCTAAGTGAAATACTGACCAGCCTTGCTTGCATGCCAAGGCCACCACTAGTCGAATAGTTTCCAATCTTGCGACAGGTGCAAATACTTCAAAGTAGTTGAGTCTTGCTCTCTGGATAAATCCTCGAGCTACCAATCTCGCCTTATGCCTTCCAATCCCAAGCATATTTTTCATCAATCACAATGTCTCGACTCATCACAATCTTTTGATTAATTAGATTAAGCAACCTGTATACTCCAGTCTTATGATATCCTACCAGAATCATAGGTTCACTTTCATCATCAAGCTTCCTTCTCCTAGCATCGGGAATATGCTTGTATCAAATAGAGTCAAACACCTTCAGATGACTCACTAATGGTTGTTTTCCACTCCACACTTCTTCAGGAACCTTGTTCTTCAGCTTCTTGGTAGGGCACTTGTTCAGAATATAAAAAACTGTTGAAACAGCTTCACCCCATAACGATTTTGGCAAATTCTTCTGCTTCAGCATGCATCTCGCCATGTCCAATATGGCCATGTTTCTTCTTTCTGCTATTCTATTATGTTGAGGAGTATAAGGAGCAGTTATCTCATGATCAATACCATTTCGGCAAAGAATACTTCAAATATTTTGGATGTGTATTTGCCAACTCAATCTGTTCGCAGAATTTTAATTTTATTTTCACCCTAGTTTTCGACAAGTATATTAAATCTCTTAAATATTTCAAATACTTTGTCCTTTTGTTTAATCACATAGATCTAGAGATTTCGACTGTACTCATTGAAAAATGAGACGAAATACACGTTTCTACCAATAGTATGCTTTTCAAAGGGACCACATACATCGGAATGTACAATTTCGAGTATGCAGGATGATCTCATTGGCATAGTTGAAATGAATGACTTCCTGAACTGCTTTCCGACTAGGCAACCTTCATAGAGTTTTTCGGACATCTCAAGATTTGGTATACCACTTACCATATCTTGAGTGATCAGTTGATTTAGCGACCTAAAGTTCATATGGCCAAACCTCAGATACCACAACCAACTATTCTTGTGGTTGACAACTATTTCCAGACATTGTACCTCGGTCGAACTGATCATGGTCTTAAATGTTATATTCTTTGACAGAGGAGGTTTCAAGACCAAGTTACTCTGGGTGTCGAAAAGTTCTAAGGCTCCATCTTTCATAACCATTGAGAACCTCTTTTCGACCAGTTGTCCAACACTAAGCAGATTGCACTCCATTCCAGGGAGATATAATACATCTTTGATAATGGCTTTTGCTCCATTACTCCTTTGAATAACTATTTTCTAGTACATTTTGCTTGCAACAAGCTATTATCAACAAGTTTGACCTTGCTCTTCTTCGACTCATCAAAATCTACTAACATATTTTTTGACCAATCATGTGATTCGAGCAGCCTAAGTCGAGGAACCAGATCTTGGATTCGACATGGCCATCAGTAACTGCAGCCATAACCATCAGATCATCATAATCATCTGAATCTCGACGTGTAAGGTTTGCTCCTTCGTCCTTGTCTTTTATCGAACCCTTGTCTTTCCTGTACCAACAATACTTGGCCAAGTGACCCCATTTTTCACAGTTATAACATTGCACACCTTTTTTCTCTACTTTGTCGTTCTGATAGAAATTCCCTTCTCCTCTCTTCGAAGATTCAGAAGTTCTATCATCGATTTTATTCTTGTGAGGATTCGACCAAGAATTCTTGCCCCGAGTCTTGTCGTATTTGCCTTTGAACTTGTTGGAACCACCATTCTTCTTTCACGATTGAGTCTGTAGTGCTTGTATTGAGTCTTGAACTCTTTTCCTTTCGAGAATCCCAATCTCACGCGCTTCCAATGAACCAACCAAATCTTCCAGTTTTAGGGTTTCAAGATTGTTGGATTCTTGAATGGAAACAATAATGTGATCAAAGTGAGAGGTCAACATACACATTACCTTCTCAACTATCATCTTATCAATTTGGGTTTCACCACAACCCTTCATGAGATGGACGAGTTTATGCACCTTCGACACATAGCCTGCAATCTTTTCATCTTCTCCCATTAATAATAATTCATATTTTCATCGCAAAGTTTGCAACTTGATAACCTTAAATTTCTTGCCTCCTTCATAGTACTTGATAAGAATATTCCATTCCTCCTTCGTCGATTCAGCATGAGCAATTCTATCGAAATTAGTTGTATCAATCGCCGATTGGATGTAGAATGTTGCCTTGCAATCCTTTTTTTTGGCCTCTTTCTGAGCGATTCTCTTTGCATCGGTTGCATCTTCGCCAAGCGCAGGAACGTTATTCGTAACCACTTCTAGGGTTTCATGAAAGGAAAATTGAGATTGCATCTGTTTTTCCCATCGGAGTCAATTCTTGTCATCAAGATTTGGAAGGGAGTTTGGTAAATTTATGTTATCATTCATCTTTGGAGCGATTAATTAACAATAACTCAATATTCCAGAAATATGATATCTAACATGTGGTTCTTGAAAACACGATCAAGAATCTAACCGGAGCTCTAGATGTCAATTTGTTAGTGCGTAAGGCACTTTTAGTGAGGAGAGAAAGAAAGGCAAAATAAAGAAACAAGGATTGATATTATTGAATTGAATAAAAATGAATTATAAAGTGTCTATTTATATACACTAAAATAACAAACTAAATAACAAACCCTAAACCCTAATTACCTTTCGGGTTGGGCCACATAATACAACTTTGATTATATCTAATATCTCAATACAATTAAGCAAAGCAAAGTTTGGTGATTGCATTTAAATTTTTAGTGCATTTTAATTTATTTTTTATTTTCTTGTGTTTTGTATATTATAATTTGATACTACTAAAGGTATTTAAGATTGAATGTTGTGTGTGTGTGTGTATACGTGTGTGTGTGTGTGTGTGCGCGCGCGCATTCAAATTTTGAAATTTGAATTATAAAGCTACTTTTGAAATATCGTCAAAAGTGTGAGTAATTCATACGGTGCAAAGAGTAATGCTTTAATACTTTTATATATTACATGTAGTTTTCTAAACGCTCACCAAGAAAGTACAAAAAATTCTCTTTCTAATTTAATAAAAAATAAAATTGGTTTAATTTTTATTAAAAAATTTAATTTTAAATAATAATTGTTAATTTAATTTTAAAATGATAGAATTTAAAGCAATTTTATAAAATAGTAATTTTTTATATTTATTGAAGTCTAAGGCGACTGTTTTTATGACCTTCCCTTACATATCATATAGGGTTCTAAAAAAGCACAAGACCAATTATGATTACACTAGTACATAGGGCTGGCAATGAACCAAACCAACTCGAAGATAGTTCGGAATTCGACTCGACAATTAAATCGTTGAACTAGGTTCATGAACCAAATGAGTTGAGTATGAGCGAAAAATTAAGTTCGTTAACTAAATGAGCTGAACTTGAACTATACATAGTTCGACTCGTTAGGTTCATGAGTCAACTCGATTACATATGAAAAGAATTATACTGTCTTTAAGATTAGGTTTAAATATTTACTTCAAATCTTAGACAAATTTAATCTTCAATTTAGTAGTTTTTGAATTAGACTCTCAAATGTATCTCTTGAAAGTTGTGTAGGTTTTGAATTAGTAGATTTCGAAGATAAAGTTAAATTTCAATATGATAACTTTTATTTTATTTTAATATTTTATTTAAAATATATATATTTATTTAAAATGTCAAATATACTAAAAAATATATATATATATTTAAAAAAATAGTTTTTAAGTTCGTGAACCATGTGAGTTGAACCTAATGAGATGAACCTAACGAGTCGAACCGAACTGTTCGTGAACTTATAACGAGTCGAGTTTGAGCTTAAAAAACAGTTCGTGTCAAACTCGAACTCGAACTCGAATTCGAACAATTCTTAACGAGTCGAGCCGAGCTGAGGTGAGTTCGACTCGACTCGACTCATTTCCAGCCCTACTAGTACATTACAAAAAAGGGGGGAAAATTCATTACAATTACAAACCAGAAACATTCCCAAATCATTCCAGCCAATGAAAAAAGTCAACATTTCATATACTGTATTTGCCAGTATAGAACTTTATGACTTTTACAGCATGCTAAACATTATTTATACACATGACACAGTATAATGTTCTCAGTCTTAGAACATTCTTCAAACAAAGTACTTATCTAATAGGTACACACAAACTACTTATTGACAAGAAAACCTACTTTTCTTTTGGATCAAACAACATCTAAACTGCTATCCAAACAACCACTTAAATGTGTTCTTAATTTATATATAATATATCATATCTTTGTTGAGTATATTATGATTATACTCTATACAATCAAAATCTAGCGAGGATATGGCTCTGTAATCGAAACCTTATTTACTGATGATTGCACCATTAAGTCTGGAAAGTCTACAGCTCCACTATCAAAATAAAATGCAGGTTCTGAAGGTCTTGATAGACTGATAGAATGGCTATTAAGCATTAATACAACAGAAGTCATAGTTGGTCTGTTAGTTGCATTTTCTTGAACACAAAGTAACCCAATATGAATGCATCGTAATACTTCATTTATTGAATCATTGATTATTGTAGGATCTATAATATTTGTCGGTGACCCGTCTCGCCAGTTTCTCCATACCTATAAGAATTTTCCAAAAAGAGAAATATACCACTGTAAGTTAGAATTCACTTCTAGAGTAATGTAATGTAACACATAATCATGTAATTCCATACTTAGCTCGACAAGAAAGATACATATCAAGGGAAAAAATGAAAAGATTGCTTACAAAGCTTAGAAGATACTCATTGGTATCCCCACGAGGAACGCCACTATTTTTGTGGCCACTTATAATCTCAAGAATCAATACACCAAAGCTGAATACATCTGACTTTACTGAAAACTGTCCATGCATTACATATTCAGGAGCCATATATCCACTACAAACAATACGGAGAATTATTCTCAATTAAACATAAATATTTCAGTCTTGCATCTTCGGTTAATGATATTAAAACAATCAATACATCTTTTAAATATATACTTACTAGGTTCCCACAATTCTATTTGTATTCCCTTGAGTTTGGTCCACTGCAAACAGTCTAGCCATACCAAAATCTGTTATCTTTGCATTCATTTCTTCGTCTAAGAGAATATTGCTTGCTTTGAGATCACGATGGATAATGCGTAGACGAGAATCCTCATGAAGGTAAAGAATTCCTCGAGCAATACCTGCAATGATTTTATACCTCCTTTCCCAATTTAAATGTGCTCTATTGGTTTCATCTATATAGAAACATAAAAAAAGAGATATGAATCTCATAACCATGTATTTAAGTTTGGTCTATAATCACAACTAAAGAAATAGAGACGAGCCTACCAAAAATGAAGTAATCAAGACTCTTATTAGGAACATATTCATATACTAGCAGTCTTTCTCTTTCTTCTATGCAGAAACCGAGTAGTCGGACTAAATTCCGGTGTTGAAGCTTGGCCACTAAAGCAACTTCATTCTTAAATTCTAAATCTCCTTGGCCAGAATCCTTTGACAACCTTTTGACACCAATTTCTTGTCCATTGGGGAGTGTACCCTGAAAACATATATTAGTCAGGAATAGTAAATTGTAGACAAATGTCTAAGCATTAACTGATATTCAATAGTGTTATCTTACTTTGTAAACAGTTCCAAATCCCCCTTGTCCAAGTTTATTATTATCAGAAAAGTCATTTGTTGCATCTCTTATTGTATCTAGCTTGAATTGCAGTGACTTAGAAATGTCAATTTCATCATCTTCATCTTCTTCTTGAACTACACACGAGAACAAGTTAAATTACAAAAAATTTCATGTGATATGTGACCAATATTAACAATTAGGATTGTGAGTAAATGACAAATGAATACTTCAACTTACTTCTAAATCTTTTACTTCGCTTCCATACTCTTAAATAGATGAAGATTAAAACTAGCATCATAACTGCAACAAATGATACTATTATGACGATGATTGTGGTAGTTTTTCTTTTTCCTGCACAAACCAAACATGAGACATTGTATTGCATCCAACAGTATCTCAAAGCGATTGTGATTGAAAGAGCAATTTCATAGCTTATAAGTATGAATAAAAATATAAAAATATTTGATAATCTAAATAGTCTAAACAATATTACCTTAGAATTTAAAACAGTTAGAGTTAAGATTGATAATAAAGATATAACATTAAATGTCATATGTTTTTTTTCATCTTCCTTTGAGTATATTAAATAAGTTTTGATATTTGAGAAATAAAACTTGATGTTTGAAAAAAGTAATTGACAAAATTATTTATGAAAATAGAAGATTAAGAAGAGGATGATACTTTATCAAATTATTTATGTTAGTTTTGATTTGGGTGAAGCTTTGTATTATTTTGTGGTATTTCAAGTCTGTAGTGTCAAGGTAGAACTCGATGTATTTTTATAATGGCACTTCATATGCCCAATATTATATATATTACATAGTTTTTTTTCGTTTTCAAAAAATAAAATGATAAATAATTGTTAAATTATGTCGCATAACATATTTATATTTCTGCGCTTATACTTATAAATTTGTGTAGCAATAAAAAATTAATTTGGTAACAATATTTTCATCATAAATTTATATTTTATTCTATTAATTTATAGTTTATTTTTCGACCGCTATTTCAAATTCTTTGACTTTGACTTTTATTAATTGAACTAAAAGTCACTTCTATCCTTTATAATTTAAGTATAAATATATATTTTGTTATTAATTATCTAATATTTTTTACGTCAATTTATATTTATCAGTTAATTGAATGTCTAATTTATCAAATATTTTAATTAATTTATTATCAATAAACTATCTATTATTAACTATACATTGTAAATTATCGACCATCAACTATCAATTATAATTTATTAAGCTATCAGCTATAATTTTAAAAATTAGGTCGGTCATCAAACCGAAAAGGTTATTGAGTCACTGATTTATTGATCGAATCACTGAATCATCAGTCAGACTATATGACTAAACTTGATTAAACTGAATAATTTGATTGAATAAAAAAAATTTTATAACAAAACTATATATTTATTAAGTCAATTGACCAAATGACTCGATCTTTAAAATATTTCAGAACATTTATAAAATTTCACATAATCATTTAAATTTTAAATATAATCATTACGCAGAACAAAATAATACTAAATACAAACTCAAATAAATTATGATCAAAGTCTAATTGAAAACAAGAGAAAAATGTTGCAAATAAATTTTGAATAAAGGTTAATTATATTTTTATTCATTTATTTATAAACAAAATTATCAAAATGATATCATTTTGTTCTAGAAAAAAAATATGCAATTAATCTGCTAGTTTTTCAAAATCAACGGTTCATCGATGTTTACCGATTTTCATTGTTTCAATAGCATATCCAAGTTAACAATTAAATCAGACCGATGATCCTTCTGATTTTCAATTCGGTCAAAATTTTAAAACACTGATATCAATTAACTTATCAAACTACCGACCATAAGTTATGAGCTATCGCTAACTTACAATCACCATATAAAAATCAGAATTGGATCCACTCCAATTTTTTCTCTCATGCCTTCTCTCATGTGCAATTATGAACCATTGAATTAATCTAATCATTAAAAGACAACAAAAACAAATGCAATTTAAAAAAGAGAAAGAAATATGTATTAATTTTAATTTTATTTTATTTTTATTTATTAATCCAAGAGACAAAAATGATTACACATTCAAAACTGAAAACATTAATTTTTTTTTAATTTTTATAATATTATAATTATTCTTATTTTTATTTAAAAAATAGAAAATTTTAAATTAACTATTTAATTGCATTTGTGACCGATCATTTTTTCATACAAAAGCAGCAAAACAGTCCTAGACAATTGTGATCTTCCGAAGTAATTCCAACATATGTCATTGTTATTGGACAACATTCTATAGCATCACTTGCACTTTTGCTAAGAATGCGTATTAGTAAAATCATTCTCTTGATTGTTGAAAAAATAGTCTTTCCATATACAAATTAACTATTTTAGCCACACATTTTCAGAAAAAATGTTTAAGCAATAAAGTGTGGTAAATTATAATTGATTTATAATAATTATTTTTTTATATTGATAATATTATAAAATATTAAATTTAATTATTTTTTACTTACATATATTTATCCTATGATTTTTAAAATAAATAATTATCATTTTTATTCAATATAAAAAATAATTTTATTAATTGAATAAATATGTATAAAATATTTTAATATCGCCAAATAAAAATATTTTAATTAATGCCAAATAAAAATATTTTAATTATTGCCAAACAAATATATTTATTTAATAAAAAATATTAAAATAAAAATAAAAAAAACATAGCAACAAATTATATGAGAATGTTGTGGTCTTTTTCTTTCTCTTCTTTAAATAATAATTTTTTCTTGTTATCTGTTTTTCTATATTAATTCAATAGTTGATAATTGCACATGAAAAAGAACATGAGAGAAAAAATTAAAGAAAAAATCTATCAGTCTAGTATCAATTCCATAAAAATCTATCAGTCTAGTATCTCAATATCAAAGAAGAAATTAATAGAAAATTTAATATAACTTGATGAACATAATAACAAGTACCTGGTGGAGGAGGAGGTGAGGAAGTGGTGAAAGGAGGAGGTGGTGATGTTGTTGTAGGATCATAGAAGAGAAAATTGGTTTCAAATCTCATGTTACAGCTAGGCCTAACAACTCTTCCACCAATCTTATCTTTACAACAATCAATCGGTATACGTGCAACAGACTGAACCAAACATGAACTGCAATCTGATCCAGATAAATCAGGCGTACACTGAACAAGACCATATATAGTTTGATAATTAGGACCGCGCACACTCTCAGCTGCATATTTCAAACTAGAATCACCCAACGCAGCTTTCTTAGTCAAATCATCAAGCAGGTTGCGGACAGTTTCATTGAACACAATCAAATCAGTTGCGTCATTTGGGTTTTTCGCATAATATGCAGGTCCTATTTCCATAAGCCTGAATATGTTTCGATCCGAATAACGCAACATGCATTTTTCATCTTGGTACCAACCAATTGCTTCTTTTCTGTTTGGACAAAGCTGTGTGAGATTGTTGGTTGAAGCTTTGAGGCAGTTAAGACACTCGGCTTGCTTAACATCGCCTCTGCAGAGACCAACAGCGTATACTTTGTTTGTGTTTTCACCGTTTGAGAAATTGTAGAAACCGTAGTTGATTTGTGTGTTGGAAGTGAGAGTTGATAGAAGGGTTTTGAGGTTTGTGTGGTAGATGCTGTTGTCTGTATAGTTGCCTCTGTCGTTATCTTGATCACAAAAGTAGTGGAAGTTTTGGGCGGTGTTTTCGCTATTGGCTAATTGTGATGATAAGGAAATGATTATTAGTAGAAAGAGAGGATAATGAAAGGAAATAAAAGCCATGTTGTTTTTGGATAGAAATTACTATAGAAATATCGCTACCATGAAGAGATTGGTTGAAGACTTGCATAAGCGTGTTTGTCAAAGGAAAAGGAAATTGATCTTCTAAAAGATGTTTCTTGTTGGTTAGTTTATAATATTACATTTTATGTCCTTCATAAAAATGAAGTTTTGGGTGTTGTTTGCGCTATTGGCTAATTGTGATGATAATGAAATGATTATTAGGAGAAAGAGAGGAGAATGGAAGGAAATAAAAGCCATGTTCAAGTTTTTGGATAGAAATTTGGAGTTACTACAGAAATATTGTTATGGGTTAGTTTATATTACATTTTAAAGAAAAGCTAATTTTTGTCAAACACGCAGATTTCAATCTTAATGTGCACCAATCCTAATGAAAATCTATAATCTTATAATCAATCTGATTTAAAACAAAATCTAAAATTTGGAATCCACATGCAATGTTTTAGACATATATTGTAAAACTCCCTCAAACCAGATTCCAAATCAATTTTTTTTTTTTGAATAAACTTATTTGCATATGAAAATTTTTGATCTTATCTATTTTTTTTTTGTTAATATTAATTTTTATTTTTAGAAATTTTAAATAACAATAAATTATTTGACATAATATAAATACGCATCTAAAAATTTGGGTAAAACCACTTAAACTAAACTGAATTTAATTAGATAGATTGTATTATATTGATTTATAAAATAAAAATTCTAAACTAACCTTCATCACATCACATAGACATTGTTATAATATTTGACTTAGATGACAAATGAGTCAAATAAAAACAACATAGATGGAAATTTTCAACCTATTCTAGTTTCTTCCTCGATAGCTGTCAGACAATGACTTCGGAAGACCCAGTAATTACGGTACTCCTTAAACACACTTTGTACTCTCGTCCTGTGCGTGGACCATGTCAATATTGACTAGCTGAAGTTTCTTTTGAAACAATTATGATTTTCAATTAAATGATCTTTTCAAATCTTTTGTAAATAGTAATGAGAATTTTTTTTTCTTTTGTCAAATCACCATTTTTTATTGTCAAAATAAATTGTATACATGTTGGAATGTTTAAAAAGTGTATTTCGACCGAAATTTAAATTTAACTTTATTTTATGTTTTAGATAGTTAGGTTAGTTGGAGATTGTTTGCGGTGCAAACAATCTCAATCTATAAATAAAGAGATACTATATCATTGTAATGTGTAGTTGCATGGAGAAAATATTGAATAAACTTCAATTTGAAGGCGGAGAAAGACTTTATAAAAATATTCTCCTTCAACCCCCTTTTCTCTCAAACCCTAATTTCTCTTTTCTTTCCCAATTCATCTTTTCTTTTCTTCTTTAATAATCGTTGTGCAGCGGAATCATCTCGCAACCAAGGTGTGATTGATTCACTCGAGTGAAGAGTGAAGAACAAGAGGCAAAATCAATCAGAATAATTGATTCTTCTTCGTCAAGATTACTTTATAACTCTCCAAGTTTTAGGTGTAATTCTAACATCTGGTAGGAAAGATTGGTTTATTAACATAAAACCTTCGATGAAGAACATGGGGAAATTTACAAATGACAATACCCTACCACCTGAGAGTATTAGTAATGCTCTAAGCATGAGGAAAGATGGTTGAAGATTAGTATTTCTCAATGTATTGAATTTAGCAGGCATGGAAATTTATTTTCTCAACATATGCCAATTGGTCAAAAAGAATTATAAAGTGTCGATTGAAGATAAGATGATGAGAGTTTTCGACTTGGGTGGAAGGTTAATCTTGAAGGCTCCCATGTCTCTGAATAAAACCTAAAGATTGAACTTAATGAGATGAAGTACAAGTGCTTTGCAACTGCAGCTAGTAGGGATGAATGGATATGGAACTATAAACTTGGTCATCTCAATTTCAAAGACATCAGAGATTTGAAAAAAAGAAGGCAAAATACCCTTTTGGTCCTTTAACTTTAACTCGGGGTCTATTTTGGTCCCTTAATTTTAAAATAGGTCAAGTTAATCCTTTAATTGTTCAAATAGTGTCACGTTGGTACTTTCTATTTACCTCATTAGTAAAAGTTAATTTAAGTGTACAATTGGTGCACATGTGTCACTGATGTGGAAGGTATCGCATGGTCAGTACAAAGGTCTCACTCAGAGTAGATTCTCTCGATGGAGTTGATGCCCGGCATGTAGTTGCCATGGGTAACAAACATTCATTTGAATTCATGACTCTAGTAACCTTGTTTAATACCAAAATTGACGGTCGAGTAGTGCCCCCCCCCCCCCGAGAGGTAGATCTCGAAGGGTCGGTACGAAGATCTCATCCATAATATAGTCATTTAATGGAGTGGACGACCGACATATAGTTGTCGTGGGCGAAAAACATTCATATGAATTTATGACTATGGGGTCGCTTTTAAACCTTAGATCACACTCGGTGAGAACCCTGTTTTGATAAAGCAATTGGATTCATTCTGTCATGGTGAGAATCAGATATCAAGCTATTGTATAAACTTGAATCACAAATCATAAAATATCACCACCGATCTTTAATTTATCCGAGGGAAGGGGAAAAGAAAGAATAACCCATAAATAAAATGAAAAGCAAAAAGCAAGGTTTAAATCTAAGCAAAGAGAGATCAAAAGTACGGGAGTTGGTTATACTAAGGGAATGTATTAGCACACTAAGCATCTGTAGTACTTGTCGCTACACGAAAAATGACACAGAGTCGCCACCGAATTTTATTTATCCCAAGGAGGGAAAGGGAAATAACGATAAAACCTTTAGGGAAAGAACATGGTCATCGCAACCAAGTCTTAGGGTTCGGGAGTCGGTTATGCGAGGGGAAGGTATTAGCACCCCCTCACATTCATCGTACTCGATGGGAACCTTCTAGGTTATTTAGCTTGAATGGGTGTTTTAATCTAAAAATTTGCTTGCTTAAAAGAAAAGAGGGGTTGGTTTTTTATTAGAGTGCTCGCCAAGGATTGTGGCCCTTGTGCCTACGTATCCTCACTTAAAAGAAGTGAAGAATCAGAGCTCGGTAATTCAGAGGCTTGAGAAATGATTGTATGTTGGTTGATTTTATACCTCGAAAAAGGGTTTTCGGATTGATTCCCTAAGGCGAAAAGAAGTTTGATGAGTTGATGTTATTTTTTAGGTTTTTGAGAAGAAATTGTTTTTTGATTATGATAACACTAAAGACTTTGGATAAAGACGAATGTTTTGAATAACCAAGTCGAGCGTCTTGTATTCAAAATATTCGGAACGAGTGTAGGAGGGGCTTCATTCTCATTCCTTCCCCGCCACTTTAAAACGCATGGCGTATAACCCTAATTGTATCTTTATTGTATTTTGGATTTTTTATGAGAAAAATACCACTTGGTGTTGGATCAAGGGTTTTATTGCTTGTAAAAATATTTGAAGTGATGCGAACAAGGTCGATGGCGACGCACAAGGCGATCAATTTACAAGGGTGAAAATGGCTCGATAAAATTGAGAGTTTGTTTTTTAAAACAGTTTTTGGAATCAAAAGTCATAAAGGACCATAATAATATCCACATACAATGGCCATACAATCACATCGGGTTAATCGGCTTGAAAATACGAATAAAAAATCAAGACATGAAAAAATACAAAACAGCATAAAATGAGATGTCCCATTTCATGTGTGAATGGGATATGTCAAAAAAAGGGAGAAATAGCAACAAAAAAGAAGTGAAAAATAGGGGCCTGACACGGTTGGCCGTGTCAGCTGACACGACCCGTGTCGGAAAGCACTCACAACATGAATTTTTGGAGGTAAACAGGGAGCTAACACGACAATCCGTGTTAGCTAACACGGCCCGTGTCAGCACCCATGGGAGATGCGCGCGAAGGAAATTTAAACAGTGGGATGACAGAGCAGCCCGTGTCAGCCCTGCTAGGTGAAAAATCTAAACTATGTTTTTTGTTCTTTTCTTCCTTGTGGTTCTTACAAAAGTTTTTGATCCCTCTTGGGACCTTACACAATGTATACAGCGCAAAAACACTTAAAAGAGAAAATAAAAGACAAATGCAAAATATAAAGAGAGAAGAGTTTGAAGAAATGGATACCCAAGAATTATTATCTTTCTTGCAAAACCTCCGCTGATCCTGGTTGGGTGTTCTCTTCACTCTCCACTCTATGCTTTGAAGGTTTTGTTTTTCAATGATTTCTCTTAATGTTTCTATGTGACTCTCTTGATTTTTTTTTGTTTTTCTCTCTTCTTTTTCTGGTTTTTTTCTCTATGTTTTTTCTGGTTTTTTCTCTCTATGTTTTGGTCTCTATCTTCTCTCCACATGTGTCTCCTCCTTTTGTTTGCAGTTGCTCCCTCTTCTTTTAAACTCGGCCCATTAGGGTTTTTCCTTCTTTTAAAACATCATATTTTTTCATGGAGAAATGTCTCTTACCACTTTCTTCATGCCACTCTCTTTCTTTCCACTTTCATGTATGATGCCTTACTGTATTTTGCTGCTACACTTGCCTAGGCTATTTTTTTCTGCTGCAATTTTTGCCCTCAAACCTTGTACTCATTTATTGGCTTGGGCTTGGGTTGTCCTTGTGGTCAATGTTACTACCTTTGACAACATTTTTTTGAAATTCTGATATTTGATGTGTAGATGTATCACCATGAGTTCATTCCCTTGGTTTTCTGACATGAAATGGTTTTGTGATATGAGGCAATTTGTCACTTCTTGCATGGGACTGTTTTGGATCACATTAACATTGCCCATGATTATGCATGCATATTCTTGATCTTGAAATATTCCAATGTTGAGTTAACTCTTGAATATTTTTCTTGGATGTTTGTAAGCATAATGAGGAACATGTGGACTTGATGGGGCATGAAGGGTACCATAGCATAAAATTAATTAGAAACTTGAATTAAGATTAGAAATGGCTTAATTTTCTAAGCATTACTTAGGGTTAGAAACTTTGTAACAAATGTGACATTATTGCAATGTCATGAAATTTATCTTTGTAGTATTCTTGAATATAATCTTGAATTCATGAATCTTGAATTTGAAGTGATGGGTCTCCCTTATGCCATTGAAAGTGAATGAAGTCTTGAATTATGAACTTATGATCTTGAATTATGTCTAGCAAATTTGGATTCCACTTTAACATAGAATTTGAAACAAAGTTGGATGAAGAAAACTTGAATTAGGCCTTGCACTTCATGTTCATTAGGAATATTGATCTTGAATATCCCAATATTTTCAAGTAACTTCTCCTTAAAGGAATATACATGAGTAGACTTTCCAACTTGAGCCAAACCTTAGATGATGAACCTTTTCTTCCATGTAGCCCATGATAGGAAATTCCTCTTATTTGAAATGGAAAACAACGAACCGACCCAATCTTTACCTTATGAACCCACATGCTCGAAATGCAATAGAACGATGTATGATATGACGAATGTAGGGTATGAAAGGCTAAAGGTGAAAATGAGGGTGTGACAGTACTCTACAGGAACCTCTTGAAATATTTGTGTTTTGCTAAAATTGTTTGTTAAAGGTAAGGATGTGTAAGAAAGAGAAAAGGTGGAAAAAGAAAAAGGCACCTCGCTAGGATCGTCGCAATCATATGCCTACGTATCCTTAATAAAAAACCAGAGCAATCGTAGTTCAGAACTACAATGTAAAAAAATAAAAGTGTGAAAAAAGAAAAGGTTGCTCGCCAAGAATTAGGGCCTTGTGCCTACGTATTCTCAAGAGGAACTTGAGAAATCAGAGCGTCCGTAACTCGTGGAACTACGAGTTTCCAGGTTCTAAGAACCAAGAACAACAAAGACAGGTAAAGAACAAACGAGGAACATGCATAATGACGATAAGTCAACACACAGTCTCTTCCCTCAGATTAGGTTACAGGGATAAAAAGAAAAGCAACATATACACGGAAAAACATCATGTAAATGGCAAGCAAGAATACACAGACACGGTACACGGAAAAGCATCATGTAATAAACAGACAAAGATACACGACAAAGCATCGCGAATTAAAATCCACAAACAATCACGGCAAAACATCGTGAAGAAATCCAAAGACAAATACAACAACAATCACGGCAAAGCATCGTGAATAAAAACCCACAAATAATCACGGTAAATTATCGTGAATCAAACAGAACATGCCTAGAACATGGAAATAAATCAGTCACAGATAGAATCTGGCAACAAACAGAATTATTAATCAATTTAAATATAAATATTTAATAAGATTAACTAATAATTTAATTAATCAAATTAAATAAAAATATTTAAATTAATTAATAATTACAACATATATTTTTGCACTTTTAAATATTTAACAAATAACTAATAAAAGATAAATAATTAAAAATATCTTTTTTGTCTTTCCAAATAATATACAAATTAAATAAATAAAGAAATAAATAATTAAAACAAAATGATATATATAACTAATCTAATCACTAAACAAAGGCATTTAAAAGAAACAATAATATTGTATCTTGTGACCGCCACTTTTATCTCCCAAACATGAATTCAAAATAAATGAATAATAAATTAATGATACAATAAAAGACAAATTGACTCCTTGCAACAAAAGGCAAGCAATTGCTTTACGAAACTTAAACCAAATTTTATGAATATATATATATATATATATATATATATATATATATATATATATATATATATATATATATATATATATATATATATATATATATATATATATATATATATATATATATATATATATATATATATATATATATATATATATATTAAAAATAATAATTAATAGTTAATAAAAATAGTAATAAATAGATGAAACATGAAAAAGTTAGTAAAAGAGAAAAACATATTAGTATCAATAATAGTAATAATAAACTAAATAAATAAAGTAAAAGAAAAAGAATCTGATAAAGATTAGATGAAGGAGTATTGTGTTTAGATGGAGGATGATGTTTTATGTGAGGTTAGATGTAACATGAAGAAAAAGAAAATGTAGGTGGTGGTTTATTATTGGGAAAATGAAGGTGAGTTATTCATATCATGGAAGATATTGTGTTTGAAAGAGTGATGATAGAATATGGTGGATAGTGAGTTTTTAGTTTATGTGGAAGTGTGAGGGTGATGGGAGTATGAAAAAGTAGTATGGTTTATGTGGTTTTAAAGAGAGAAAAGTAGTAGAAAATGTGTAATGTAAGATTTGTGTGATGAAGTGATGACACGTAACATGAGAAGGAGGAAATTATGGGAAAGTGGTTATGTAGATAGAAACTCAAACAAGTCACTTTTAAGAAACTTATTTGACAAGTTTCTAAAAAAAAATAATAGATAAAATTTATGAGATTTATTTGACAAGTTTCTAAAAAATAAATAAAACTTATGAGACTTATTTGACAAGTTTCTAAAAAATAAATAAAATTGAAATTAAAATTGAAATTTAAAAAATTAAGTATAAATTAAGAAAATGTATTAACTAACAAAAATAAATAAAGCTGATTAATTAAAAAATATATTAATTAAAAGTAGAAATAAAAACTGTAAAAAAAATGAATAATTGGACCGGTATCGAAGTGGTCAGAAAAATAAAATGAATACACAAAAATGATCAGCATAAAATATACGATTCAGAAAAATATAGCATTTGGTCAAATTTTGAAATAAATTTTACCTGCTAAAATGACTTAAATTGTCCAAAAATGTGACTGAAAAGTGATCGGAAAATTTAAATGAGCACGTCAGGTTAAACTACGAGAAACGTAGATTAATATCACTGACGTTTGCAAGCTCTATTTTAAATATTTTCGTCCACTGATTTTACGCACAATTGACTTTTAGTTTGACCGATTTGCCTATAATTCCAAAAAGTTTATTTCAGCTGATAAATTGGGTATTACACAAGATGTAAGACATGATAAATAACACAGATGATGCAAAAAGATGTGGGATCTTAGAGTCAAAAATCAGGGTGTGACACATTCGTTACCTTGAACCTTTGAACCTGTATACAAAAAAATATTGCATTCATCTACATACATTACATATACATGGAAAAAGAAAACAAAGCTCTTAGTTACTTGTTGTTTATCTCAGGAATTTAAGACATCTTGCAAGAAAAAGATGAATCCAGAAAGAAGACTTACGTATACCTTTAAACACAAGAATCCAAAGCTTGACGTTTTGAAAGCATTAAGCTCCAAGTTGACTCATCCCATGCGTACTGATTTCAAGAAAGAACATGGGAGTTTGTTGAGCATCCTAAACAAGACAGTGGACCCTTATGTTATTATCACTTTGGCTCATCTCTATGATTCGTTGTTGCGTTGTTATGATTTCCAATTGGCGCCCACATTGGAAGAATTTGAGAGGATCTCGGGTCGAATTTTGAAGAAGCGCAATCCTTCCCCAAGCTTGAAGAAGATGTCACTCCTCAAAAAATAGCTTCAGCTCTGAACATCAGTGTCTCATATGTAATTGCCAATAGGGATACAAATGGAGGTTTCAAGGGATTTCATATAGAATTTAAGGAAGGTATAACCTTGGAGTTTGAGAAAGTGGAAAACTGGGATGCTTTCTATGTTGTTCTTGCTCTCTTAATTTATGGGATAGTTATTTTCCCAAATATGGAGAACTCCGTAGACCAAGTAGTTATGGAAATTTTTCTCGCTGGCAATCCAGTTCTCATTTTACTAGCAGATGTTTACTTCTCCCTCCATGATCGTCATGAGAAGAAAGGAGGGACTCTCTTGTGTTGTGATCCTCTCTTGCATGCTTGGTTAATGATGCATCTGAAGAAGGAAGGTCTGATTGTGTCCAAGAAGCTGAAGTGGTCAGAAAAGCTAGGATCTCTTATCGCTAACAATATTAAGTGGTATGTAAGGGATTAGAAAAATGAGGATATTATCGTGCAGTGTGGAGGGTTCCCTAATGTTCCATTATGGGGAACTAGGGGTTGCATTAACTACAACCTTGTTCTATCTCTGAGACAACAAGGTTATGCTATGAGCCTCCCTCCAGAAACTAAGGCCTTAGAACCATTCATCTTGTATGATATAGGGGTGAACAACCCATATATGAAGAAGGTCATAAAATCTTGAAATACAATTGTTAGAAAAGGGAAAGAATTTGGATAAAGGAATTTAATTTACAAAAAATCTTACATCCGGTGGGTGAAGGAAAAGGTTTAAGTAATCAAGTTACCATAGCCAGAACCTATATTGTCTGAGGACGTTGAAAAACTTAATGCTAATATTAAGGAGCTCGAATTGGAAAATACTGAGTTAAGGGTTAAGATGAGCCAAATTTCTTTGGAGAATGGAAAGTTGAAGGATGAACGTAAGGGGAAAGCCAAGGAACTTGAAGACAACAACAAGAGGTCCAGGCTATTTGAAGATCAAAAGGACAATCTTGATCACATCCTCATGGGTTCCACGTCTGTAGTCCAAACCAAAAATGAACAAATCAAGAAAGCTGAATACAAAATTCATGAGTTGGAAAAAATGTTGAATCGGTCTCTTGTAGAGAAGAGTGAAGTTAAACGCAACTATGGAGCTCAGATTCGTGAACTTAAGGATATTCTCCAGAAGTGCAAGAATGAGTTGTCTTGTGAGGTCCTTAGAAAGGAAGGAGCTATGAGAAGATGTCTACACTTTGAGAACCAGTCGGGGAAGGCTAATAGGAGGATCACTACTTTGGAAAATCAAGAGAGCGATGCAGCCTACATGCTCTTGAAAAATGACTTCGTGTATTGGAGGAAGTTATATGAAGAAGCTAGAGGAGCCCTAGATGAAGATGGGCACGTCATCAAGAAGATTTAAGGTCTTTATATTGAATGGAAGGGCATATTCCATAACTTGGCAAGGTTTGTTAATCTCCATATGATGGAGCACCCAGATAAACTTCAAGAAGTCGATTGTTCCATGTGCTGAGAGAACACTTCACCTCAGGTCTTCAACTTTGTCAAGTATTGCAAGAAGATGGTGAAGAAGCTTTCCGTAGATCTCACAACGATCATAAAAGGAAAGTTAGAGCATAAGATTGTTCATGCTTGAGTTTGAATTAATTTGTCTTTTGAATGTAGCTTGGAACGTTTTGTACCTATACTTAAATATTTGAATTAATGTGGAGGAGTTGAATAAACAGTTGTCAGAGATGAAGAAGCACAAGGAGGTTATGGAGTCCTAGTTTTCGAAAATGAAGAAGCAAAAAGAAACTGTGGAATCTAAGTGCTCAGAGGTTGAAGTGTTCAATGCTTATTTGATCCAAGAAATGGAACAAAATCGGGCTCTTAATGAGAATATAAGGATAACGCAAGATGCTCATGTAGATTTGCTCGCATCCAGCAATGAAGCTTTTAAGAGAGCTAAAGCCCAAGCATTATGTGTCATGCCTGATCTTGATGTGTCAAAGATGGACTTTTATAAGAATGTGGTGGATGGGCAACTCGTGGACATGGAAGAAGCTTCACTTGAAGCAGAGGTTTTGAAAGACGCGATGATAAATAACTCGACCCCTAAGGCTCAGGAGGATGATCATCATGATGTTAAGTTTGTTTATGCTTGTTGTTGACCATCAATGTGATGTGCCATTTGTGATTTTTGAACAATATCTACCTTTGTGATGCACGTTTAAGCCCTTTAAGGGTCCCTTTTGATTTATGACAATATTATTTTGTCATCCCATGACTTATATTTTTCATTTGGCATGTTTCAGTGGTTAGCTTTTAATGTGCACCAATTTATTCCTTTTTAATACCTTGATTTCTTGCCTATGTTAATAATTTAGACTTTGTGATTAAATAACTTAATCAATTTAGCCGTCTATTATAGGCTCCTCGGACTTTTGATCTGATCCTTAAGTTGAATAGCTTGGAATAAGACTTTTATGACATGTTTTATTAACCATATATTTATTACCACACTCTGGCCATATTTCTTCATTTATTTAGTCGACTACTTAAGTCACAATGTGGCCAAAGGTTTTATGACCTGGCCAGAGGTTTATCCTTTATCTAGCCGATTTAATAGGTTAAAGGTTTTCTTAAATTAACCCATCCAAAGATTTTCTCATTTACACGTCCAATTTCATATATTAGTGGTTTTATTAACTTAACCCGGCTAGAGGTTTTCTCACTTACATGGACGATTTCATTGGTTAGAGGTTTTATTAACTTAACCCGGCCAAAGGTTTCTCATTTACATGGATGATTTCAAAGGTTAGAGGTTTTATCAACTCAATCCGACCAGAGGTTTCTCATTTACATGACCGATTTCATAGGTTAGAATATTTATTAACTTAACCCGGCCAGAGGTTTCTCATTTACATGGTTGATTTCATAGGTTAGAGGTTTTATTAGCTTAACTCAACCAGAGGTTTCTCATTTACATGGTCGATTTTATAGGTTAGAGGTTTTATTAACTTAACCAGGTCAGAGGTTTCTCATTTACATGTCTGATTTCATTAAGGTCATCAGTGATGCCTATGATATTCATCACCTGTTGGGACGAGCTTAGCTATTCTATAAGAGAGACACACAATCATATGAATTAATGTTGCATCATTAAAAACCCTTGCCATTGCAAGGAAAAAGAGTGCAACCCATAATATTTATTCAAATAATATTACTACATAGTGGTTAACTGTAATAATACCTAAGGTTGGAAACATTCCAAGCTCTTGGCATTTCTAATCTTTCTTAATTCTCAAGCTTGTAGGCTCCAAGTTTATGCTTGATTCGATAAGGTCCCTCGCAATTCAGGGAAAGTTTTCCCTTTTTTTGTATGACTGTAATCCTTTTCAAAACCAAACCTCCCTCTTGAAAACTTATTGGCCAGACTCTGGTATTGAATCTTATAGCCATTCTCTGCTTTGTCATGCATTCCCTCGCGTGAGCCATTCTTCTGATATCTTCTATGAGGTCAGCTGAGTTATCTAGCACCTCACTGTTAAGAATATTGTCAAATTTCAAACGACACCAAGTTGGAGAATTAACTTCCATTGGTATCATCGCATCGGCCCCATACACTATTCAAAAGGGTGTTCCCTTAATGGTTGAATGAGGAGTAGTGTGATAAGACCATGGTCTCATGCAAATACTCGACACAAAGTTGTTTTTCTTCATCTAGCTTTTTCTTCATGTATGATAGGATGATCCTATTTGCCACTTTTGTCTAGCAATTAGCCTAGGGATGTCCAACTGATACAAATTCGTTATAAATGCCAAGGTGCCTGCAAAGTTCTATGACAAACAAGCTCGCAAGCTACATGCCATTATCAGATACAACGATTCCTAGTAAACCAAAACAACATATGATATTTCTCCAGTAAAAGTGTTTTACCCTTTTTATTGTGATACGGGACACGACCTCGGCTTCCACCCACTTGGTGAAATAGTCAACTGCCACTATGAGAAACTTTAATTGTCCTGCGGCTAAAGGAAAAGGACCGAGAATGTCTACCCCACTGATATAAAGGCTATAGGAATATTACTGAATGTAATAATTCTGCCAGAGAAAGTATGAAGGGAGCGTAAATCTAACATTTTCACAATGATTTACAAACCTTGCACAATCTTGTAGCATACTCAGCCAATAGTACTCGGACCTGAGTACTTTTTCAAATAAAGATCTTCCTCCAATGTGGCTTCCGCATACTCCTTCATGTACTTCATTCATTATGAGTTATACTTCTTCTTCATTGACACATCTCAGTATTGGAGAAGATCAACCCGTCTTGTACAACACATCGACTATAATAAGGTATCGGGAAGATATTCTTTTGATGCGCCACAACTTTGTCTCTTCATCTGGTAACTTTACTTCTGTTAAATATTGAATTGTGGGTGTCATCCAACTCTTTGCATTTTCCAATACCATCACCTCCTCCACTTCTGTGCTCGGTGCTTTAAAAGTTTCTTGGATTACCGTCCTATTTAGCCCCGAGCCCTTAGTGTTGGCTAACTAGGCTAACAAACTGACTCTGGTATTTTCCTCTTAGGGAATATGGGCTACCTCAAATTTTGTGAAGCCTTTGGCTAATTGTAGTGCTCATTCCAGGTACTTGAGCAATATTGTATCCTTCGTCTAAAAGTATCCCTTGATTTTACTAGCTACCAATTGTGAGTCAAATCGAACCAACAAATGAGTAACTCCGACTTCCTTGGATAGCTTCAAACTGGAAATCAACGCCTCATACTGTGTTTAATTGTTGATGGCTTGAAAAATGAATCAAAGAGATTGCTCTAGTATCAGTTCTCGTGGTCCTTCTAGCACCATTCATGTTGCACTACCTTTAAAGTTAGATGAGTCATCCACTGATAGGATCCATTGCTCTAGTATTTCATCAGGGGTGGGTTAGCTCAATTCTAGTAAGAAATCTGCCAATAGTTGTGACTCAATGTTGTTTATGGGCGCGTATGTGATATCACACTCGAATAATTCCATTGCTCATACTACCATTATGCCTGCCAGATCCAGCTTTTTTAAAATCCGCTTTATGGGGTAGTTTGCCTTGACTATTATAGGATGTCCCTGGAAGTATTGCTTGAGTTTCCTGGAGGTAACCACTTCTATTTGCTTAATCTTCTGATAACAAATTTCTGCTCCTTTAAGAACCTTGCTAACAAAATAGATCGGTCTTTCATCTCTGTCTTGAACTAAAAGTAAGCTAACTGCCTTCTTGGATACTGCTAAATACAATATAAAAGGAAAATTTTCTTTCGGATGGGCCAAGATCGGTGGAGCAGACAAGAATTGCTTCAACTCCTCAAACGCCTTCTCACACTCTTCCGTCCATCTAAATTCTTCTGACTTATTTATAGTTGCCAAGAAGTGTATGGACTTATCACCTGTGTAAGATAGAAATCGGGATAAGGCATCTAGCCTCCCTATCAGTTGTTGGACTTCTTTTACAAATGTCGGGCTTCCCATTTCAATGATAGTCAGGCACTTGTCTGTATTTTCTTCTATTCCCCGGTTGTTCAACTTGAAGCAGAGGAATTTTTCGGCCTGAACCCCAACGTACATTTGTCGGGGTTAAGTCTCATGTCGAAATTTCTTATTGATTCAAAGTTCTCTTTTAAGTCATCTACGTTCCTTCCTTCTTCTTGTGTCATGAATAGCATGTCATCAACATACACTTCAAGATTTCTTCCTATCCGTGACGAGAATACCATGTCCATCAACCTCTGATACGTAACCCCGATAATTTTTAGTCCAAATGGCATGACTTCATAGTAATAACTATCCGCCGGTCATGAATGTTGTTTTGGGTGCATTAGTCGAGCTCATCTGTATTTTATTATAACCTGAGTATGCGTCTATGAAGTTGAGCAAACAAAAACCTGAAGCTGCATCAATCAATCTATTGATATGTGGCAACAGATAGACCGGAAATGCTTTGTTTAGATCTATAAAGTCCATGCACATGCGCCACTTTCCTAACTTCTTCTTCACCATGGCCACGTTAGATAGACATGTATGGTATTTTATCTCCTATATGAATCTAACCTTTAGTAGTTTGTCGACCTCCTATGTGATCTCTTTCCTTTTTTCTTCCGCGCTCTTTTGTTTTCTTTGCATCACAACTTTTGATGTTGGATCAAATGAAAGTTGATGACAAACAATACTTTAGATCAATCATGGGCATGTCTAATGGTTTCCATGCAAAAATATCAACATTGTCTCTTAATACCATGATGATATACACCTCCTCTTCCTAGGATAGCTCCGAGCCTATTTGCGTGATGTGAAACTCTTCGATTCTAATTTGTACCTTTTTTAATTCTCCAATTGGGGTTAAGCTCTCGCCTATGGGATCTCCTAGAGGATAAGGTCCACCAAATTCACCTTCAAGGAGTCCTCTGTCATAGGTCGCTCCTGCTGAATCTTCTTTTTTAACTTTAAATTATCTTTATACAACTTTCTAGCTAATCTTTGATCACCTCTGATTATTCTGACATGTCCGCCTTCTAGGGGATACTTCATGGTTAGGTAAAAAGTGGATAACACAGCTTCTAGAGCATTTAACGTTAGCCTTCTGATGATGACTTTATAGGGTGATAATGTGTTCATTATCAAGTACCTTACTCTGATGTCGTTTGCATTGCTTCCACTTCCAAAGATGTTCATGATTGATAGATGACCCAGTACCAGAACTTGTTCCTCGGAGAAACCAACTAGGGTACCCTTGAAAGGTAATAATTCTGACATATAAATGTTCAGACCTTTGAAAGCATCCCAATATAATATGTCATCATCAACCTCTTGACACTCCAATCATGAATTTGTACCTTTACGAGCATCGAGTCATTCTCGTGCGTCAGTACCCCTTCTAAGTCTTACATCAAAAACCCAATCAAAATAAGTTTTCCTTCCTTCTCAGATAATGGGTTTTGTGACATGTGCATTACTTATCAGAAATATCTTTTCCCTACCGAGCTTGTTTCTCCTCCACCAACAAAACCTCTCGAGATGGTATTGAGCATGTGTCAAGCCATCTGAGTCTCACATACTTCCTCAATGTTATTTCCTTTTTGGTAGAAGTATTCTCTAGGTTTGGCTCACTCTTGGATGGGCTCTTCTTCCCTATTGATCATTTTGTCTCCCTCACGTATGATACTAGCTGACCTCTTTGGATTAGAGTCTCGATTTTTCTTTTTAAGTGATGACAATCCTCTATATGATGACCTCTCATGCGATGGTAGACACATCATGCTCTTTCATCCTTTCCTAGCACAACATTAACCTTCTTGGGGCGGTTAGGTTCGAGTATCAACTTGAGATGATACACTTCCCTTAAAATGTCCACATATTTCATATTGAGAGGGGTGAAATTCTTAGAGAAGTTACCATAGGGCCTATGGGAAGGTTTTTTGTTAACCTTTCCCTTAACTCGTGCTTGTGATGCTCTCTTCTGAGCCCAGATCTTTCATGTCTAGATTTTTTTTTCTTCTTCTTAGCATCCTAAGACCTTTTCTCCATCTTACTATCCTCCTCTTGACATGACATTCTGCTCAGCTCATGACTTCCTCCATTCTAGTGGTCGACTTCTATGCCAATGACACGTTGAAGTAGTCGGCCTTTAGGCCGTTTTAGAAATCTCCTATGAACATCTCCTAATTTGGGTGGAAAACTTTTATGGTTTCTTCATTGAATCACGCCATGTATTCTCGAAGGAACTCAGAGGGCCCTTGTCGGCACCTTTCTATGTTTGCTGGCATAGAAATGTTGTACCATCTTTTTAACTTGGAATTGGTAGTTGGTAACTGATAGTCTAGGCAGACTCATGTACCAACGTAATGTTACATTCTTGAATGTTCCCGCCATGAGTTTACATTTTAAAGAGTCAGAAGCCCCGACTATTGACATCTGACTGTTGATTGATATTATGTGTTCCTGAGGATCACTTTTTCCATCGAAGGATGGAAAATGTGGTGGTTTTAAATTTTATAGGACTTGATCACCCAAAATCATTTATGATAAATGTTGAGGATCAAAAAGTTCTTCCTTATCCTCCCCCTCCTTCATACTTTGTGATTGTTGTAATGTATGGACACTTTCTTGTAGAGACTCATTTTACTGGTGCAGGTTCTCCATAATTGCTAGGAGATGTGTCATATCTAGAGGATTTTGATCTTCATTTCTGCTAAAAGATGATCCATACATTGTGTTGTTGTGATAAAATGTATGGTTTTTGTGAAGCCTGGGAAAATGTTACTGAGGCCCTACGGTGGGCACCAAATGTTCTTGTTAAACACTATTGGATAAATCTCCCTAAAGCTAGCCAGGTGAGACCACAATCGTACTGTTTATTATGAGGTAATAGTTGTTGTCCCCTTCCTTGTTTGGGAAGTCTCCTACTCACTTCACCATCAATGACTCTTTTAAGGATGCCTCTTCATATCCCATGTTAAAGTCGGCCTTAGTAACGTCTGTTGTCCTCCATAACTATTAAGTAACGTTTCTTCCATCAATTTTCATAAATCTTATGCAATCATGAAGACGCTTCGTAACTGTTCTCTCTGATCATTCATGGTGCTCTCTAGTACCTTTCAAAAGATCAGATCGACTTATTCTTTTGTCATATATAGTTACCTTGAGACTGGATTCGACTTGCTATGATTTGATAATACTACTTTACCTTGACCAAGCCTCGACTTGCCTAGAATCATGTTATCCGACTTTCTCGCTCTTGTACTTGGCTTGCAAAAGCTCGACCCTAGGGAATTCCAAGATGTCCAGTTGTCATTTCACAATTGTCGTGATTTTCTTTTTCTTCTGATTTTTTAGTTTCCACGTTATGTCTTTGTGTTGTGATTGTTCTTTTATTTTCTCTTTGCTAGTTTTTCCCAACACA
Source organism: Lathyrus sativus (assembly GCA_963859935.3). Taxonomy (NCBI): domain Eukaryota; kingdom Viridiplantae; phylum Streptophyta; class Magnoliopsida; order Fabales; family Fabaceae; genus Lathyrus; species Lathyrus sativus. Next base: position 5,915,208 of record OZ012740.1, read on the forward strand.
TATACGCAAAAACCTTAAGATTTTGGATGGAGATGTGACTTTTTCCTCCCTTGTGGTCATATAACATTAGGCATTTGTTGGTGCTCACGCCTTCTCCGGACTCCTCCAAAAAGTGGTATCAAAACTGTAGTTCAGCTCGGTTGGGGAGCAGGAACTAGATCCTGTGTTAGGTTCTGTTATAGGAATGTGGTGGACTCACACTAGTGTAGAAGAATGGTTAACTCCCACTAAAAATGGGTGGAATATTAGATTTATTATATAGAGCGGACTCGTATATTAATGTCTTAAGATTTTAGATGGAGATGTGTCGTCTTCCTCTCTTGTGGTCATGAAATATTGGACACCCATTGTTGCTCTCGACTTTTTCAAACTCTCAAACATATACTAATAATTTTGTTCGTGATTTTATTTGAAATTTAGAAACTTCAATTACTATGCTTGTATAAAATGATAATGTTTTCTTTCAACTTAACCATAAATCTTGAATTGGAATTAAACTCTAAAAACGCAACACTGATAATTCTATTGAGAGAAAGATTTATTTTAGTCTTCTCCCATTTTGAAATATTAGTCTCTACAGAGAATACTAACTTATATTATTTAAAGTAATTAGGCATTGGAGTCTTTTTCTCTTCCCCATGATTTTATCTCTTAATATTTTAGTTTGTGATTTTCTTTGGTTTGACCTAGTCCCAAGTTTATATTCGCTTGTTATTTATTTGAATAATAACCTCTCATTTTAACAAATATAACAAAATTATCAAAAGTCTCTGTTACTTTTATCAAACAAACTTTATTAATTTTTTTAAAATAGTGTACACACTGATAATTAAATTGCACAGTTGAAAATAATCAATTTTACATTAAAAAGCGATGCATATACGATGCATATAGTTCGTTCGAATTATTTGCTTGGTGTTCTTCAATGCTCCTAAAAAGCCACTTACAAATTGATCAAAAAGATGATAACAATGAACACAATATAAACAGCATCAACTGGATTATACCAACTGCATATTTTGAGGAGTTGCCCTTATCTGCAAAAACCACAATTAATACCAAAAGCCATACATTTAATGTATCTAGGATAATACAACAAAGAGAAAGTCCACCATATGATAAATACCTGAAGAGGGAGAGGAAGCAGTGTTTTGTGCAAACGGAGGAGGAGCTGAGAATGATGGCACCGTTGATGGTGGCGGTGATGGCGATGGTGACGGTGAATCTGGTGTAGTAGTTTGGTAGAAGGGTGAATTGATTTCAAATCTCAAATTACAACTAGGTCTAACTATTCTAACACCTATCCTATTGTTACAACAATTTGGAACTTCTTTGATAGATTGAACCAAACAATCATCACACGATGTTTTCGACAAATCAGGTGTGCATTGAACAAGACCATATAATAATGTTTCATTATTATTCAGACCAAAGTTATCACTTCCAACAGCATATTTAAGGTCACTGTCCCCTGATGAAGCTATGTTTCTTAAACCATCCAACAAATTTTTGACCCTTTTATTAAACTCGTTTTCATTTGTTGCGTTTTTCAAATTCCATGCAAAATAAGCAGGTCCAGTTTTTTCGAGACCAAATATGGATCGGTCTGAATAACGCAACATGCACTTTTCATCCTCGTACCAACCAATTGCTTCTTTTTGGTTAGGACAAAGCTGTGTGAGATTGTTGGTTGAAGCTTTGAGGCAGTTAAGACACTCGGTTTGCTTAACATCGCCTCTGCAGAGACCAATAGCGTATACTTTGTTTGTGTTTTGGCCGTTTGAGAAATTGTAGAAACCGTAGTTGATTTGTGTGTTGGAAGTGAGAGTTGATAAAAGGGTTTTGAGGTTTGTGTGGTAGATGCTGTTGTCTGTGTAGTTACCTGTGTTGTTGAAATTACAGAAGTAGTGGAAGTTTTGTGCGTTGTTGTCGGCGTTGGCTAATTTGGATGATGAGAAAAAGATTGTTATGAGAAACAGAGAATAATGAAAGGAATTAATAGCCATATATGTTGGTTGTTGTTTGAGAAAAAAAATGTAACAGGGCAGGGATTGAAGTTTATGGTGTTTTAATGTTTTGTGTTTGGATATAAATTGTGAGCTTCTATATATATTGCGATGATGAAGTGATTGGTTGAATTTGAAGGGCTTGCAAAAGCTGGTCTTTAAAGGAGGTTGATCTTGTATAAAATATTTGTAATTGGTTCATTTCCTCTTACGCTCTGCTCTTAGTAATAGTTTATGAGTAAATATTATATATCAATTCAATTCAATATTTAACTTTTTTTAGACAGTGAAGATTGTTGCAACTAGATTAACTTTGATTATGAATAACTTTATTCTCTATATTAGAAAAGAAAAGGGTGACATTTGATGGATATAGTAGTTTGAATTTAGTCAAGAAGTTTAAGGACTGTTTTATTTTTAAAATTGACTTAAAAAGAAACTTATGATAAAGTTGGTTTGAGTTTTTTTATATTATATTATAGGAAAGTTTGGATATAATGCTACCCGGTGTGTTTGGATGGACGATTGTGTTCTTTGGTAACTTTATTGTCTTAGTTAAAAGTTTTTCTGCTCAAAAGATTAGTATGTAAGACGGGTTTCAAATGAGGGGATCGTTGTGATTGTTTCTTTCTTGTTTCTTCTTGTGGTCGAGAGTTATAGTAGTTTGTTTGGGCGAGTGTTGGAATTTGATATTTTTTTTAGTTTTAAGGAGGAGATCTTTGGTTTAGAGGTGTCTCATCTTTAATATAATGATCATACACTGATCTTGGGTGAGACTAAAATTGATAACCTTTTAGAGGTTTCAAGTTAACACTAGGTCCTTGGAACAATTTTGCAAAAAGAAGTCCCATTGGTATTAAGGTGGCCTCAACTTTATGATAATATTAGAAGGATTTTTGTATTGTAAGGAAGAGCATCCCCTTTTAAATGCATTGGACTTTTCTATTGGAGGCAACTACCATAAAAATTCTACTTAAAAGCCCTTGATAAGACTTATTTTTGGTTGGCGTTTTTATAGAGTAATGGGCATGTTATGCCTGGGAAGACATGTGGTCATTCTTAACTCAATCATAAACTCAATTCTAATTTTCTACATGTCTTACATGAAGTAGTCACTTAAGGTTTGAAAGAGATTAGTGTGCATCCAAATGAGTTTTTTTTTGGCGAAGAGTGTTAATGGTTCCTGCTCCATTCAAGAACCATAAATGGATGCAGTTGGAGAACTGATGATCTTAAACTATGTTGTTGATCTCTTTCACGATGACGTGGGGTGGACATGCATGGTTAGCCCAAGTCAGTTTAATATTCAAGAAGAGTATAGTGAAAAATAGAGATCAGAGAATGTACATTGCTCTTTACGTGTGAACTAATGTTTATACCTTGGATCAAGTGGAGTAGATTTGAGATAAACCGGACCTTGGTCATTTGGCCGGCCCAGAATAGTCTCCCTTAAGGATTTTTTGGGCACTGAAGGATCCGAGGAAAGCCTGAGGTGATGTTGGTTGATCTCTAGCATGTTGTCTGATGTGAAATATAACTGAAACACCTACAATTAATTAAAAAAGTAATGGGGGACAAGTACATTAAACTGTGCACATCATTGAAATGTTTCATAGCCTTCTTATGACATGTGTGGTGACGTGACTGGTTAAAGAATGACATGGTTTATAATGCACTCGAGCTTGTGTGTATCTACGAGGGAAATCTAGTAGTTGATCTTGTGACTCCTTTCTCAAGTTGGTTTGAATCCTTTAGTTGTTGTTGCTAATAAATAGGAGAAATTGAGTGTTTGGAAGTTATCGTAACCCTTGGCATTCAAACTACAATCACTTTCCCGAAAAAACGTCTTCATTTCCTCTTCCTTGAGAATATATTAGAAGTGATCTCCAATGCATTGCTTGAAGTCTTTGTCTTTCTTCCTCTTCTCCTGCTTCATCAATCTCACATAACCAGGTATCATCCTAAACTCAAGCTTTTATTCTGCATTTACTATTTTCTAGTCAAGATGAGTGATAGTACAATTGACCTAGTGAGTGCTTTTGAGAGCAAAACTTTGTTTGCCTCTATATTGGGGACATCCCCTGGACAACGAGAACGCTTACGAAAGGAAAGCGAAAGAATAAGATTTCATGCGAATGAATAAGATTTCACGCGTAAGGCAATGAAATGCCTTACGAAAGGTAAGGAGACAAGAAATGGACTTACAAAAGGTAAAAGAAGTGGTAATAACCATATCATGCAAAAGGTAGAGGAAAATTGTACGGGGTATTAGAACATCATTGACCTCACAGACACAACAGTGGAGATGACATTCTTTGGGCATGGCAACTATTTGATTCTTCGCCACACATTCATCAAGCATCCAAATTGATCGTAAATACCCAATACAAAGTTTTGTCGAGTGTAAAAGACAACGAGAACGCTTACGAAAGGAAAGCGAAAGAATAAGATTTCACGCGTAAGGCAATGAAATCCCTTACGAAAGGTAAGAAGACACGAAATAGACTTACAAAAGGTAAGGGAATGGGTAATAACTATAGCATGCAAAAGGCAGAGGACACTTGTACGGGGTATTAGAACATCATTGACCTCATAGGCACAATGGCGAAGATCGTACTATTTTATGTAAAAGCATAAAAGACTCCAAAACAAAAGGCTTGGAGAAAAATTCCTCCTACAAAAGGTAGAGAAGACCCAAAAACAAAAGGTTTAGAGACAAATTCCTCCTACAGAAGATAGAGAGAACCCCAGAACAAAAGGCTTATAGACAAATTCCTTCTACAAAAGGTAGAGAGGACCCTAAAACAAAAGGCTTGGAGAAATAACATAACTCCCTTGGGAGAAGACGATCGTACTATTTCCTGCAAAAGAAGAATGTACTCAAGAACAAAAGGTAAGGAGAATAATTCCTTCTACAAAAGGTAGAGAGGACTCTGGAACAAAAGGTTTGGAGATAAATTCCTTCTACAAAAGGTAGAGAGGACCCCAGAACAAAAGGTTTGGAGACAAATTCCTTCTACAAAAGATAAGCTGAGAAGAAATTGTTATCATCTCCCTCCTCTTGGTCGCAATCACCTGGACCCAGAAATCATACCCATTATTTGACGATTTTGACTCATAACGCGTATCTTGAAATTTATTGGAGGAAGGAACTTCTTCATTTGTCTCAATAGAAGCTCTTTTATAATACATCGAAGGAAAGATAAACTGTATCGAGGTCTATATTCCCCTCCCGTCTTAACCGAGGAGGAAATACAAGTCAACCGAAAAAGGCGAGAGCGTACTAAAAGCTTTATCCAGCTTCACTTAGGGACTGATAACAATGAGCCCAACGACAATGAAGTGAAGGCCTACTTGGATCTTAGAGATCGACTAGATGCAACGGAGTATGACTGAGTGGATTCGGAAATAATGGGTACTTCATCTGAATGAGTACAGGGGCGTAAGTAGAAGCTATCAGTGTCATGGTCAGAAATCCTCCGAAATGGTCGGTTCTTCTAATGGGCCCGGATAAAAAATATGTAGCCCTTTTGATGACTACACAATCCCTTACTATGAATGCCTCTTCATGAGGATAGGACTGCGGCTACCATTATCCATCTTCGAAGTGGCAATCCTAAAGTACTTAAAAGTTGATTCTTTCTAGCTTCATATAGGATCATGCGCATTCATGAGGGAATTCATGTTATGTGTCAAGCATAAATTTTGTAAACCTTCCCTTGGGGTATTCCTTGATCTATTCCACCTGAGGCGTACTTCTCAAGAAAACTTCCATGATCAGGGGCTCATTCTCTTCCATCTGGTAAATCCTTGGTTCGACAGCTTCACCCAGTATTGGGGTGATTTTCTAGAGCGCTTCTTGCTGGTAACTCCCCTTACGTTAGATGATCATCTCACTTGGTGCTACCTTCCTACCGAGTCTTTTAGCTTCTGTAAGAGTTCATTCTCAAAGTACCGGTCCAAACTTCACTTTAACCGGGGCGTCTATTTCAACTACACCAGGTTGGGTCTTCTTTCCTCTGATGACGCAGTGATGAAGGAAGATTTGCATTCTTGGTTTCAAGGGCTCAAATATGAGGAAGGTTTTGGCCCCGGTGAGGTTCCCCTACCAAGGTGAGGAAAAGGCATATTGAAACTTATGTTATTATGAGTGTCGTCGATCAAGGGGTGAAGGAAAAGATATTTGGTGAGGATGAATTCCTTGTATGTTTTGTTTACATGTATGATTGTATTTTAAAGATTGTCGCTACTCGAAAAAATCGTGCAACGACGGAGAGGCGAGAACGGAAAGACAGAAGAGTCACCATCGAACTTTATTTATCCCGTGAGGGGAAGGGAAAACATCGAGAAATTCCTAAGAAAGAAACGGATAAGATGGTCTCGTGACCAAAAAACGGGTTCGGAAGCCGGTTATGCGAAGGGAATGTATTAGCACCCCTTGCATCCATCGTACTCGACGGGAACCATTTATTTGCTTATGTGTGAAGATATCTGCTAAAGGTTATTGCTTATAAGAGTGTTCCAAGAGATAAAGAGAAGGGTTAGAAATAGGGAAAGGAGAGATAAAGGGGGAGAAGAGACTCTGTAGGACTTCGCGGTCCTAGGCCTACGTATTCTCAACAGATATGAGAAAGTCAGAGTCAACGTAGTTCGAGAAACTACGGATAGAAAGTTAGAAGTACACTCGGCGAGGATTGGGGCCCTCGTGCCTACATATCTTTACTTAAAAGAAGTAAAGAATCAGAGCAGTCGTAGTTCGGCCAACTATGGGTGAAAGGTGGAAAAGCGCGCTCGCCAAGACATCTCCGTCTTGTGCCTACGTATTCTCATCTGGTATAAGAAATCAGAGCAAACGTAGTTCGGGTTACAGTTAACCGATGTTTTTGTGGATGATGTTATCGTACGCATTCTAGAAGTTTAGGTATATTGATGCTCGCTCATTGGAGACTTAGGCGTTACTTGTTTGCGGTAGAACGGACATAACATATCCTTTTTGAAAAGATTAATTTTCGCCTTCGAGGCAAGATGTCACATTTGATTTGTGGGAGTTTTTTTTAGGGGTGAAATATGTTATCGGATAGTAACCCCTTGCGGGTAGTACCCAATTCTTTATCTCAGTGTTTTATTATGAAAAGGTGCGGCGAATACAAGCGTGTCTTCATATTGAAAGACGAGTATTGAGACCACACACTCTATAGTGAGTATCCTGACACTCGGAGAGGAAGAAGTCTACACTCAATCATCTCTCTTTAGTTCAATACGAAGAGAACTTCATTCTCCTATTTAAAGGTGTTTTGATCTTGAATGGTAAGTGCTTTGCGATAGTGAACCCTAAAGGTAACGTTAAGAACTCAGGATAGGAGAAGGCCTACGCCTAACCACTCCACGACCATTCAAGTTTTATTATGAAAAGAATTTAAAAATGCACTTGGTACGAGACCAAACTTTTAGGAGAAAAGTTGTAAAAGAAGAAGTGGTATATTGGTTTGAAAGTTGGTTGAGAAAATCCGCTTGACGTTGGACCAAGGGTTTGACTTGTATTTGCGTGCAAAAGCATGGTGAAATAGAAATGAGTTTGAAAATGGCTCGATGACAAATCGAGAATTAGTTTGAAAATGGATATTCTAGTCCCTGGGGTGTTCCTAGACGATAAGCCGCAGTCAAAGAAATACAAAATACGTACATCGGAAATGGGAGAGGGGTACATGCAAATTAAAGGGGATTGCACGAAATAAAAAATCTCATTGTCTGGTAGCCCAAGAGAAAGTCGTGTGTGTGCAATGTGTCCTAAACTATGCCTTTGAGCGAAAGTCGGACACAACTCCATGCTTGGGTTCCTGAAAATGTCCAAAGGTTCGTCACTCGGATAAACAAACAACAGTCCACCAATTTTGAGTTTTATGGTTTCGATAATTTATTAAGTGTTTTGAAAGAATGTACAAGATGAATATATACAGGATATGAATTATATACAAGATATATAATAATATGTACAAGAATATAATGACTAAATTTAAAGTAGTGTATATTTGACAGAAAAATAAAAACAGTTGTATATTTGACGGAAAGTAAAGTTAGTGGTTAGTTTTGTTAGTGAATTAAATCGGGACAGAATGTAACGCTAAACCGTCATAGCTCGACTTATGGTGAAAGTCGAACTATAAGAGATCGCGTTAATTGATATCTGTGCTGAAGACAAGATAGAGAAATGATATTGAGGATCATTCTCCGATTAAATCGTGTCGCACGGACAAAAGAAAGGTGGGATCTCATCTTAATCGCAAACATTATATCGATTAATCGAAGGTAGCCTATCACGATCCCAGAGTAAAGAAAATGACCCAAATGGTCATTTTCCATAGATTTGAAATCGAGAAGGTTATCGACTTCGATAAAACGGCGCTTACGAATTAAAAGACTTCATAGATCGAGGAAAATTAAATCAAAATCAAAATGAAGAAGAAATGAGGAGAGAAAAAGGTGGGTGGTCTCGGATCCATTATTATTTATCAATAGTTTGACTAGTAACGATTTTCGGAGGTCTCTTCATCGACCAAAAAGCGACGAAAATAAATAAAGATGAATAAAAATCGAAAATGAAAATGAAATGAAAATTTGGTCTCGGATTTGTCGTTTCCCATCAATAATTTGACGTATAACAACTTAAAGGTCTCTTCATCAATCGAAACAAAAATAAAACTTCAAAGATAAATAAAAATACCAAAATCTAACTTTAGAAATATATTAAAAACCTCTAAAAATCAAAATTAGAAGAATACTCTAAAAATTTACTTAGAAAAAAACAATATAGATTCTAAATTTGATTTAAAAAGGTTATTACAAACTTTAAAACTAAAAATGGAAAGAATGAAAAAAAAGTTCTAAAAATTTATTTTAAAAAAAATATTATAGTATTCTAAACTTGATTAGAAAAAGTTATTATAAACAAAACTTATTAAAAAAAAGATGCTAACAATCTAAAAAAGAATAGTTTAGAAAAATATGAAAAATTAAAAAAACTAGAAAATATATTATATTAAAACAAGGGGATGTCAAAGATTGAATGAGGGTGTGTGGAATGTACACGGACTGTCTCAAGTCCAACAACATCAAACAATAAAAAGTAAAAATAAAAGAATAAAAAAAATACAAAAGCTTCATCTCAGCAACACGAAGCATAAGCATCAGTGGAAAAACAAAGAAACGGACACGGTCAACATAGTGATGCACGCACCGCCCCAACCCTTTTCACGCTTTGGTTCGGACTTCATCGCTCCATCTCTTTTCCTCTATTCATTTTCCGTTTCTAACTCATCTCCTTCTCATTCCGTGATTCGTTTGTTTGTATGGGTTTCGGGTTAAAAACTGGAGGTTGATGTTGGTGTTGTTGAAGGGATGATAGAAGATGGGGGCGGGATAGGTTTTTGTTGAACAAACTGAGAGGAGTAAAGGGTAGTCATCCTCCTTTATGAAAGTCGCGGCTGGTTTTCTCTTTGGAGACGGTGGCGGATTCCGTTTTTGAGGTGGGGGAGAGATGAAGCGTCGCAGCGGCTGGGTGAGTTGAAGGGTTTGGCCGCGAAAGGAAGGAATAAGGGAAGCTTAGGGTTTCGTCTGGCAGCTAGGTTGAAGGCGAGGGAGGAAGAAATTTTTTTCGGCGGCTAGGTTAGGGTTTTCCACCTGAAGGAGAAGATGAATAGTGCTGGGTTTTAAATACCCCAATCCTCTTCAGCCACCCGTGTCTTTTTTTTTTCAATTTTCTTTTTCTTTTAATTTATGTTTTTTTAATTATTAATAATAAAACTCTAATTAATCTAATATAAATCTAATTATAAAAAACTATTCTAAACTAATTCTTAATTAATAATCTAATCCTATTCTAATCAATTCTATTCTAATAATAAAAAAATCTAATTCTATTTTTTTAAAATAAAATCCTAAATTCTAATTAATAACTCTAATTCTAATCTAATAATAGTTCTAATTCTAAAATCTAATTAAAGTTATATGCTAATTAAATAATTCTAAACTAAATAAAAATCTAAATTCTAACTTCTAAGTTAAAACTAATTAATTCTATTCTAAGTCTTAATCAATTAAATAAAAAATCTAATTCTATTTTCTAAATAAAAACTTAAATTCTAATTAATTTCTAAATAAATTAAAACTAATCAATTCTATTGCTAAAAACTTACTATTATATTATAGTAACAAATTATAAAAATGAAATTATAAAAAAAAATCACAAAATGTCACGGAATAAAACGAATAAAAGGGTCAAACACCGAAACACAACAAAATTATCAGCACGGACTGAACCACTAGGAAGAGTACGACTTTTTTTCGATTTCGACATAGATTTTATCATTTGAACTGGTTTAAACTGTCTAAAATGAGAACAAATCGGCTGTAATCCTGATAAACTCATTCCGGCTGATAACATGGACAGTATGCGAGAAGTGATCGACCTAGATGATATACAGATGAATGCGAAGCAAAAGCAAGTCAAAGTTAGAAAAAGCGAGGGCAAATTTTGGGGTGCAACACAGATAATATAGACAAGCTGAAGATGTTCTATGACCTTGCAACTACTCAAGGTATTCAAGTTGTGATGCCTCCTCCAGTGACCACTACTCCTACTCCGGTGCTTGCTCTGATTTCGGCTGTTAGGCCAACTACTTCGCTCAAGGTATATCAACTTGTGGATGTTGCAACCATTTTGATTGTGCAGGAGCCATCCTCGTCTCCAAGTTCAAAAAATAGGGCCCGAGATGAAGATCAACGATCCCCTCGGGAAAAGGACACTACTAAAAAATATACCTTCGGTGACACAATATTACAACGGCCATTTTTCCATCATAGTCATATGACATTTTGTATGCGCATGTTTTTCCTATTTTATTAAGAAAATTTTGATCACAGTTCCTTAAAACAACTGTGGTCATAGAGTTCGGATGACAAGCTTCGAGTCCTAACATCAATATTTTTCCTTTTTTTTCAATAAAAATAAGCGTGTGTCCCTTCATATTTATTGTTATTTAAATTTTGAAAGTATAACAACTAAGGTTGTTTCATTCAACCGTGGTTATATGTTCCATATTTCACTATGGTTGTAGCTTGCAACCATTGTGAAATTATTTTTTCCACAAAATTAAAATATAACAGGTACTTTATTTCATTCATAAATTGTTGGATATGTTGGATATGTTTATGTGGTGGATATAAATTGTTGGATCTTTCAAACTAAAATATAACAGGTACTTTAGTGTTGGATATGTTTATGTTTTATTCATACATTGTTACACTTCTGAATATGTTTATGTTTTGGTGTTTCCATGTTCATGTTTTATTCAAACATTGTCATATGCATATAGTTACATTAGGGTGTTGTGTGTGTAGCATTAGTGTGCCATTGACATTATTCTTTTGATATAAATTTCATAATTTGTTATGGATCGTAATTGGATGAAAGTCGATAGATTAGGTCGGGTGTATGAGAAAGGAGTTCTTGAATTCCTTGAATTCTTCATAAAAAATGTTCCCGACAATAATGGTATTTTTGATTGTCCTTGTGTTATTTAGGAAATTTAAAAAAGATGGCCAAAGAAAGAAATATTACATCACCCATGTTATGATGGAATATGTCAAATATACAACATGGATGTGGCACAAAGAAGTGTATAATAATCAAAATGTGACTTCACAAATGAATAAAGATGCTGGTGATATGAATGATCGACTAGAAGATATGATTCATAATATTGGAGCATCATCTTATATGAAAGCTCATATTTATGATACTTTATGTATCGACAAAGGTGTGCCTTTATATAAAGGGTGCAACCAATTATATGTGTTTTCTATAGTAGTGGGGTTCTCCAAAACGAACTCGTGACATTGGGGATGGTGCTTATGGGGAGGTAACTACCTTCATGCGGATGTCGTACATCTTCTCTTCCCGGCTTGCTTGCACTCATAAGAATGTATTTAATACTATCTCAATGTCGGATTTATCCTTCATTCAAAATCTCTTAGAGAGGGAGAAGATGGAACTCATCTCTGAGATTACTCATAGTGCATACCAGGTTGCTTCAGGAGAAGGTCAAGGTTTCCAAATCTTTATAAGAGGAGGAAAATTTTTGTGGCTCTCCTTCTACTATGGCTGCTCGGGAAACTACTGGGTAGGATTCCCTCAAAGTGGCAGAGAAGTGGTATTAAGATGCTTTTGATTTTGTTAAGGAGAAGACTCGTCAAGTGGAGGAGCATCAGAAAAATTTTCTTCGGGAAGTCGAGGCTCATGCTTTGACCTTGAAAGCTTTTAAAAAGGGCACTTCTGGTCTGCGGCAGGGGCTCCGTGTTTCCCTTCAGTGAACTATGTAGGTCATGTTTGGGGTTTGTGACCAAGTCGTGGAGCATGAGATGAAATTCTTCCCTACCGCCATAATTTTGGCTAAGGCACTGAACCCATTTCATGTTGTTTTTGAGATAACTCCGGAGGCTAATCTTGGTACCTCGTCTCTAGAAGCTTCATCTTGTTTTCTTTCTTTTCCCTCTATATTAATTTGTTTCCTGTAATGTTTTTCATTCTTGGTGTCTTAGTTTTAACAAATATTAACAGTTATAAAAATATTTTTACCTTCCTGATTCATATGTTATTTACATTAGACTCATGCACTTAGCTCCATTTGAATATTGTTGTTATGTTGCGTCCCTGGTTATTTATGAATTATTGTAATGTTGGGGCTTACTCGTCATCCCTATAATGCAAAACTTGTTTATCCCAGTGGAATCATTGATGTTCATCAAGGTAGCTATGAGTCTGCTCCATGTCAGCAGCAAAGTGTTTCCTGCCTTTATAAAGAGAAAAATAAAAAGAGTGTTTTATTGCAAAGAAGTATCAAATGTGTTCTTAGGGCTTTCCTATTTTTTGATTCACGTATTGGCATAATGGAAGATGTTAGATACCATTTTTGGTTTCCATGTTTTCTTGTTGTATTTAGTGTTTGATAAGGTAATGTATTTGTTCGGGCACTACATCTATTTGATTGCTTGCGTTCCACGGGGTGAGGTTTGGGACCTCCGAGACCGGCGTGATATGGTCATATATTTGTATTATGCTCTGTGTCTCATAGTATTATTCCCCATCCAAGGGTAGGATCCTCGTCCCTACCCCGAGGTTTGGGTCGGATTAAGGTGGGCGTCGCTGGGCTCCATCGCCTACGCCCATGGATTGGTTAGATCTGAAAGAGATGCGTCAGCTACATAATAATATGTTTAGTTTGGATCAGATATGCAAAAATGTGTTTAGTCTGTATCAGATGAGAAGTCGTGTGAAGATTGCGTTTAAGTCATATCAGATATGCACAAATGCATTTAGCCTGTATCAAGAATGCGGTCATGTGTGTCCTCGTTGTTAACCATGTATTGCACACTCTAAAAGAAAGAGAGGCAAGGAAGCATACAATAAAGGAAAAAAGATAATATATATGGATATTTATATTAATGATGAATTGAATTTTTTTTGCAAAGATACAATGAAATGACTAGATAGATATACCTTCAATATTAACCCTATTGTGGACGAATGAAGTCCTGAGTCTTTGGTACTTGTCCTCCCTCGGGACTCAGGGGGTTGCACTTATCTTCTTTATGATGTCTCCTTCAGTTAAATGAGATGTCAAAGTATCACATCTTATATTTTCCTGTTGGCGCATTGTTGGGTGGTAGACTTCAACAGGGACGTAGCTTGAGGATGACTTTTGAAACCTAAGGACCCTAGAATTGCCTTTGTTGGTTGCTTCACTTAGGTGACTTCTGACTACCGAGACAGAATGTCCCAGCTTTTGTCTTACTATTGAATGGATATCTACCTCAAGTGGTGGACAGGTGGTTGACGGTCTACTTATAGGCAATCTAGACTAGTCGTTGGCTCCCCTTGGACCTAGAAGGATGGTTGGATATGGGCGACGTTCCTGTAGAGACTCGTCTCCCCGTCCTATGTGGAAGGAGTAAAGATTGTTCTTCTCATCCAGTCTTTCCTTTAGAATAACGATGTTGGGAGGGAATTTGAGACTGCAACCGACCGGTCTCCTTGTGACCAGAGTCAGAGGTGTCTTTCCTTGGGGCGCGTTTGGTGAGCCTCTATTCCTTGATTAGACCAAGTTATAAAGAAAGAAGGTAGTTAGCCTTACCTCGACCGTCTAGACCCAGTTTGAGGAGAGTTTTGCTCATCGAATGAAGATCATTTGATGTGTGTGTGTGTGTGTGTGTGTCTATATATATATATATATATATATATATATATATATATATATATATATATATATATATATATATATATATATATATATATATATATATATATATATATATATATATATATATATATATATATATATATATATATATATATATATATATATATATATATATAGATATATATATATATATACATATATATATATATATATACATATATATATATATACATATATATATATATATATACATATATATATATATATACATATATATATATATATATATATATATATATATATATATATATATATATATATATATATATATATATATATATATATATATATATATATATATATATATAAGGTGCATTGTTACCTGATCTACACCTGGCAATAACTATGAACTCACCGTATCCCAAGGTCATTAACTATGAACTTATCATATCTTTGACATCTCCACAATAGGTACCACTTTGGCAACGGCAAGTACCAGCAACGTTAAATCGAAAGATGGATTATGAACCTTCGACATTGTCATTTTTTTTGTTACTTACAAGTATAGAGGCTATCTTTGATAAATGATTTTTATGTAGATAGGTTCGGATTCAGTGTTAACAAAGGGATAAGGTTCTTTATTAGATATTTTCAAGTCTCTTAGGACTAAGACATGGTCCACTTGAAAACCCTAAAATAATTTCATTTTGCACTTTCTTAGAGAGTCTATACTATTTTCAAATGTGTCGAAGAGAACTATAATAAACGTCAAAACTCTTCCTCCTTAAAAGAATATAATAATGTTGTACGCACAAGGCCGCTTTTTAGATAGAAGAAATATCATATCATCTCATTCAAATGTTGTTAAGTAAATTAATTCTAATTCAAATGTTGTTAACTAAATTAACTCTAATTTGGATCATTATTGTAATTTTTAAATGTAAATATAATTTTTATATTTAAATTTAATATTAGAGTTATTATTATATAAATAGATTTAAACATGAATAATTTTACATTCAACTCAATTTTAAATAAAATTAATTTACAAAATCAATTTATATCACTGCATAATCAAATCCTCTTAATTTCTTTTAATTGTTATATTTAAATCATTAAATTTAAGGGAAATTTAATAGACCAGTCCAATGATAGAATTTAATTTTATTATTATTAAATTATTTTTTAACAAAAATATTGTAAAAATTCAGGTTTGGTCTATTTTGTTGAGAATCTATACTCTATATTAAATTGTCCTTAAATCCAATCACCTCTTTTTAAATAATTTATGACTATTATTTATGTTTATCATGTCTAATGATTGAGTTGTCATAAAATAAAACAAAATAACTAAAAGAAGACTTCACGAAATAATTCATTTCCAACATTTTATATATTAACACTTGTCCTAATAAAATTCTTGACAAGATATTTAAATCATAAACTTGTCTATCAACTATGTCACTGTATATCGATATAAATACTTGACAACATAAATTCATACCGAATTAAAAAAAAAAAAAAACTATAAGTCTAATAAAAATAACATTTTAATGGATATTTTAAACATCATATTCTAAACATTCTTCTAATCAATTTGAGTATAATTTTTTCAAAAGTAACTCAATTGTTTGTATAAATTTTAAATTCTTTTCTATTATTTTATTTAGTCTAATTTTTTATAACTTTTTTAGTTATTGATATTTTTAAATATCAAGTTTAAATTTAAATTTCTATATATAACGTCATTGCAAGAGCAAAGATATATTTATATGACAGATTTTTTAAGAGAAAATGAAATGTATATAGAAGTGTAAAATAATTTTATATCGTTAATTAATTATTATTATAAATTTTATCATGTTATTTTATTATTTTTAAGTTAATAATATAAAATGATTGAATAATGAATTCTCATAAAATTATTTTACATTGTATATTCATTAAATTTATTTTTAAAGCAAAAATAATAGTATATAATATCAGTTTTTTTTATTAAAAAAAAACATTCTAAACCTAGCTAGATGACAATTTTTTTCTTAAAAGCATATTCAAGAGTTGCTGTCACTACTAATAAGATAGACAGTGACTTCCGAAGACCCCAACTAATTACATAGTTAGTCTTATGGCTGGACCTCGTCAAAATTGTTCCACTCAAATTTCTTTTGAAAAATTTATGATTTTCAATATTATATATTTATTCTTTTAAAAAAATTATAGAAAGAACGACTTTTTTTAAAGTTGTATATTTTTCTTATGAAAAAATTAATTTTTATTTGACATTAAAATATATATTAATTTTAAAAGTATATTTGATGATCAATTTAAATTTTGAGTTAAAATCCTTTAAATTTCAAGTTTATATTAAAATATATATTAATTTTAAAAATAAAGTTAACGATCAATTTAAAACTCGGGTTTAAATCCTTTAAGTTTCAAGTTCACATTAAAATATATATTAATTTTAAAAATAAATTTGACAATCAATTTAAAATTCAAATTAAAATCCTTTAAACTTCAAGTTGACATTAAAATATATATATTGATTTCAAAAATAAATTTGATGATCAATTTTAAGTTCGAGTTAAAATCCTTTAATTTTTATATTATTACGAATTTTTAAGAATTGTTTTAAATTTCATGTTTTATTTGTGTTTGTCATATTATCCATGCATTTTGCTTAAATGTTTTTTTTTTTAATCTTGGACTTCTCCCCGAATGTTATTTGACAAGGGTAATTTTAATATTAAAATTTTTGCTAGCTATTAAGGGATTTTGAGGTATCTCAAATTGTTTGAAAAGTAAAAGTTAATTTTTGATCAATTACCATACAAATTGGGAAGCATTGCAAATGATTTTCATAGAATTTCCTCTAACAACCCAACCTAAATCATTTATGTAAGGATTCAATTATTCCATGATTTGATGGAATTAGAAGGATAAGGTAAAATGGACATTTCCTATAGAAGGATATTTTGGTCATTCTTGTAGGATTATCATAACATCCCAAGTCATGTTATTGATAAGTAAGATTTAATGGCATTCTTATTTCATTACGTGGAGCATGACTAAGGCAAATGGTAAGTTAGGAATTTGCTAATTCAAGGATGGGCGTTATGGTCATTTCAAGTGAAGTGAAGAAAAGAAATTATATTTCAATTGATTCCTTCCTCCTTTCGCATAACAAAGAGAGAAGAAGAAAAAAAATGTATGAAGAGTTTGCTTGGAAGTCCATTTCACTTGCATGCAAAACTTATATCTCACTTTTTTTTATAAACACTAGCGTTCAGACGGGCACTCCTGGATTCGTCTGTCTGTTTTTTTAATGCGCACAGCAGAGAAAAATAAATGTGTATATATATTTTTATAAGATATTTATTGTACGTCGCATTAAAAATAATATTATCTATAATATGTAATTAATAATATTCTTTAATAGAAAGGTTGAACATGAAATCTTTATTCTAAAAAGTTTCTTTTTTCTGTCATTGTTTTGTGTATTAAATAAAAAATGTAAGACTGTCATATTAGAATTTTTTTAGAGAAAAAAGATAGTAAAATTAATAGTAATTAGTGTAATATAGTATTTTTTTTATCTTGTAAAGATTCAAATTAATTATTCATACATTCTTTTATCAATGCGCTATTAAGTTTTAAAAAACTACAAGTAATGACGAAATATCTCTCTATAAAATATTTTTTTTCTATTTTAAATGAAATGTTTAATATCTTTTTAATCATACATTTAATTTTAAAATTAAATTTATTTTGGTTCATTAACATTAAAAAAAATCTTTATTGATCTATTAGTTCATCAAAAAGTATTACGTTATTCTTTTTCGTTTAATTAAAGACGAATTTAGTAATTAATTTTTTAATTTTTGTGTCGCTATTAAACGAAAATGATATATCATTTCACTTAAAAAGAGAGTATTTATAATTTGGTTATGACATAAAACATAAATGTTAATATATATTTTTAGGGTTTAAAGGTAGTACACTATCAGTACAAGACAGTTTTACACATTCATTCAATCAAAATGTCTATAATTACTATGTAATATCAATATTTTTAAAATAAAAATATTTTATACTGTCAGTGCATTTCCTTTTTTCTCATATTTTTATCATAGAGACCAAACATTGATTTAAATTGAATTGGACATCTATAAAATTTAAATTATTAAATAAAAAATTAAACATTATAAAATAATATAGTATTAGTTAATTGATTGAAGATACATCACACATCTTGGCTAGAGAAGTTGTCCCTTTATTTTATTATTAAAGTAAAAATTATGGTCCAAAACAATAATAAAATATTCATTTTCACGTTCAAAGCAAACATTTAGGAACCACTTCACAAACTTTCAACCTCTAAATCTCATTTTATTTATAATTTAATAGATATAATAAATATATTAATAAATCAATTTATAAGTTTTTATTCAATATATCCTTTATTTTATTTTTTCCTCTCTCTAATGAAACAAAAAATATTTTTCAAATGAGATAATTGATATATAATTAATTGTTAATAAAAGTTAATAAATATATTGTCTAACAATTAATCAATAATCATAGCTGGATGATATTTTTGTGACCATTGAAAAATGTTAGCAAGAATGACCATTAACATTACTATGGATTCCCTTCTTCTACTGTTTGAAATTGGAAAGTGAAAACTTTTCCTAGCATACTGTTTAGTGCTTGACGGGTAGGTAGTATCTATGTCAATGCCACAAATTCCAAAATAATAATTCAAGGTGATACTCTCTCATGCACAACAACATACTTGGAAGAGCGATACTCATGCACATAGCTATTTATTATCACATCATGATATTTTAAATGATGTAAACTCATGGATCAAATTCTGATTATTTTTTTTTTTTGCATGAATCAATGTTGGAAACTGTTGAAAAAACAAGTAATGAATTTAAGGAATAGTGCAAAAGTTTTCTTTTGTTTCTTGAGTTTTTCATGACAATATTTCAAAATCCTGCTCCTACGTATCTCCAGGTGCTATGGAGAATTTAATGCTACATAGTTCTACTTACAATGAACTAATGGGTTGATTGATTTTAAGGATTGATCATTTAGACATATCGAGGGACTAAACCTTTACTTGCTACTCGCTCTTGGAGACAGAAGTCTTTGTTTATTTTATGTCAATATGGATAAAGAATACTCGTTTCTAAAAATGTTTTTGAAGTCGCGCAAGGACGGAAAACAAGTTTGATTGGTTAAGTTGCTTTTAAATGGAGACAAGCATCCAAACAGGGAGCTCTACAGCAAGATTCAAATGCATGGAAAGGAAGAGGCATAAGCATAATCACTCTCTTTTCATCCAAGAGTTATTATGAAAATGTGTGACGAATTAGGTCAAAGATCATTAACGGAAGACGATTATTCACATAAGGAGCTCTACAGTATTGTATAAGTAATCTGGAAGGAGAATGTTGATAACCAATCATTCATTTTTTCTTCAATAAGAGAACTTTCTTAGTTCAATTTATTATTGTATTTTTAGTATGGAAGATGAATGTTCGAACATGGAGCTCTACAACAGTATTCAAACATTTGAGAAAGAGAACGTCTAAACCTAATCTTTTCTTCCATTTTTATTGCGAAAGCTTTGCATTAATAACTTCACGTTGGATCAAGTGTTGCAAAGTGATTTATAAAAAGAGTTTGGATTAATCAGGGGATACTCGAATTTGCATTTAATTTGAATTTATTTTGGGAAAAAGACTCGACGTTGGATCGAGTGTTTGTTTTTATTGGTTTTTCTAAAAGTTGTTGATTTTAATCTTTGAGTTATCCATCGACTAACGCAATAAAAATAAATGAAAGTGGTAAACTTATTAAACATCACGGAAATAGAGGTACAATTTGAAAAAATGGGAATACAATACATAATTAACAATATAAGTTCAATAAATAACTGTAAACAACAATGAAATCAATGCAAAAAATACATCAGAAAAAGACAAGAGATTAGAAATAAATCATTTTTTTAATTACTAAATTTAACGTTATGCTGATCAATTGTAGAGTAATTCATGTAGGAAGCACTCTATCTAAGGCAAGTTAAAAAAAACTTTATGCATCTAAACAGCTTTTGAAGTTAAACTGAATTTTAACTCTGAAATTGCAACACGTCTGAGAACCGATAGAACAATTTAACCAAATTCTTTTTAACAATTTAAAATAATCAATTTAAACAATAAATAATTAATAATAATAATAATAATAATAATAATAATAATAATAATAATAATAATAATAATAATAATAATAATAATAATAATAATAATAATAATATACTCTCTACTTTATTTTTACGATTTTATTACATTTTAGATCTCAATTGTACGTCATTTTTTACATATGTTGCTATCTCATTTTCGACACATTCAATATTAGTCTCTTATTATTTTCCACGTCTATTTTTTTATTCGATATCGTGCTTCATACTTTACCTGAAAACAAATACATAATTTATTACAAAAAACATCAGTTCTGATATATTTTAAAGATGTATCTCCGGAGCAATTCAAATGTAAATGACTATTAAGTGATATATTTTTAATATTTAAAATTGTTTCAGAGATATATCTCTAAAATATGTCAACGTTTATTCAAAAATAAATACGTTTAAAAATATATCTTTAAAATAAATAAAATATATATTTAAAAATTCACATGATATAACAGAAACATCTGAGATGCCATAAGAAATTCTTTAATTTTATATAGGGTCTTGACGTTAATCCCATTTTTTTTTGTAGACAAAGTCAGTCAATGAAGACCTTTCTTCCTAGACAATGAAAGAACCGTGTCACACGTCACTATGAGTGGTCGTGCTCATGTAGGTCTTGGTCAACCAACGGGTCAACTACGCTAAGCTATCAAAAAATTAAGAACCCACACAAATACAAACTTTTAAGAAATTTCCCTCATTTTCAATTATGAAATGAAAATTGTAATGCAAACAATCATAAAATGTATGAGAGCATGATTTAAAAACTAATGATGTAAATAGAATGTAACATAAATAAACAATACGACATAAAAGAAAAATTGTTAAAAGTGATATTTTAATACGGCAAGTGTAATTTTTAAATATAATTTTTTTATATAATTTTCCATTGCAAAACAATTAAAAATAGATTTAAAAGTATGAAAAAATTTATATCATTGACTAGTTCAAATGGTTGGAGTAATAAAAATTGAAACAATTAGTTTTTGTTCTAATAATCTTTTACTATAACTGGTTCTATTTTTTTTAATGTGAAGCGTATATATCCCACCTATTCAGAGATGGCAACGGGGCGGGTCGGATATTACTATACTCGCACCCGCCTCCATGTAACACACTCGCCCCCACCCTCAAACTCAATCGTGATAAAATTTACCGCCAGATCCGCATCCGCCCCACTCCCACTCGAAAAAAAATTATTTTTTTTAATTTTAATAAAAATTAATAATTTAATTAAAAATTAATTATTTTAATAAATTAATTATTTATTTAATTAAAATTTGAATTAATAAATATTAATTTGATTAATTTAATTATTTTAATTGTAATAAAGGTATTAATAATTTAATTTAAAATATAATTAATAAATGAATATTAAAATAAGTAAAATAAGAGAATTAAACTAAAATGTATTATTCGGGGGCGGGGACGAGTGCGTGCGGGTCTTAGTGTCTCCCAACACCCGTAACCGCACCCATAATTAGAAGTCGGATTTTTCCCACACCTGCATCCGTACCCACTCAAATCGGATTTTCTCCGCTAATTTCAGAGTGGGTCCGGACGGGCCCGACGGTCCAGGTTTTTTTTTCCATGCCTACACCTATTCATTATTAAATATTGGAATTTGAGCTAGTAAGTTATAAATGCCCAAAGTATGTCAATAAAAGCTCATCCACACTTCTATAGCTTCAACATTCATCCATCTTATCTCTTCTACAATGTCTTCGTTTCTCTCATCTCTCCTCCTCATTTTCATTTTCATTTTCACATCTCAGCTCACCATAGCTAAATCATTCCAATACTTTTGTGATAACAACAAAGGTAACTACACAAACAACAGCATCTACCACACAAACCTCAAAACCCTTCTATCAACTCTCACTTCCAACACACAAATCAACTACGGTTACTACAATTTCTCAAACGGCCAAAACACAAACAAAGTATACGCTGTTGGTCTCTGCAGAGGAGATATCAAACTCAATGATTGTCAAAATTGTCTCAAAAAATCAAGCGATCTTCTAACACAAAATTGTGAAAACCAAAAAGAAGCAATCGGTTGGTACGATGATGATAAATGCATGTTGCGTTACTCGAACCGTTCAATCTTTGGGTTAATGGAAATTGGACCTGCTTATTTTGGATGGAATTTGAAAAACGCAACAAATGAAGACGAGTTTAATGAAAAAGTGAAGAAATTGTTGGATGGTTTAAGAAACAAAGCTTCGTCAGGGGACAGTGACCTTAAATATGCTGTTGGAAGTGACAAGATTGGTCCAAATAATAATGAAACATTATATGGTCTTGTTCAATGCACACCTGATTTGTCTAAAACATCTTGTGATGATTGTTTGGTTCAATCTATCAAAGAAATTCCAAATTGTTGTAACAATAAGATTGGCGGTAGAATTGTTAGACCTAGTTGTTACTTGAGATATGAAACCAATTCACTTTTTTATCAAACAACAATATCAGATTCACCATCACCATCTTCATCACCATCGTTGTCACCATCGTCCTTGCCATTTTCATCACCATCATTGTCGCCATCGTTCTTACCATCACCATCACCATCTTCATCACCATCGTTGTCACCATCGTCCTTGCCATCACCATCACCACCATCACTGGTGCCACCACTCTCAGCTCCTCCTCCGTTTGCACAAAACAATACATCACCTCAACCTCAAGGTATTTATCATATGGAGTATGTTTTTAGTATATCATTGATGAATTTATTGTCTTACAATAGGTACTAATTGTGATTTTTTTTTTTCAGATAAGGGCAATACGTCAAGAAATGTCGTTCCGTTGATGTTGTTTTTATTGTGTTCAATGATATCATCTTTTTGATGAATAATAGTATGTAGCATTCTATTTGATTAAGAACAAGGTAAGCCAAGGAAATAATTTGAATGTAGTATGTATTTGCATATTGAAGAAAAGTCAAAGAAACGAGTTGTATGTTGGTGTGAATAAATAGAGGAGAACAATCTTATCCCTAGAGTTCTACAGTTAAAGTGTTACATAAGATAGATATAGACCTTATTTAACTTTCTATTTAAATATTTTTCTTATTGTTGGTGCAAAGATAGAATAAATGATGAAAATAGGGAAATATTCTATTAAAGAGAATGACGGCAGAAGAAACAGGATTAAGAGTTACAATGATTGTCACCCTATTTATAGGCTAAAACTAGGGTTACTAGAATAAGATAAAATACTGAAATACCCTCTAACAAACTTATGGGCTTAAGAAAGTAATATAATAAAATATGAATTATTACTAATACCATCCCTTAATTCATATTCCATCAAAACTTGTAACACCAATTTCATCCCTTAATCTGAGAAATTGATCAGTCTTGATGGCTTTCGTCAGAACATCTGCCAACTGCTTCTGAGTGCTGCAGTGTACAACTTCTAACACTCCACTCTGAACTTGATGTCTCAGAAAATGATACTTGGTCTCAATATGCTTGCTTCTCCCATGCAGCACTGGGTTTCTGGCAAGGTTGATTGCAGACTTGTTGTCAATCATCAACTTCAGAGGTTTGTCTACCTTAATCTTCAGATCCTGCAACAGATTCAGAATCCACACAGCTTGGCATGCAGTAACAGCACCTGCAATGTATTCAGCTTCACAGGTTGACAACGCCACAACAGGTTGCTTCTTGGAACACCAAGAAATGGGACCTCCCAGAAATTTGAACAAGTACCCAGATGTACTTCTTCTGTCAACTCTGTCTCCACACCAATCCGAGTCTGAATAACTCAGAAGTTCTGACTCATTATTTCCTCCAGAGGGAAATAACACTCCATACTTCAGAGTTCCTTTGATATACCTCAGAATCCTGACAGCAGCTTGGTAATGGGACCACTTAGGTTTACTCATGAACCTACTAACCATCCCAACTGAGTAGCAAATATCAGGTCTGGTATTGCACAGATACCTCAGAGAACCAACCAGCTGTTTGAAGGTTGTAGCATCCACATCCTTTCCTTCAGAGTCTGAATCTAGTTTCTGATTTGTATCAGAAGGTGTGACAGCCATCTTACAATTCTTCAGATCAAATCTCTTCAAAAGTTCTAATTCATACTTGAGCTGATGCAAAATGATACCTTTCTCAGAATATCTGAACTCCATCCCTAGAAAGTATGTCATTTTGCCTAGATCAGTCATTTCAAATTCATTCATTAGAACCTTCTTGAACTTGGCTATCTCCTGTTCAGAACTTCCAGTCAATAGTATATCATCAACATATAAACATACCAGAGTCATATTGCCTTCAGAAGTATGCTGAACATAGACACCGTACTCCATCTCACATTTCTGAAAGCCTTGCTTCTTGAAAAATGAATCAATCTTCTGATTTCAAGCTCTGGGCGCTTGTTTCAATCCATATAAAGCTTTGTATAATCTGTACACAATCCCTTCCTGATTCCTTTTCACAAATCCAGGAGGTTGTGACACGTAAACTTCTTCTTCTAATGGACCATTCAGAAATGCAGATTTTACATCTAAATGCATCAGAGGCCAATTCCTGTTAGCAGCTATTGCAATCACCATTCTGATTGTTTCATGTCTTGCTACAGGTGCAAACACTTCAGAATAATCCAGCCCAGGTTTCTGTAGAAATCCTCTGGCTACCAACCTTGCTTTATGTTTGCCAATTGAGCCATCTGGCTTTAACTTCTGCTTGA
Source organism: Lathyrus sativus (assembly GCA_963859935.3). NCBI lineage: Eukaryota > Viridiplantae > Streptophyta > Magnoliopsida > Fabales > Fabaceae > Lathyrus > Lathyrus sativus. The sequence goes on from OZ012740.1 coordinate 5,940,437, forward strand.
AAACCCATCTGACGCTGATGGCTTTCTTGTCTTTTGGAAGTTCTGCCAGCTTCTAAGTCTTGTTTCTCTCTATAGCATCAAGTTCTTCTTTCATGGCCTTCAGCCAGAGCTTCTGCTTAAGAGCCTCCTCTGTACTTATAGGTTCAGAGTCTACTAACATGGCACATTGAATAACTTCTCCTTCAGAGTCTACTTCAGTGTCTTGCAGCATGTCAAATTCTGCAAATCTTCTGGGAACGCTTCTGATTCTTTGTGGTCTCTGAACTTGTTCAGAGTCTTGAGCTTCAGAGTTTCTAGCTTCAGATGATTGACCTCCAGAGCTTTGACCATCTTCAGAGTCTAGCATATTTCCAGAGTCTGAATTGCCACCAAGATCTGGATTGCCATCAGAGTCTGAATCATCAGAGTCTGGGTCATCTGGGTCACCTTCATCTTCTGAGTCTTCTTCAGAGTTTGAATCAGTATCAGAGTCAGAGTCAATATCAGGGTTTACTTCAACTTCAGAAATTCTTAACTCTGGCCTTTCTTCAGAGGTTCTAACATCAGAATCAGATTGAGACTTATCCCAATTCCAAACTTCTGATTCCTTCACAATCACATCTCTGCTGAATTCAATTTTATTGGTTTCTGGACAATAGAGCTTGTATGAACCTGTACTGTGGTACCCTATCAGAATCATCACTTTGCTTCTATCATCCAGCTTCTGTCTTCTGGCTTCTGGAACATGTTTATAGCAAACAGAACCAAACACCTTCAGATGACTAACACTTTGCTTGTCTCCAGTCCACTTCTGCATAGGAACTATTTCCTTCAACTTCTTCGTAGGACATCTGTTGAGTACATACGTTGCAGTGGCAACAGCTTCTCCCCAGAGCTTCTGAGGAAGCTTCTTCTCCTTTAGCATGCTTCTCACCATATCAAGCAGAGTGCGGTTTCTTCTTTCAGCAAGACCATTGTGTTGAGGGGTATAAGGAGCAGTAACCTCATGCTCAATTCCATTCTCCTCACAGAACTTCTGGAACTCTTTGGAGTTATACTCACCTCCACCATCAGTTCTAAGAATCTTCAACTTCTGACCACTCTGATTCTCAGCCTTCATTCTGAACTTCTTGAATTCATCAAACACCTCGTGTTTGAACTTAATAAGGGATACCCATGTCATTCTTGTGAATTCATCAACAAACAACACAAAGTATTTATTCCCTCCAATTGATGCTACTGGAAATGGACCACACACATCAGAATGTACAACTCCCAAGGCATGTTTTGCTCTTGGAGCAACTTCTGATGCAAATGGCAATCTTGGTTGTTTTCCTTCCATGCAAACTTTGCATGACTTTTCAGGCTTCTTAATTGCAGGAATTCCATGTACCAGTTTCTTTGAATTCAGATGTTGTAAGCTTCTAAAGTTCAAATGACCAAATCTTCTGTGCCACAGCTCACTCTCCTTCTCAGTACTTGTTGCACTAAGACACTCTGAGTCTGCAGTTCTGACATTCACCTTGAATGTTCTATTCCTTCCCTGTTCTGACTCCATAATCAACTTCTGATTACAGTCATACAGCTTCAGAAGATTGTCCTTCATGGTAACTGAGAAACCTTTCTCAATTAATTGTCCCACACTCATCAGATTGCTTCTGATGCCAGGTACATACCACACATTCTGAATCAATGCTATTTTTCCATTGTTCAGAGTCACTCTGACATTTCCCATACCTTCTGCATTAAGATATTTGTCATCAGCACATCTGATCTTTGTTCTCTTTTCAGAGTCAAAGTCAACCAGCCATTTCTTGTTTCCAGTAAGATGATTTGAACAGCCAGTGTCCATATACCACCAGTCTGTCAGATCATCAGATTCAGAGGCCATCAATAGCACAGATTCGTCATCAGAACTTCTGGCTATATTTGCTTCTTCTGATTTCTTCTCCTTGTTTGACCAACAATCTCTAGCAAAGTGACCAAACTTCTTACAACAGTAACATTGGATCTTCTTCTTGTCATACTTCTCTTTTCCCTTCTGAGCATTCTTTTGTCTATCAGAGGTTGAGGTTTCTGACTTCTGACCACCATCAGATCTTCTCTTGGCTTCTGACTGCTTCTGATACCTCCTATCAGAAATTGCTTTCAGAGCCTGCTGCTCTACTTCCCTTTCAGAAGTTCTCTCAGTCAAACGCAACTCTTGCGCTTCTAAACTGCTCTGCAGCTCTTCAATTCTCATTGTGCTCAGATCTTTGGAATGTTCTATTGCTACCACAATGTAATCAAATTGAGGAGTAAGGGATCTCAATACTTTCTCCATGATTGTTTCTTCAGAAAGAGTTTCTCCACATGCCTTCATCTCATTAGTGATCAGAATCACTCTGGAGATGTATTCAGAAACTTTCTCATTATTCTTCATGTTGAGATTCTCATATTGCTTTCTCAAGGACTGAAGCTTCACCTTCTTCACTGATGCGTCACCACCATAACATCTAACCAGTGTGTCCCACGCAGCCTTTGCTGTCGTTGAATCTGCAATCTTCTCAAACACATTTACATCAACACATTGATGAATAAAGAATAATGCTTTCTGATCCTTCTTCCTCACTTCCTTCTGCGCGTTTTTCTGTTCATCTGTTGCATCTGCTGCTACCGGAACATAGCCATCAGTGACAAGATCTAGAACATCTTGAGCACCAAACAGCACACGCATCTGGATCATCCAACGATTCCAGTTTTTACCGTCAAATACTGGAAGTTTGGTGTTCATGTTGCCGTTTCCGTTCATCTTCTTCTTTGCACAATACACTCAGAGTTTTCTCACACAGTGTTTCCCAACCCACAGAATTTTAAAAAAAAAATTCTGATCAGATTTTGTTCAAGATTCAACGTGAATCTAAGAAACAAAATCAATCACACAAGACCTCACGTTCACTCGTGTTTCCCAATGAATCAGAACCGGAGCTCTAGATACCAATTGTTGGTGCAAAGATAGAATAAATGATGAAAATAGGGAAATATTCTATTAAAGAGAATGACGGCAGAAGAAACAGGATTAAGAGTTACAATGATTGTCACCCTATTTATAGGCTAAAACTAGGGTTACTAGAATAAGATAAAATACTGAAATACCCTCTAACAAACTTATGGGCTTAAGAAAGTAATATAATAAAATATGAATTATTACTAATAATTTAGCAGGTCTAGAGAGAGAATTTATACATTTTTCTTTTAAAAAAAAAGTATTTGCACTTTCTATTTAACTTCTCTCTTCTTTGTTCACCTAAAAGGATATGTATTCTTTGTTCACCTAAAAGGATATGTGTAGAACTTATTGAAAAGAGGGGAATGTATTGCTAATTTTAATTTTAATAAATATTTTTTATTAGTTATTATATAATAAAAATTATACATAAATTTTTATGCTATTTTTTCTAAATGACATTTTTTTAAGTTATATTTTTTGTCTAAAAAAACACAATATTGATATGTATGAGTCTTTAAACTCTTTGTAAAAGATATATTGTCTCTTATGTTAGGAAATAAAAAATATCAAAGACAAATGATATGAAAGCATCTTGATTGTCATAAGACGATTTCTCACGTTCAACCATTTTATTTGAAGTGACTTCGAGATTTTCCTCTCTTAAAGTAAAATCTCAAGTCCTCAATATCATAAATAGGGAAATTTTAGTCAAGTCCATTATATGCATGTTTCAGTCCTACTCACCCATATAACAAACCTTTTGCTGGACGAAGTGTCAATTTTCTTTCCTGTAAGTCATTCAAGAAATTCATAAGAGTCTCTTTCTTCACATATATTCATGCACGCCTAAATATATTTAAGACACCTCTAACAAAATCATATCAATATTAATTGAAGTATGAAAAATCACGTGTTTCTCAGATGTATCCAAACATGACTTGTGACAAATAGAGCAACCCTCATTAATAGGGAATAAGAGAGTCATAAGACGACATATAAGGATAGTATGGCTACTAGTGATATATGGTCTAATCCATAAATAAGAATAGGAAATAGAAAATTCTGAGCACATGCTCCTTGCAAACAACCAAAACCTATTTTTTTTGTCTTATGGTCATGTCAAGATTTATCTCCATATTCAAAATTGTTTTACTAAAAAGGGAACTCAACAAAACATGTCGTGCTTTAGGAGGGGCATTGTCCTTGCGAGTAAAAATACTAAGGTCGAAATATGGAATCACAACTTTCATCACAAGAAGAAGAAAAAAATCATTTTGCACACAATTGCGATGGTTCTACTAGAACAATCATACTTATTTTACTACCGTCACGAAAGCAGTTTTGGACAACCTCCCTTTGATTTTTCAAAAAGTCACTAGCAAGATGCTGGTACGTCCGCACGAGTAAATATATTTGAAGCAATCTAAAATTTATATAGATACACATGTTAATTTGAAATAAGTTACTTAATTGTAAAATGAACAATGGTTCTATAAATTCAATAATTAATGTTGATTAAAAAATAAAATAAATAATGTGCTGATAATAACCCGTGAGATGAAATTGTCTACACCACTACGAAATATTATCCAATTTGATATGATAAAAAATGTATTAAGTTATACATATTTTAAATGAGTTACATAATTGTAAAATGAAAATGATCATATAAACTCAATTGTATTAAATATTCGTACAAAAATAAAAATAAAAACCTATGAGATGGAGTAAGAAAAAAAAGAAAATTTTGACATTTAAAAATAAATATTTTATCTCTTAAATAAAGATAGTTGCTAATTAAAATAAAATAGATATTGTTTTGACAGTGATTTATGAAATAAAAAATTAGTTGTCTACACTGCTATTGAGTATTGTTCAATTTAATAAAGTATAAAATATATTTAGATATGCAAGTAAATTTGAAATGAGTAACTTAATTGTAAAATGAGCAATTATTGTATAAATTCATTTGTATTAAATAATTATATGGAAAAGAAAAACTCGTGTGATGGAAAAAAAATTTACATTTGAAAATAAAAGTTTTGTCAAATAAAGATAATAATTAACTAAAAATAAAATAAGTATTGTGTTGATAATAACTTGTTAGTTGTTTGAACAATTTTATAAAATAATCTTATAATTTTATATTTATGAGTATTTATAATAACTATGATTAATTATATAATAACCATAAAATAATTATGTTTTTTATTGAGATTAAATTTTGTATTTTAAAAATTAAATAATTTTGTATATTTCTCTTCATTTCATTAAAAAAATTCAATTTTTCTTTATTTATTTATACTCGAAAAAATAAAAAGAGAAAGAAAAGATGAAAAGAGAAAATTTTAAAATAAAAGTGAAAAGGTGAGGGAAAATTTAAATTTGAATAAAAGAAGAAAATGAAATGCTAAAATGTTAAAAGTTGTTTGAAGCAATCCATGTGACACAATATAATAGAATAGAAATGAAAAATATATACATTACTTGATTATTTAAATGCTTTTTTTCAGTGTAAAAATTTTATAATAAAAGAACAATTTAAAAAATTAATGCAATTGATTTTTAATGGTACTGATAGTAGATAATTATTTGTCGCGTATATGTGTCCAACCTTCCTAAAATATATAGGTTACTATGGATGATAAAACTGTCGTCCCTGAAATTATGTAACAAGTTTCACTCAATTGGGGGAGAGCAAAAAGCCAACAATACTATTTGTGATAGTTTGTGCTCAACCTTCACTAAATGGTTACGATGTTTCATCCTCATAATTCCTTCACTAAATTGGAGAAAGGGGAAACACAATTCACTTTTAGGGTTGAGATAAGTAAGGACAACGCCATCCCTCTTGATCAACTTGAGGCTCAAAATGCAACAATAAAACAACTTTTGTGTTTTATTAACTCTCAAAACAACAATTACTCAAAACGAGCTTCACTGATTCTTAAAATAACTAACCTATATGGAATCGCGTCAAATGGATTTCATATGCGCATTTGATGGACGGTAAGAATGGTGCCTTCTCAAATTCACAACAAAGAAGTGGTTTTTAGGTTAACGAAGGTTAACAAACGTATAACCAAATAGAAAACATTTGTTACAAACACATTTTTGGGTATTCTAAACTGCGCCTTTGGCATATCTCTCTCAGCTTATGTCTCTGGCATAATCGCCACCACCAACAATATGTCAAAGATTATGGTCATAGTCAAATTAAGTGGTCATGGTAAAAGGTTTTGGTCAAGGATTGTGGTTGAATAAAGTCACAATTTGTGGAACAGAAAAGAAACACCCATAGTTTTGCACCCATGGTTTTGTGAAGATGAGCACCTCTACATAGAGATGCATTTCTCATTTCTAATACAACAAAACAACAATATTGCAACATAACATAAAAGAAAAATTTAGAGAGATATAATATATTGTATTTTCTCCTATAAGATTCTTTTAGTGAGTGTTCTTCTATTACAAGAGAGAGTGTAATTTGTTCTCTCCTTGTATATAGAGAGAAGTGTTGTAATTTCTTCCACTTAGTGAAAATCTTTTCTACCAGTGCCCGTGGTTTTTCCCTCATTTGTTGAGGGTTTTTCACGTAAATATTTTGTGTCACTTTTCTTACTCCTTAATCTCTTATTTTGTGATATTTATCTTGCTACTCTGATACCCAACAATGGTATCAGAGATGCTGGTGTCGATCTCTATTTTCGCTGCGGCGTACGGTTACTATTCACACGTGTGGTTGTATACTTTTGCAGTGATTGTTAACGTATACTAGATTTATTCTAGTGTACGGTAAAAATATACAATACTGCTCACTTATACTGTGTTATTCACGGTGAAATTGTGTAAACCAGTTCGGTGAAAGAAAAAAAATGGCTGCAAAATTTGAGACTAAAAAATTAAGTGGGAGTAATTTCTCCCTGTGGAAATTGAAGATGCAGGCAATCCTGAGGAAGGATAATTGCTCACCAGCAATTAAAGGTAGACCTACAGATATAACTGATGAAAAATGGAGAGAGATGGATGACAATGTTGTTGCCAATTTGCACTTAGCAATGGCAGATTCAGTTTTGTCAAGTATAGCAGAAAAGAAAACTGCAAAGGAGATATGAGATACTCTTATCCAACTGTACGAGGTCAAGTCACTTCACAACAGAATTTTCTTAAAAAAGAAACTCTACACTCTTCGAATGAGTGAATCCATTTCGGTGTCGGATCGCATCAACAATTTGAATACATTATTTGCTCAACTATCTGCATCAGATTTCACAATAGTGGAAAATGAATGAGCAGAGCTTCTTCTTCAGAGTTTACCAGATTTGTAAGATCAACTCGTCATCAATATTACAAACAATAATATTGTTGACCATCTATCCTTTAATGATGTCGCCAAAGCTGTTCTTGAAGAAGAATCCAAACATAAAAATAAGGAAGATCGGCAAGAAATCTCAAAATGAATAAAAGCTTTGACGATTACGAGAGGTAGATCAACAGAACATGGTCCTAGTGAGAGTCAAAATCATGGTAGATCAAAATGTCAAAGAAGAACAAACCTCAAATGCTACAATTGTGGCAAGAGAGGGCACTTAAAGAAAGAATGTTGGTTCAACAAGAAGAATGGTGAGAAGTCTTCTGAAGCAAGTACATCTCAAGGATGTGTTGCTAGTACCTCCGATGATGGAGAAATCCTTTACAGTGGAGCAGCAGTTAGTACCAAAGGCGAAATTCAACTCACTGATGGTTGGATAATAGATTCAGGAGCAACATGGCACATGACTCCACGATGAGATTGGTTTTACACTTATGGACCTATCTCAGAAGGACATGTATTGATGGGGAATGACCATGCTTTGGAAATTGCTGGAGTTGGTACTGTCAAAATGAAAATATATGATGGTACTATCTGCACACTTCAAGGGGTACGACATGTGAAAGGATTGACGAAGAATTTGTTGTCTATTGGGCAACTAGATGACCTCGGATGTAAGACTCATGTTCAATGTGAGATCTTGAAAGTGGTGAAAGGTTTGCTAGTAGTGATGAAAGCAGAGAAAGTCGCTGCAAATATATACATGCTTTTGGAAGACACAATGAAAGGAATAGATGCATTAGTAGCAGCTAAAAGCCAGGAAGAAACAGCGATGATATGGCATCACAGACTAGGCCATATGTCAGAACGAGGCTTGAAAGTTCTTACAGAACGTAATCTTATACCTGGGCTTAAGTCGATAAATCTACCTTTCTGCTGCGAGCATTGTGTGATAAGCAAGCAACATAAACTAATTTTTGCTAAGTCAATTGTTAGAAGCAAACACATACTAGACTTGATTCATTCTGATGTGTGGGAGTCATCGGAAATATCCATAGGAGGAGCAAAATATTTTGTATCATTCATTGATGATTACTCTAGGAGACTCTGGGTGTACCCAATCAAGAAGAATTAAAATGTGTATTTAGTATTCAAGGAGTTCAAAGCACAACTGGAACTTGAAACTGGGAAAAGAATTAAGTATTTGAGGACAGATAATGGAGGGGAATATACAGATGGTGATTTCCTGACATTCTGCAAGTAAGAAGGTATTAAGCGACAGTTTACTGTTGCTCATACACCTCGGCAGAATGGTGTGGCAGAGTGGATGAATAGAACTCTTCTAGAGAGGACGAGAGTTATGCTAAAAATAACAGGTTTGGCAAAGTATTTCTGGGCAAAAGTTATCAAAACTGTCTGTTACGTGATAAATCGATCGCCATCAACTGCGATTGATTTAAAGATACCAATAGAGATGTGGAAGGGAAAACCAGGTGATTATTCTTCTTTGCATATATTTGGATGTCATGTGTACGTGATGTACAACTCCAAAGAAAGAACAAAGTTGGATCCAAAATCCAGGAAATGCATATTCTTGGGTTACGCTGACAATGTGAAGGGGTGTCGTCTGTGGGATCCCGCTGCCCATAAGATTATTGTTAGCAGAGATGTAATCTTTGTAGAAAATGAACTACAAAATGAGCAAAAAATGACAACATTATAAAGAAGACTACTACAATAGAGATGAAGGAAAAGTCAGGAGAAAATTATTCTTCTAAAGAAGATCCAGAGCACGAAAAACAAGAACCAACTCAGGTCAATAATGTAGATCCCAGAAGAACCACACGTCAGATAAGAAAATCATCCTGGCACTCAGAATATGTGATGGCCAGTCATGATGCATATTGACTTCTATCAGAAGATAGAAAACCATCAACCTTTCATGAGGCATTAAATGGTTCAGATGCTTCTCTATAGATGGAAGCAATGCAAGAAGAAATTGAAAGCTTACATAGAAATAACACATGGGAACTTGTTGTACTTCCTAAAGGCCGGAAAGCCATCGACAACCAATGGATTTTCAAAATTAAGCGAGATGGCAATGAACAGGTGGAACGATATCATGCAAGACTAGCGGTCAAAGGATATGCTCAAAAAGAAGGTATTGATTTCAATGAGATATTTTCTCCAGTGGTAAGACTCACCACAATCAGAGCGGTCTTGGAGATGTGTGCTGCATTTGATCTAAATCTAGAGCAACTTTATGTAAAGACTGTGTTTCTCCATGGAAAACTTGAAGAGGAAATATATATGCTCCAACTCGGAGGCTTTGAAGAACAAGGAAAAGAAAACTTAGTTTGTAGGTTGACCAAATCTCTATACGATTTAAAACAAGTGTCAAGGTGTTGGTACAAGAGATTTGATTCCTTCATCATGAGCCTTGGATACAACAGATTAAGTTCAGACCATTGTACGTATTACAAAAGGTTTGATGATAATGATGATTTTATCATTTTGTTGTTGTATGTGGATGACATGTTGGTGGTAGGCCCCAATAAAGATCGAGTCCAAGAATTGAAGGCATAATTGGCTAGGGAGTTTGATATGAAGGACTTGGGACCAGCAAATAAGATTTTAGGGATGCAAATTCACCGAGACAGAAAAGACAGAAGGATTTGGCTTTCTCAGAAAAATTATCTTTAGAAAGTCTTGCGCCGCTTTAACATGCAAGATTGTAAGCCAATCTCTACCCCACCTCCTGTCAATTATAAATTATCCTCAAGTATGAATCCAAGCAATGAAGCGGAAAGGATAGAAATGTCTCGAGTACCGTATGCATTAGCGGTGGGAAGCCTTATCTATGTTATGATATGTACTATAAAAGATATTGCTCAAGCAATTGGAGCAGTCAGTCGGTTTATGGCAGATTCAGTTAATGAACACTGAAATGTTGTTAAGAGGATCCTTAGATACATCAAAGGAACCTTAGGTGCTGCATTATGTTTTGGGAGATCAGAATTCACTATCAGAGGCTATGTTTATTCAAATTTTGCAGGCGACCTTGATAAAAGAAATTCAACTACTGGCTATGTGTTCCCACTTGCAAGAGGAGCGGTAAGCTGGTTATTTAAATTGCAGAATGTTGTAGCTTTGTCTACTATAGAAGCTGAATACATGGCCGCTACCCAAGCATGTAAGGAAGCCATTTGGATTCAAAGGTTATTGGAAGAACTCGGGCACAAGCAACAAAAGATTATTGTGTACTATGACAGTCAGAGTGCCTTGCACATTGCAAGAAATCCAGCTTTTCATTCCAGGACAAAACACATAGGAGTCCAATACCATTTTGTCAAAGAGGTAGTAGGAGAAGAAAATGCGGATATGCAGAAAATTCACACTAAAGAGAACCTAACAGATGTAGTGGCGAAGCCGATTAACTTTGATAAATTTGCATGGTGTAGGTCTTTCTATGGCCTATTAGAAGCGTAATCAGCATGAAGTTGGCAAGGTATAGAATATTTTGGAAGATCACAAATGTGACTTTAAGTGGGAGACTAGCAAAGATTATGGTCATAGTCAAATTAAGTGGTCATGGTAAAAGATTTTGGTCAAGGATTGTGGTTGAATGAAGTCACAATTTGTGGACCAAGAAAGAAACACCCATAGTTTTGCACTCATGGTTTTGTAACAACTCACATGGTTTTGTGAAGATGAACACCTATAAATAGAGGTGCATTTCTCATTTTTAATACAACAACACAAAAACATTGCAATATAACATAAAAGAAAAATTTAGAGAGATAGAATATATTGTATTTTCTCCTATAAGGTTCTTTTAGTAAGTGTTCTCCTATTACAACAAAAAAAAAAAAGTAATTTGTTCTCTCCTTGTATATAGAAAGAAGTGTTGTAATTTTTTCCACTTAGTGAAAATCTTTTCTACTGGTGCCCGTGATTTTTCCCTCATTTGTTGAGGGTTTTTCACGTAAATATTTTGTGTCACTTTTCTTATTTCTTAATCTCTTATTTTGTGATATTTATCTTGCTACTCTGGTACCCAACACAATATCCTTAACCGATCGAACTTAACAAGTTAGTGTTCTTAAATTCTATGTTCCTTCTTTTTCTTCTAAGTTTATTCAATTTTTCAGAAACCAACCTTTTCCTTTAAACCCTAAATTTGCTAAAATTGTTTGTGTTGCTTTTAAGTTATTGTTATGGTTTTGTTAAGTAATCGAATTTTAATTCATGAATTGTTGAATCTTAGTTTCTAGTATATGAATTGGATTTTGAAATTGAATGGTTTTTGGAAGTAAATGGTTTTTGAAACTAAATTGTTGAGTATTAGTTATTGAAACTGAATCAGATTTTGTGTCATGGTGCTTACTGAATCATAATTTATTACATTATATTTTTGCATACTTACCTTGTAGGGCTCGAGGGTACCGTAAATGTATCTTCATTGTTAAGTTTAACTTGACGTGTGTCAGATTTATAATATAGGTTGGAATCTGGATTTTCTATATTGACAAAATCAAGCTTTTTCACATAGTTACCAATCTTGGCGTTAATCTGAAATCAAACAGTTTAAGTTGTTGAGGTCTAAAACTAAATCGTGTGACACAGTTACTACAAACAAACCAAATTCAACGAAGATGTTCACAACAATTATATAAGTGAAATTTAATGCCTTTTGATAAATCTGTTAAATTCCTTAAGGTTTGAAAAAAGATTAAATCTTTTGACATCTTTTTAACAAGTGGAGAGAATTTAGTCTCTCCCAAACTAACACTTATAACTACTACTTCCTCACTGTATAAACCTTCTTCTGACAAGGGTTATTTGTGCTATAAAGATAAATGTATTTAACATATGCTGTATAAGTTTTATATATAACAAGCCATTCTGTGAATTATAAAATTTTAGTCACTTTATAACTCACTCAATTTACTCTTTTCCATGTGTAAAAACAATTACAAGCTATAATTTTGAGCTCTGTCAAAAAATGATGCATTTGAGAAAGTTTTTTGAAAAAAAAAACATCTTATATATATATATATATATATATATATATATATATATATATATATATATATATATATATATATATATATATATATATATATATATATATATATATATATATATATATATATATATATATATATATATATATATATATATATATATATATATATATATATATATATATATATATATATAACCTAAAATAAAAAATAAAAATAATCAATTATTTACAATAAATATTAATTTAATAATAATTCGAACTATTACTAAAAGGTATAAAAATTAGAGAAAATGGGATATGCATCGACAATGTAAAATAATTTTACATTGTCAACCAATCATTATAATGTATCCTACCACATCAGAATGTAAATTTTAAGTTAATTGTATGACATGATAGATTGAGAAGTTTCTATTGAATGACCATATAAAATTACTTTATAATGTCAGTGCATATCCATTAAACTTTAAAAATAAATATTTATAATCACTATAAACTCTTATGTAATATAATATATTAAAGATTCCTAAAAACATATTGCGACGGAATGAACTGTCATTAATTTCATTATAGTAATGGTTAAATTGTTGGTTTAAGTATTGAAAAACAAAACACCAAATAAAACTGATGACGGTTTAAACCGTCGCAAATAACTTGTTAAGCCAATTCAATAAATATCATAAATAATAATGATGGTAGAAGCGTCGGTTTTTCAACGCTTAATAAACTATCGTAGCCCAAGATTTGAGGCAGTTCAAACCAACAAAAACACATCTTTCTTGTAGTGATTAACATCATCCAAAGTTTGTCAAAATCAGAGTCCATACCTTATATTTCATTGTCTCTCAATATATGATCGTCTAACACCCAAGATTGAATCCTAAAAGCCACAAAAGAATTTGAGAAAGCCTTTATTGTCGAATAGAAATCCAATCCCCCAAATTTAATAGGTAAAGAAGTCATCTTTCATTCAAGATTTCTAAAGAAAGGACCTCCACCAACCATGATATGTTCTACCACCCTTCATAATTCATTATCAAGCTAAATAATTGTTTTCTTCATTTGATTAGGTTGACACATTCTTAGGCAAAAAAGTTTGGCGATACCATGCATGATTGAAGTAGAAGAAACTCATTATGAGGAATCTTTAGTTGTTGCAGATGATGTATTAACTCAATAGCTTTGGAAGCTCTCTTTATGGACAACCCCTCAATAAAGCCTCCATGTTGATTAGCATCATGTATAAGCAACTACATCCATAACATCGACCTCCTAATGTCCAAAAGAAATAACTCCCCGCAAAGTTTACTACCATCACACAAAGGTCAAAAGATCTAAATCTTATGAATATCAAATTCAAGACTAAATACTAGACCCGTCCCTGAATCACGTCAAGGGCATTAGCCACCTCCTCTAAATTATCTATGATGGTCCCATCATCAAGATGCCAAACATGAATAAGAATCTTACTATTGTCTCTGATCTAGTGAATAAAAGGGTGTATCACAAGATAAAAAAAAAAAGAGAAAATATAATGTGTCACCTTGCTGCACTCCAGAGGATGAGATAATATTTTCATCCCCAAACCTCATTTCCTAAGCATAAAAAAATTGAATTGCAATATCCCATATTCTCTTAAATGTTCAATTGAGTTTCAGTTGAGATCAACTGAGTTCCTATGTACTCTATCTTGTGTTAGTCGGAATAATTAGTGCTCTTAAGTGCTCTAAATATTATCAGTTAGGACCAATAGAGTAATTAGTAAACTCAGAAGAGATCAATAAATATTAATAGATACAGACCATTATTAATAAGTACCAGAGGAGACATTTTGATAACATTAAAAATTGGTTAGTTGGTACTATAAGACAAAATATCAATTGAGATATTTTGTATCAATTGAGACAAAATATCAATTGAGATATATATAAAATTTGGTGGATAAGAAAAGAAAAGAAGAGACGAGGATAACAAGAAGAGGAAGAAAATATGGAGAAATGGAAAAAGGAGAAGAGAAGATAAAGAGAAAGAAGAAAAAAAATAAAGAAGAGAAGAAGGGGAGGAAAGAAAGAAGAAGGAAAAGGTCATGGATGTTCACCATCTTCATCATCTCCATCTTCATTCTAAGGTGACTTCCATAGTTAGATTTACTTTCGGGGAGGAAGAATATATGTTTGGAAAGTTAGGGTTTGTATTGTTGATGTGATCATGAAAATTGATTATGATGAATATGTTTGTGTTGTTGATTAAGTACATGATTATAAGTTTTTGTTGTTCTTGTTTCTCTATTTTTGTTGTTCTTACTATCATGTTGGTGTTGTTGATGGATAAGGGTTTTATGTTATGTTGATGTTGTTGTTGTTACTACTATGAATGCATGTTCCAAGAATTGGAAGCTATGTTGTTGTTGTTGTGGTGTTGATATCATGATGTTGTTGTTGTTGCCTTCTTAATTTCATGCAGTGAAGAAACATGGTTACACATGTGTGATGTTCTTGGAAATTATACCTCATGTTTTCTTTATTTTGGTGTGGATTCATGTCAGTATATGGTTTGACATGGATTAGAATGGTTAAGTATGGAGTTTGATGTGGTTAGAAGTTGAAATTTTGATGTAATAGAAGAGAACAATCGATTGCACTGTAGAACCAATTGATTGGCTCATGTTACGGTGAAGAAAAGTTGCATTTTTTATGATAACAATTGATTCGCTATAGTTCTTAATCGATTGGTCCATTGTAGATAGTGAAAAATTGGACAGAAGCTTCATACAATCGATTGGTCCTTATCAACAATCGATTGGTCCAACTATTTTCACTATAAAATGAGTTTCGTAAATCCGTTTTAGACGCGGTTGGAGGCATTGAAAAGATCTTTAAATTCTCTATTATATAGTAAACTAAAACATTATAAAATTATAAATTATGATATGAAAATGATGATATATAAATTATGATTTGTTGTTTTGTTGATTGAATACATGGTTCTTGTTTTCGCCATAGTTCAAGAACCGTAAATTCGATTTATATGACACTTGAAGCTTTGTAAAGATAATCCAATCGGATATTGCATGGTGATGATATTATATGAATTAACCAAGGATCACTACTACGAAAAAAACATATTACGACAATTGGAAATGGAAAACCATTACGCTGGTCCAACCGTTGTGAGGTAAGGTGTGATTGTATATATGATGTTTTTCACTATGGACGTGCGACCGTGATTATATCTACGTAGAGAACTACCTACCACAACGGTTAATTTAAACACCCATTGTAATATCATTTAATGCAACATATTTAACAACGGTTGTGCTAAACAACCGTTGTGATATATAGACCTGAGTTTATTATAAATTATGTGGAATGTTTATTTCACCAATGCTCACTAATAATTTAACCTTTCAATCTATATTAGAAAATTATAATATAACAAATTAACCTATATTAGAAGTACAAGTTCAAGTTCAATGCTAGACAAGAGTTCTTTAACACCTTATTCGTATTTTGTTCTTTGACAGTAAGAACTTGGTTTAATGATCCTAGTTCTTCAACCGCCCCTGCCTTCCCCTCTAGTTCTTTTTGCAAAATACTATCCACTTTGCAAACAATATTAGAGGTGGAGATAAAGGAGGTTGAATACCTACAATCATTAAACCAAATTCTAACTGTCAAAGAACAACATGCAGTTAACGGTGTGAAGAATTCTTGTCAAGAATTGAATTTGTACTTGTTTTCTAATGCAACTTTATCTATCATATCATAATTTGATAATGCAGATTAAAAAGTTATATATTCGGTAAGATATTGGAAAAATACTCAAACTCATAATATATAATAAACTCATCTTTTAAACAAACATTAACAACAATATTCAATAACAACAACATTCATCAACAACAAACACAACATATCAAATCATATATATAATGCTTCAGAAATGTACCATACATGTCCCGTAATGACGTGTCCACAATGAAATAAGGATAAAGCGAAAGTTATATGAGCAAACTTAACATCTATGCCTACAAGTTTGCAACACTAAGTTTATATTCATCCTCTTTATTGAAACAAGTATCTCTACCTACAAGTCAATTTACGAAGAAAGTTCATACCTCATGAAACAAGCTATTGAAATAGATTTTGAAAAAAAATATATATAGAGAAAACGAACCTGTAAATACCCATTGGCTAAGATTTGATGTTATGGTTTCATTTTAGAGTTTCTATGTGAGAGAGATGAGTCACAGAGTTGTTAGTGTTTCATTTGGAGAGAGACAAGTAAAAGAGTTGTTAGAGTTTTGTTATGAGAGATACGGTTGTTATGTACTGAAGCGAGAGATAATTTCGCTTATATATAAATAAGTATCACCTTTCATCATGGTTGGTAATGAAAATCGTGGTGATATACATGGTCAATCATATTTTTATGACGATGAATGACTAATTGTTGGTGTTGGAATTCGAACCATTTAACTTTGTGTACCTTTCACTACGGTTGCTTCATTTGACCGTTGTGACATGTACTTTAGTAAATACCAACAAATAAAAAAACCCATAAATAATTTCTTACCACGGTTAATACTATGACCGTAGTAAAATTAGTGTTATGAAAGATTTATTTTGTAATAATATTGTGTTACATTATCTTGTGCCTTAGGGATAAAGTTCTACGGGATGTTGACTGGTGAATTAGCAAGTCTAATTATATTGTGAAATCCCATAATATCGATCTCAATAATTGTGTGATATTAAAGTGTTTGATTTGAATTCAATTGAAGAAAAGGGTATTTAGGGAGTTTAAAATTTGGTTGTTTGTAACAAGTAAAATTAGAACAAAATTAACAGACTAGAAAATAATATGATAAAAGCATGCCATGGATGAGATGTTGACTTTAAATCCTTTTGTAACCTAAATTAATATAGTAAAACTAAGTCTTATTCCTATTGACTACAGGTTCTCTAGATTATTTATTCCTAATTTCTTAGTGAAGAAACCTTCACTAGTAGAAAACCTACTTTTTTTTACAACGATTTCACCTCACATATCGAAAAACTAAGGTAAAATGTTTGGACACACCCTGTTTTTTTTATTTAAAAAAATTATACAGTATATTTCGTCGGTTATTTTAAAAACTGATGGGTAAACTTATTGAGTGTACATGCTTTGAATCCCAGCAGATTCGAATTATGTTTTTATCTCATTAAAAGTGGCGCCTTTTTGAATATTTTATTTTTTATTTAAAACTACGCCACTTTTCACCTCGATTTTATTTCCAACTATGGTGAATATGTTTCTCTGAAATATATAGCTTTAACTTATATCATTCAATTTCACTTTTCTAAACAACACAAATAGAATCCTAACGAAGAGCCATTAACAAAAGAGCTATATACAATGAGAGTCATAAACGCATATCATCTTTAATACGAAGATGTTATGTGTTTAATTAGGACTCTCATTTCTTCTACAAAGATCCAAATCATTTTCTTTTACTTCTTCTTTAGAGATCTGATACGTCAAACATCATTACTCATATTATTGTTATTGTTGTTGTTGTGTTGTTGAGATCTGATACCCTAGAGGTATTAACATGTAGTTTTTTCTATTTAAACAGATTTATGTCATAGGTTTATTGATGTTATTGTTGATGTTGTTAATACTTGTTGTTGAGACCTTAAACTCTATAGGCTTAATCTTGTTGTTGTTGTTGCTGCTGCTAATTAACCAGATTTATGTTATAGGTTTACTAATGTTGTTTTTTTTATATTGTTGTTCTTGTTATTGAGATTCTAAATCGTAGAGGTTGTTTATTAATGTTGTTGTTTTTTATGTTGTTGTTCTTGATGTTGTTAATGATTTTGTTTTACGTTGTTGTTTAATGTAAGTTATTGTTTTTGAGTTGAGTTTATTAAATATATATATATATATTGTAGTTTAGTTGTTATTTGTATTTGAGTTTAATTGATATTGTTATTGAGATTATGTTTTTTGTGATTCTTTGTGCAGTTCGCATCTTATTTCGTCGAGTTGAGTTTATTACATTTAATGTCGATTGTTTGTTTCACTAACCCCTAATTCAACATATAACCTATTAAATTGATTCTAGAAATAATCATATGAAAAAGTATGTTATATTAGAAACATATCTTACATTGATTAATGTTTTTCTAGCATTCTGCAACTCATCATTTATCTCATACTCTTTTATGGTTAAAATCTTTACAATACTTCTAATTTTTGTTCAACTTACTTCCATATTTGTTCATTTCAAAGGATAAAATATTATGCTTTCAAGAATGGATTAGTGGAAAAGTAAGTGTTGAATAAAGAACTTGAAACGTTGAAGAGATTTTAACCAATGAAAGAATGTGAGATGAGTGATGAGTTACAGGATGCTTCAAAATCATTAATGAATGTAAGTTGTTATTCAAATATAACACAACTGCTCATATAATTATTTTTCTAACCAATGTTGAGAAGTTATATGTTTAATATAAGGTTTATTGAAATAAGAAATCATCATTAGATTTAATAAACTCAAAATTATTTTACCTCTCGGTTTTATGAGAAAACTGAGGTGAAAAAGTGGTATACTCGTCGGTGAAATGTCAAAACTGAGGGGACATGTGTTTTCAACATTTTAAATTTTCAAAAAGGTTTCTATGGAGATCGAACTCATGACTTTTACATAATACCCGTCGATTTTTTTTAAAATCAAGTGGTAAAGTATGCATTTTTTCATGATATCATTTGTTATCTCTCCTGTTAAACCGAGGTAAGACCTCTTTTTACGACCGAGGTAAAAGAAGCTTTTTTGTAGTGTTTTTATTTTATATAGATTCTTATGACTATTAGTAAATCATAAATCATAGATAACACTAAATAATTTGAATCAATAATGTTACAATTTTATGTTGTTATTCCTAAGCTTAGGTTATAACTAACACAAATATTTCTATCGAGCATTACTTATTGAAATTTCTTTCTAAAGGGTAACCGTATTACAATTTATGAATTATCAAAAGGTAAAAGGAATCTAGAATAGAAATAAATAAATCATACTTAAAATAAGTACTTAGTCATTACAATTATTAATTCAGGAATATAAAATTCATCAGATGCAATTACTAATCTCTAGCACTAAAGTGTTTAGTTACTCATGACTTTAATATAATACATTGTAAAATTTATAATAGTTACACAATAATCACAAAGAAGGAAGTTTCAATAGAAAAATCCATTAAATTGGTGCTTCCTGTCGCTTCTATCGTGTTTTCCTTGCTTCAAGATGACTCTTTGTCATCAAAATTCAAGATTGATCACTAAAAATAAGGTTTTCTTCATTTGAATATGAATTTGGGCGTCTAAACTTGATTTGAGCATTTGGACGTTGTCAAACGCGTTTGGACATAAGAGAATCGCCTTGGCAAGCACTTAAACGCGTCTAGACTCTGGCATACATACGCGTTTGGACATAGGAGAAAATGACTATTTAGCCTTTTACTTCTTTATAAGAGTTGTAGTCCTCGATGTTAGCTTTTATTTATTGTCAATCGCCTGTCATTCGAAGTTACGAGGCTTTAGATATGGTCAAAATACCATACTAACATTATGATGTAAAATGTGCTAAAAATAAAATTTGTGAATCTTTTTAAAAATTCGTCACGATTTTTTTTTCTTTCTCTTTTTGACTTCGTGGACCTACAAAATGGGTTAAAAAATTTTCAAAACATCATATTATTAAGAAAACATACTTGAATTCTTCAAAACATCACTCGTTGATAAATTTGCAAGACTTACTAAATTTATTATTCAAAAACACTAAAAAGATAACAAATTTAATGTAAACGTAAGGGTTAAACATAGTAAAATGGTGACAAGTCACAATGCCAAACTTAATTTGTTGCTTGTATTCAAATAAGTTTTAAAATAATTTTTTTAACATACCAACTTAAATAAAATCAAGAGTTATAAGTTTCATATTTTCCTTATTCTTTTATGACATTCTCATACAATACCTCGAGGTTTGCATTTTATCGAGTTCGACTTATTTTCCACATTCTCACTTGATAATATTACTTCACTTGTCATCTTTTTACACATTCTCACTAGTATATAAGTACATAACATCAAAGAAAGAGAGTTAAGGATAACGAGACTTGCACACTTAATCCTAGTTCACCCAAGTTGGGCTAGTCTAAACTTTGTTGAAGTGATATACCAATAACTTCTTAGTCAAGAAGAACTATACAACCTATAATTTCTCAATCTTAAATGGCTTCCAAACATGTATTCTCTTAACATAAAAGCAAAACTAGATGATGTTATAAGATGATTATGATTTGTGAGAGACCTGAATCATTTAGTAATGATATAAGTGTGTATCCTTTAATGAGGTAAGACTTGAATCCACGAATTCACCATAGTTTTGGTCAGTGTTCATTATATATGAAGGCTCTACTATGATACAAAGGATGAGACGAACACATTACATCAGGAATTTGAGATACCAAATTTTTTTAAACAAAATCTTCAAGATTGATACTTTAATAATATTGAAACTGGATTGAAACACACGTGATGCGCATATATAAGTTAATTTTTAATTATTTTGTTTTGAGTTTTAATCAAGGTTATGAAACTATTGAAATTTGATTAAGAAGTTATTGCAAGACAGATATAAATAGTATTCTTAAAAGCTTATAAAAATATATATATTTTCGTCTTTGTTAGGGTTTGAATCCATAATCTCTAATAGAGAATAAACATGTGTCTTTTTTTTTTAGAAGTGAATATGATTTTAGAGTGCGGCATAAAAATATGGTTTGATATGAATTAACATCATACATTTGGGACCTCCTTAATTTTCGGGGTTCATAAGAGACAACATTTGGATCCAATACTCAATGAAGAAGAATGGAATATGAGTTTACAAGTAATTAGTCAAGGGGATGAAAGTGGTGTCAAATAGAAAGGATGGGTCCATAAAAAATAATGGTTGCTAAGGTTAATCCAAATTTTAAAATTTAGCAACCTTTCTTTTTGTCCAATTCGGATAGCACCTCCAAACACACGGATTGTGGCACCCGAAGGGTGCATACATTGTTGGAATTCACAAATGGGATAATCCACTGTTGCACACAACTCAAAAACGAGTTTAATTAACGTAGTAAACGAAAGTGACACTCGATTCGTATCGCAAGGACTATTGAGTATTTTAACCAATCAATTGAAAAGAGGGGGTTTACAATTTCAAAAATGTGAATCGCAAATAAACAAGTTGAAAACAAATTTGAAGAACAAGTTAATTTATTGGTTTGATTTACTACTTATCATTGATTAATATAATTCTCAAGCCCTAAGCGGGTTATATTTTCTTTTCAATTAGAGCACCAATTAACAAGCACATTTGACAATATATGATTTGTGTCTCTAATTGTCAAATTAAGCAAACAGTTAAAGATTACGTAAATTAACAAAAAAAAGCTACGCTAAGACACGATTATGATTAAGGAACATACATCAATCGAAATAAATCAATCAACTCTATAAAATATCGAATTAAGCATTTGAATATCATAGAGAAGAATCGAAAGGAAAATAAATTGAATTAGAGAATATAAAAACCCCAAAGTATGATGGAATCTGAATTAAGTAGATCAACCGTAGTTGATTTAGTTCT
This sequence comes from Lathyrus sativus, assembly GCA_963859935.3. Lineage (NCBI taxonomy): Eukaryota > Viridiplantae > Streptophyta > Magnoliopsida > Fabales > Fabaceae > Lathyrus > Lathyrus sativus. The sequence goes on from OZ012740.1 coordinate 5,962,434, forward strand.
TCATAGAATTCATAGTCTTTTAATGTGATTTTGTGAATTTTGAATTTCCTAACAGCAGCACTGCATTTTAGTTTAAATATTATAAGAGAAATCAGACCCTAATAACAACCGACCCGAAAAACATAAAATTTGGCCCAAAGCTAATTATTTTATTAAGTCTGGCACAAAACACGGTATTTGAATATTTTTTACTCCGAATTGGTTTCTGTCTTCGACACAAAACTTATAGTGTATCCTCTCAACTTTCCAACGCATATTAGAACGCATCAAATGACATTTCGTAGCTCAAATTATAACATACACAACGGGAAGGTGTCAAATTACTAATTATTTAGAGAGAAAAAGAAGTAACGTAATTAAAATAAAAGCAGAAATAAACTAAACTTAGGAAACATAGTAAAAACAGTAAAATAAAAGTAAAAACTCATAAAAATCTCTTATCACAAATTAAAATGTGGTGTATTAAAATATATTGATCAAATTTCCCCACACTTAAATTCTTGCATTTTGAGCAAAACTCTAAAATCATAATTCAAAACAGAGTAAAAATAAGAAAAACAAGAACAAAATAGAACATACAATTTTAAAGGGGTAAGTAAAATCCTCATTCTAAGTTTCAAGTAATATGGTGTTAGTGAGTAACTTTTTGTGACAATCAAAACAAGCAAGTAGATTGTTTACCAAAGAGTACATCATAAGCAGTAAGATCCTCACAAGATAAAATTCTCTCAACTCTCAAGTGTTTAGGTTAACTGTTTACAATCAAATCACATCATGAAAATTAACACTATCATAAGCTTGAAAAGACTCTAGCATTCAAACTTGAAATACATGCACACAAAGATCAAAAGGACTTTATTCAGGTTGTAACGTGGTCAAGGTAAGGGTAAGGATAAATTCTAAAGGGTACTAGGTTAAAATTCAAAGGAACAAAAGAGAATTGAAAGGAACTATGGGAGTTGAAGTAATAAGTACTTTATCACTTACAACAACCTTGCAACCACTTTGTGTTCTCTTTTCTTTTCTTCGTTTTTTTCCAAAAGGAATATGACAATAAACATGAATTGTCTTCCTTCTTTTCTTATTTTTTTTTTCTATTTCTTTTTTCTTTTTATTTTCTTTCTATTGTTTTTTCTTTTCTGTGAACATTTGAAATATCACAGTTATACTAATTCAACCACACACAACTTTAAACAAGACTCTTTCATCACTTTAAATAGGGTCATAATATTTCTTTTTCACTTTTAGGCTTGTAAAGAATTATAAAAAAATGGATAGATAAAATCAAAGGAATTTCAAACAAAGAGTGACAATTTCAGGGTTGGCTTTTTGGCTAAGTAGTTAAAATTAAAACAAAAGCAAAATTGTCTTTATCATATCCGTGTGCATAAGTAAAAAAAAAGTTTCAAAAACAGTCAGATTAAATTCTAGAGTAACTAACAGACATGAGTGGAATCACACAAGAAAGAAAGATATGGATTTTTGTATGTTATCCATTATAAGATTCAAAATCTCACAAACGACATTTATTAACCATAAAGGATGCACAATTTAGAATTTAGTCATGCTTATCATAATTAGAATGAAAAGAAAATCACTCACATCACACCACGAGTCTTTAGTCAAGAGAATAAAGAAATTACTTACACTTGCAACCTAAAAAAACTAGAGAAAAAACGTGCATTTTAAATATTTTTTTAAATAGAAAAACAAGTAATTGATAAATAAGAAAACACATAAGTAAATAACTCCTTCCCCCACAATTAAGAGTGACATTATCCTCAATAAAAGAACATAAGTGTAAAATGAGTGAGAGAGAGAGAGAGAGAGAGAGAGAGAGAGAGAGAGAGAGAGAGAGAGAGAGAGAGAGAGAGAGAGAGAGAGAGAGAGAGAGAGAGAGAGAGAGAGAGAGAGAGAGAGAGAGAGAGAGAGAGAGAGAGGAAAGAACACACCCGAATATTCAAGGTGGATAGATGATCTCATAAGTAGCATTTTCCAAAGAAAGTTCTTCTACATTATATTCTTCCAAAATGGGGCTCTCATGGAGTTGCTTCAGGAAGTGTCCATTGACCTTGAAATTTGTACTAATGTCTTCGCCTTTTATTCTAGGATCAAAGAACAATCTTCGATAAGTAAAAGTGTCGAATGTGCACGTAACATTGATCTCATTTTTCACAACATCAAAGATCAAAGAATTAAGGGGTTTTCTCACTACTTTTATTCCATCTTCAAGTTAAATCTTATGTATACGCATGGATGGACTAATATCACGAGTGTCATCCAAGGTCCATCTAATTCCCTTCTTATGTTCCTGCAATAATTTCTCTTCCTACTCAAATTAAAGTTTTTATGAATAATTTAAATCTTCAGGAAGTGATTCAGGCTCTAAATAAGGTGGTTGTCCAATGGATGGTATGTTTCAGGAATCCTAGATGTCAAGAGCTTCAACTGCATAAACAATTTTATCTACAACTTCATAAGTAGGAAAAATATCCACCTATAAGGCAACTTCTATCTTAGTACAAATAAAACAAAGATGAGTGTCAGTACATGCATCACAAGAGTAAATATCATCAAAATCAGACAATGATAGAAAATTAGCTAACAACTCAGAATAAGTATCATCAACTAATTCATAAAGTAATTCAATGTGAAAAACAAAGTGTTATTCCATGGGATGTTTCATAGCATAAAAAATGTTGAATTTAGCAATTATATCACCAAACTCCATGGACATTGTTCCATCATAAACATTAATTTATGGTCTGTCTAAAATGATGGGTGCCTTGCTTGATTTATCATCTCTTTCCATGTCCATATGTATAAATCTGCAAGAAAAATCAAGTTATTAAATTGAACAAGTACTTCATCTACTACTCCAACAGGGCGGGCATTGCTTCTATTTTCCAGCTGAATTGTTAAACCTATATTCTGCAAAGGAACAAGATCAAGATTGTTATAAGAAAAAGTAGGCATAACATTAATGGAAGCTCATAAATCTAACATGAAAATTTTGAACTTGATATCCCCAATGGTACATGAAATAGAGAAGGTTCCTGGATCTTTGCACTTTGGGGGTAAGGTTTGAGTGAGAGATGAAACATTCTAGCCCGTTTTGGTTTTTTCAAGTAAATGCATGGGTTGAATGAAAGCTGAAACGTATCCTCTCGTGTTCACTCTTTCATTTCCCTTCAATCTCCTTTTGTGTGTGCACAAGGCTTTCAGAAGTTTTGCATATTTGAGAATTTGCTTAATCTCATCAAGAAGTGGAATGTTTACTGCCACCTTCCTGAATATGTTCAATATCTCTTTATCATTATCTTCCCCGTCCATCTTTGATTTTTCACTACTCTCTGCGGGAAAGGAAATGGTGGTACATACTCTTTCTCTTTCTCAGTATCGGGATTAGGTGTGGGCTCAACAACTTTGTTAATTTTTTTGGGGGTTGATTTAACCGGTTCAACACTTTTTACGGATCTCAAGGAAATTGTACTCACAGTAGGTCCTTTTGGATTTACTACTGTTTAGGTAGGTAATTGGTTAGATCCTTGAGTTTGCATGACATTTATTAAAGTGGTAAATTGTCCAATCTGTGTCTATAAATTCTGAATACTAGAATATGTCAGTTGCTGAAAATGGAGATTCTGTATAGTCGTATGCTTAACAAGGTCCTCTAATGAAGGCCTGGAAGTTGTAGAGAAAGTCACATGTGAAGTGTTTTATGGTGGCGACCTAGGTTGTTATTGTGTGGGTGGATTTGTATACCAAAGGTTTGAATGGTATTGATTGTTGCTCTGAGGATTGCAAATGTTTGTTGCAATGCTTGAGGAAAATTGGTAATTACACCTTCTTGCAATGTAAGACATGTATCTATTGGGTGTTCATGGAAAGTACAAATACAACATAGCCTTGTTGGTTCTGTTTTTCTACTGCCAATTGTCTCATCAATGAAGTAAGTTCATCAATTCTAGTCTCTAAAGCCTTGTTGAAAGAAGAATCTTGAATCTCATTCACCCTTTTTGTCAGGACCACGAAATTGTTTCTAGTTGTGAATTGTTGGGATTTGAGTGTCATGTTCCCAATTAAGGTCTTCGTTGCAATTGGGGTCTTATCAACAAGTGCTCATCCACTACTTTCATAAAATTATTGGATTAGCAATTGTTCATAAATCTGGTAGTGAAAATAACTCGACAATAACTACTTCAATCTCTCTCAGCATTCAGCCAATGATTTCATATCACACTGTTTAATACCACATATTTCTTTTCTGGTCGTATCAACTCTTGAAGCAGGGAAAAATATTTATAGGAAGACTTTCTTCAAATTATTCCAGCATGTAGCAGAATTTGGCACAAAATAATAAAACCAATCTTTTCCACCACCTTGTATTGAGAATGGAAAGACTCTTAGCTTGACATGATCTTAGGTAATTCCTTGAGGCTTTAATGGTGTAAAACACACAACCTGTAATTCTTTTAGATGCTTATGCGGGTCATCACTTGCAAGACCACTAAACCATAGCAACAAGTGTATTAAACCAAATTTCAATTTAAATTGTGCAACAACTTCAGGATACTTAATACAAAGTGCATTATAATTCACATTCGGTGCAATAAGTTCTCTTAAAGTTCTTTGTTCAACCATATTATAATAATCAATTTTAAAATCAGAATCAAACAAATTATGGAAAACATAGAATCAGAATCACTACTAGTCATACATCATGAGTCAACAATGCAACAAATATGAAAATGCCAAAAATGTCCCTAATTAGAAAAACAAATGAAAAATGATTAAAATAAAATAAATCTAGAAATATCACATAAAATTAAATAAAATCAAAATAAGACTCCAAAACAAATTCGTTTTTTTTTTTTGAAAAATATGAAAATGGAAAATAAATAAATAAAAATAGAAAAACAAAGAATTTGAGGTTTTTAGGGTGGTGTTCCTTATTTTGTCCAAAAATACGAGACTCTTGAACCCTGATTTTTTACTCTAATATGGCACGTAAAAATTTTTATTTAGACTTGAGTTTTTAGAAAACTAGGTTTTTGACACTAGATCGCGAATTGCCTAAAAATAGCAAGAAGGGTAATCGCAACACCTATGACTCTAATATTAGTTAAAATCGATAAGAGTCCTCGGAAATGGCACCAATTTGATCTGTTGTCACACAGGAGTCAAAAACGAGTTTAATGAAGGTAGCAAACAGAAGCGACACTCGAGTCATATCGCAAGGGATTTTGAGTATTTTACCCAATCGACTTAAACGAATGGGGTTTATGATTTCAGAAACGAGGATCGCGAGTAAATAAGTTGAAAACAAACTTGATGAACAATTTAATCTACTGGTTCATTTTCTGGCTTATCATTAATTAACATAATTTCTAAGCCCTAAGAAAATTATATTCCTTTTTCGATTACAACATCAATCAAACAAGCGTAATTGACATTATATGATTTACATCCCTAGTTGTCGAATTAAGCAAACAGTTAAAGATTGTGAGAATTAACGAAATAGCTACGCTAAAACACGATTAGGATTAAGGAACATACATCAATCGAAATAAATAAATCTGCTTTATAAATTATTTAATTAAGCACGTAAATATCAAAGACAAGAATTGAAAGGAAAATAAATTAAATTTAAAAATATAAAAATCTCAAAGTATGATGGAATCTGAATTTAGTAAATCAACGGTAGGTAGTTAAGTTCACCATAGAATTCTAGTTGTCTAATGTAATCTCATGAACGTTGAATGCCCTAACAGTATCATTGCATTTTAGTTTAAATATTATAAGAGAAATCAAGCCCTAATAACAATCGACCCAAAAAACATAAAATTCAGCCCAAAATTAATTATTTTACTAAGGGTGTGTTTGGTTCGGGGTAGATGGAGGGGAGGGGAGGGGAGGGGAGGGGAAATTTTTAATTAAATATGTTTGGTTCAAATTTTAGGAGGGGAGGGGAGGGGAGGGGAGGGGAGGGGAGCAAAATCCCTCCAAAACACACTTTTTGGTTCCCTCCGAATTGGAGGGATTTGGAGGGGAGGGGAGGGAATATTAGTTTTGATATTTAAAAATTATTATATTTACTAAAATATCCTCAGTTTAATTTTATTATTTCAAAACTATTTGTTATCTTTTATGTTACTGTTTTTTCTCGATTGTTTTCATCAATTATTATAATTGTTCTTCACCTTCAAATTATTTTATAATTTTTATAATTAATATAAATCATAATCATTATTTTTTTTTATAAAAAAACTTATGTTTCGTTATATTCATTTTTTTTTCAATTTTGTTATATACTCTATCATATTTTCTTTTATATCAAATTGTAAACCATATCATTTTATTTATTTTTGTTTATTCATTTTATTAAATATTTTGAACCATTAATATTTAGTAATAAGTTATTTTATATATTTGTTTTGTTATATGATTCATCACAATTTAAACGATGTTATTGGCATATAGTTTAATTTATGTTGGAAAGTTATAGGTCGAATAGATTGTACTCAATTTTTTAACTTTAGTGACAAATAAATATTTTTTTAATCACTCAATATTAGAAATTTTATTACCAACAAAAATACGCACGAATTTTTCACATTTTAATATCATATGACTTATATAAGATCATAAGGATAAAAATGTAAATTATTAATAAAACCCCTCCCCTCCCCTTCTGAACCAAACACATTTTTAATTAAAATCCCTCCCCTCCCCTCCCCTCCTCTCTTTTGAACCAAACACTTATTTGATTAAAAAATTCCTTCACCTCCCCTCCCCTCCCCTCCCCTTCATTAAAATCCCTCTCCTCTCCTCCCCTCCCCCTCATTTGAACCAAACAGACCCTAAGTCTGGCACAAAAACACAATATTTGAATCTTCTGCACTCTGAATTGGTTTAGGTATTCAACACAAAATTTGTAGCTTATCCTCTCAGCTTTTCAACACATATTTAAACGCGTCAAACGACATATTGTAACTCAAGTTATGATGTGCACAATAGAAAGGTATCAAATTATTGTTTATTCATAAAGTAAGTACCATAATTAAAATAAAAGCATAAATAAACTAAACTTAGGAAACACAATAAACATAATAAAATAAAAGCAACGAATCATTAAAATCACTTAGCACAAAGTAAAATATAGTGTATTAAAATACATTGATCATTGGAATCCTATAAATGTTGGATATTTGATCTTTAATAGCATTGTGAACCTCATTAACCCATTTATTAAGGTACTAGGGCATTTGAGCATCATCACTATTTTGTGCTTCAGTCATGGGATACCTCGTGAAATTAGAGATGTTGAGATGAAATCCAAAGAACCAATTAACAAATGATATTGAGATAAAATGTTAAAAGAGATTCCTCTGTCAAACCCCACCTCTAGTGAAAAAGAAAAATCAACAAAACCAACCTATGGAACATGACCACCACCCTCACCAGCAAACTAACCTCGCATATGCCTTAGGTCTCATGGCTTGGGCAGATGACTTATCTTCTAAATTTTTAACTAACCTGTCCATTATGGATCCCACCCTTCGAGAAAGAAATTATGGAAGAGAAGATGGATTACATAGTCTTCAAACAAATTGTAAGATCACTAAGATATTTTTGCAATAGAAGATCAAACATTTGTTTTGTTATAGGATTGGTGAGTAAGTTTATGGATGATCTAAGGAGATCTTACACGAATACAATTAGAATAATCTTGAGATGTTTGAAAGGTACAATGAATTATAGAATCTTATTCCCAACTTCTACAACGAATTCTAAAAAATGGTTAATAGGCTACTCAGAAGCAAACTAGTGTGGTGACAAAGTCATGGGAAAAGCACCATTGGCTACTACTTTCAGCTCCTTGACTCATCAATTTATTGATGTTAAAGAAAATAAACGTATTGTAGCACTTTCATCATGTGAAGCATAATACATAGATTATATGTTGCATGTCAAATCATTGGGTATAATCAGTTTTGAAGGAGCTGAAGATTGAGGTCAAGAAGTCAACTAAGCTATATTTCATTTTTTAGGGGAATAGATTAGTCAAGAAAGATTATAGGTTGCACATTATCATATTGTTGCACAGGTTGCAAAAGTGTTAACCAAAAGGTTGAAAAGTGACACGTTTTTGAATTTGTGGGATGCATTTGGCCTACTTCAAATCAAATGAATAATATATAATTGAACTCAAGAAACATGTTGTTAATTAAGCCAATCATAGGATAATTAAAAGTTAGTTAATTTATTTATTTTAAAAAAATTTATTATTCAACCTCCTGACAGACTAATTCAAAAGAACTAGTTAGTTAATTTTTTGTTAGGAATTATAACTAAATTTATAATTGTTTACTAACGATGGATGTTAGTGAATCCAAAACCTTCCCGAAATTTATAATCTGCAATCATAGTTGAGAGTTTCAGCTGCTCTACCCAATTCCATTTTCCATTATACATCGCTTTCAAAAAATAAACTCCTTACTTATTTCGAAAACAAAAAAACAAAAAACTTACTCAGTTTCAATTATAGACAATAAATAGTACATCACATGAGTACAACATTACAAAATTAAACCCCCAAAGTTAACACAATCATCTTAACTAACGAATTAAAAAGTCACTAAAAACTTGCTCTCTTCAGAGAAGTTACAGTAATAGAAGACCCTAAAGCAGAATTTCCAACCTGAATCTCAAACGAATCATACCTAAGAAAAATTTCCACAACCAAAAGCCTAGAAACCAACGTAACAAAATCCTTCCCAGCACATTGCTTATCACCCAAACCCGGTGACTGCGTTTCCGGTCCATTAGACCAAACCACATGCTTCAACAATTTCTCTCCATCCCCAACGAACCTATCCGCAACAAACTCTTCAGCCCTATCAAAAACCTTACGATCCTTCGTAGCAAAAGGTTGATAACCTAACAACAATTCACCTTTCTTCACCAAAAATCCATTCTCGTGATTCTCAACTATCATATCCTTTTTCGCTCTTCCGAATTGCAACGGAACCGGTGGATCAATCCGAAACGCTTCGTAAACTACTGATTTCATCAACGGCATATTCTCCATCGCCGCCATCGTAATCTCCCCGCCGGCAGATCTAACCGCTTCCCGAATCTCCTTCGCTAACTTCATATGTAAACTCACACCGCTTCTTCCGATCCACTTCATCACGTTTGGGAAAAAGAGCTTAATTCCACCGAATGAATTAAAGCACGTTGCGAATAATAGATTATGACAAGCTTCATCTCGCGAAACACCCAAACGCTCCGCTTCGTCAAGCGCGAATCCCGATGAAGAATAGAAAAAATCATAAAGTCTTTGATAATCTTTCTTAACGAGACGAGAAGGTAAGCGAAAATTGTGAATTATGGAATCTTCTAAAAGTTTGGGTAAACCGAGTTTTAAAACCGGGCCTAGCTGAAATAAAACCCATTTCTGAACCATTTTTGGACCGTCTGAACCGAGTTCGGTGTCAACCGGGTTTGAACCGTATAAAGACCGAGCTAAGAAATTAAACGCGGCTTGATCATTGGCGTCGGCGAAACTGGCTTTACCAGTTTTAGCAAGTTCGTTTTCTAACGAAGTGAAAAGCTCTTTGTAACACGAACGAAACTCGGGGATGACGTGGCGGCTTCGAGATTTAAGGAGGAAGAACATGAGTTGTTTGAGTTTGTTGTGTTTAGGTTCGGAGGGGTCGAGGTATGATAAAACTCTGTAACCGCCGGTGAGTTCTGTGGAAGGTGTGTAGGTTCCGGTGAATACATCGGTTTTGTCGATTTTTGAAGTGTCGAAGAGGATAGGAAAGCTTTTAGCGTCGAGTAGAACGACGACGTTAGGGTTCTGAGCGATGAGAGGACCGGGTGGGACGTTTGTTCGGAAGATGGTTGAGTTGTATTTTTGGATTCTGGATTTGAAATATTCGTCGCGGCCTTGGTTGTAGAAATAGTCAAGACGATCTTTGTAGGGAGTGATGAAGGGGATGCCGTAGTCGCCGGGGATTTTACGGATCGGGAGTTTGGTGGGTGGTTGTGGTGGTGTGACGGAGAGGGAAGGTAGTTTTTCGGAAATGGAGGATCTGATGGGTGGGAGGAAGGTGGAGGAACGGTGTGATGAGGTGGAGGGTTTTGATTGGTGTTGGAGGAAAAGAGAGGGAGATGAAAGAGTAGAAGAAGCCATGCTTGGTGGGTAGTTGGTGAGTGAATGGGTTATGGAGTGTTATTTATAGAATATTATATTGAATGAATTGTTTGAAGTTTTGACCATTCACGAGCTAGTGTGTCTTATTTTGACCTGACAAAAAAATATGGAAAAAAAGAAGTGAAATTTTGTGCGTTTATTTTCTTGTGTTTGTGGAGTTGTTCCTTATGTTCTGCTAGAACACACTGTCACAAGGTGGATGTTTTCTCGTTTTAGGCACACAAGTAGTAAGATTTAAAAAGTTATCGATGTACCAATAAATAAGTTGGTTTTTTTTTCTTTCAGTTTTGATGGATTGGAGATTTTTATTTTTATTACTTCGTCTATGTCTATATATGAAAAAAAAAATTGCATTCAATAGAAAAAAAATCAAGAGTAAATTTCAAGTTGAAAGGCACTCTGAAGATAAACTTTGGGTCCAACTGGAAATAGACAATTTTATCCTTTGTCACATCAACTATTGTCTGATTTTATTTGACAGTTGTTCATACAACATGTCGCGTCACATGAAAGTAGTTTCAATTGGTTATGATTTCTCTCAATGACATAGGTGTTTGAGTGTTAACTTTACAAGTTAGTTTCCTCTCCGTCGCATCGGAAGTATAGATCCATTGCATCAAAACACAACTTCGTTATTTCACCTTTCATTTCTAGTTCCTATTTGGGCAGTTGCGTTGTATGTAGAAATCAACTTCTGATTTTCGCTAATTTCCATGAAAAACAAGCGTCTCTCCCCAAAGATTCAAATTTTCTTTCCTTGAAGTTTTGACGATCTTCTTCCTTGAAGTTTCAACCTCCCCTTAAATATATGTCATCATATTCATCAAACATGGTGACATTCAAACTCATTTGATCCGCCGTTCAACGACAAGTTATTGCTAGAATCGTTGAATCTACCATAGTTTCATCTCTTCCTCTGGTAAAAGACGATTCAATTATAGTGGCATCTCCATTTGAACCTACAAAAAAAATCTTCTCCTCTAAGATTTGGTCAATGAACATTCCATGCTCTTTCACTTTTTAGATTTACACAACAACCTCATTAGGGCAAACCATCGCACTGACCTCCTCTTCTACCTATTATACTTGGACAAGAAATGCTCATAAACTTTCAGTTCTTACACAAAAACCTATGAGTACAGAGAGCAACATACTTTCTAAACAACGAATACAACATGGTGCACTAGCAGTACTCATGATTCCTAGCTCAAAGAATACTCAATATTAAAGACAGTGTTTACCACCTTTCACCACATGACAATAGCGTACGGGAGACAGCCTTCCGGGACAATCAATTTGTTGCATCAGTGTCGGTTCCTATTGGCACTGCCACAACATAGAGAGAAGTCTCAAGGTCACCAACTCGCAACCGGTACTAAGGACGTAGAACTCCCCCGTTCAATTTTGAAGAAGGAAGCGAAAAACATATTCCTCCCAAGATTCGTCGTCCTTATCACTTACCTATATGTCATCCCCGAAAAAAAGATATATAGGACGTCGGCGCTCCAACTCCGAAGCAAATGAAGAATTCATTTTCCATTTGTATCTTTGACATTAGGATCTTGAGTTCCTTGGACAAGCCTTCAATGGTGCAGATTTATGACGGAACTAGAGATCCAAACGAACATGTTGAACATGTAAACAACATGATAGATTATTATTGCATCCAATGGATGGTAAAGTGAAAGCTCTTTGCACTGACCATGATCGAGACTGCAATGATGTGGTTCGAAACCCTTACGGATGGGAGCATACACTTGTGAAAGGAACTATGTGACACATTCACTACCCAGTTTACTGCCCTAAAGTGGAAACACATGATCATGTTTGTACTCAACGGGGTCACTTAGAGAAAGAAAGAAACCCTACGCAATTATAATGATTGTTTCATAAAAGTTGTAGTAATAGTGCGGCGCATGAATGACGGGCTAAAATGTGGGAGATGAAAGAGTAGAGTCATGCTTGGTGGGTAGTTGGTAAGTCATTGGGCTATGGTGTGTTATTTATAGAATATTATATTAAATGAATTGTATAAAGTTGTGACCATTCACAAGCTACTGTGTCTTATTTTGACCTGGCAAATAAATGGATAAAAAAGAAGTGAAATTTTGTTTATTTATTTTTTTGTGTTTATGGAGTTGTTCCTTATGGTCTGCCAGGACACACTATCACACGGGTGGATGTTCTCTCGTCTTAGACCAACAAGTAGTAAAATTTAATAAAGTTTTTTTTTACCAAAAATAAGTTGGATTTGTAGAGAAAATCCTACATTTGAATATTTATTTTACGACATTTGTGAATAATAGGATTATATAAATTACTAATTTAAGATATATCAAACTAATTAAATAAAGAGAAGAGAAAGTATGATAATATCTCTAAAATTTTTCAAAGAAAATATTGTATCTTTTCATGAATCAAATGAGGCATTTATACTACTAGAATTACATTTATCACACAAATGCAATAATTTATAGACTTAATATCCTTTTTGATCCCCTTATGTTAACCTCGGGGTTCATTTTGGTCCCTTAACATAAAAAAAAAGTTCATATTGACCCCTTAAATCTTTAAAACGTACCATGTTCGTCCATTTTGTCTAACTAGCGACATAAAAACTCAAAAAATTAGTCACTAAATTCATCGCTTATTAGATAAAAAGGACTAACATGATACACTTTGAAGAGTTAAGGACTAATATGGACATTTTTTAAGTCCAGAGACCAAAATAAACCCCTGGGTTAACATACAGAACTAAAAATGATATTAAACCTAATTTATATTAGCATTTTAAGTTAACATTGTAAATATAACATTAATATTTTAAGTTGACATTATGATAGATAATTCACATTATTATTTTAAGTTGACATTTTGGATAGATATTTCAAAATAATAGTAAGACATGTATGTGTTTAAGATAATTATTACTTTCTAATTTCTTATAACACTCCCCCTTTGAAATATTTGTCGTGGTGCTCCATCAAAATCTTGTCAAGGAGAATCTTAAGCAAACGTAAGTTGCCCTGTTAAAAATCTTAATAGGAAAAACTCATTGTGATAAAAACCTTAATAAAGGAAAAAAGAGTATAACAATATTTTGTTTATGCATGTAAGGAACGGGTTGTTCAACAATAATTCCAATTTACATGCAATAATTATTAAATGATTTAGATGTAAACTCAGCGGTATTGTCAAGTATAATTTTCTTTATAGTATAATCAGGGAACTGAGCCCTTGATTTAATTGTTTGTACAGAAAATTTTACAAATATCACGACTTGACAATAAACATGCATATGACCATCTACTAGATGCATCAATTAATTCTATAAAACACCTGAACGATCATGACGGAGGATGGATAGGTCTACATATATCGCCTTGATTTCTTTCAAGAAATTCAGATGATTCTGTTTGAATATTGCCTGGTGAATATTTTTTTATTAGTTTACTAAGAGAATAAGCTTCACGTGGTATATTTTATTTTGTAAGTTTTAAACCTTTCAATTGATGACCATGAGTACTTTCAACTATGTTACGCATCATTGTTGAACTAGGGTGACCTAAACGATCATGCCATAAATTCATATTTTTTGGATCTTCTTTTACTACTAAATTACATTCAATGTATATATGTATAATGTAATCCAGAAGGTAATTTTGGTAGTTTTTCTAAAGTTTTCTTCTTTCACAAAACATTAGCAATAATATATATATATATATATATATATATATATATATATATATATATATATATATATATATATATATATATATATATATATATATATATATATATATATATATATATATATATATATATATATATATATATATATATATATATAAATGTATTTTATATCACCTTCAATTCCAGTTTCAGTATCATATCCTTAACGTTATATATCATTAAAACTCAACAAATATCTCTTTGATTTTGGAGAGTATAAAGCATTATTAATGACAAACTTTGTCCCGTTTAGTAACATAAACATAGCATTACCCGTTTCTTCAATCAATCTGCAGTACTTAAGATTGTATTTATTACACCTTTAGTAGGATTTATTTCATTAAAAATTTTATAACTTTTGAGGATAGTGTGGGTAGTTTCAATGTCCCGATTCATATGTCTTTGACTTGTCCCATGTTTAACCTTCATGATTTCTCGAGGGGTCTGCTTGGATATATTTAGCCTTACCTTGACGAATCTTATTAGTTTTGTCATATTTAGAAGACATATAATTATTCACATCAACTCGTCCACGACATCGACCACGAAAGTGGTTTCGACCGTGATATACTTCTCGACTATGAGCATCAAATCCAGCATGACCACCACGCCTTTAAGATGATTATAGACATCGTGCCCTTGATTAAATATTATAAAATTTATTTCAAGATATGTTATTGTCCCGTGGGATGTAACTGGTGGGTTTTTTAGGAGCTTAGTATTTTATTCTGCCACTAGAAGAGCTACAACTAAATTAGAGTACTCAGTAAATCCCCTTATTCTATATTGTGAATATTGTCATCACCATCACCATCACCTGAACTTTGGCACCCATTAGATACCGAATAATTGTCCTCTTGATCATCATTCGATTGAACATCAGATGTATCACCATCACTACAACAAACGTTGTTGGAATCGTAATCATCATAGTTTTCCATAGTAAACCTGAATAAACACAATTGTTAACACAACAAAACTCAACATCAGTCACTCGCGTAATAGTTTGCGAGACTTTCCACTATACCCTTCTTTTTTGCTATACCCTCTGATAAACTCATAAGCTAGTAAGACAAGGTCGTGAATCTTTTGTAAAGTCACAAAAGCAGTTTCACTCCTACTAATAATGCTACTCAACACCTCGCTAGTTCTTGTAAGCATTACTTTAGATATGATTTTGTACACTAAGGTGGAACAAGAGATTATCCTATACCCTTTAATGTAAAATTAACACAATTTTTAACACAACAAAACTCAATATTAATCAAAATACCTAATTTTATAATTAAATCAAAGGTACTCATGTTCCCAAATTGAAATTAAATTTAACACCCTCAATAATACTTTATTTGAAATCAGTAAATCTTAATAATTAATTTAAAAAAATATAACAAACATTTTCGATTTTATCTTAGCAATAGTGTTATCAATACGAACACAAGTAGATTTTTTATTGTGTTATGTTTAATGAGTGATTGAATGGGGGAATTTCAAAAGAATAGCAAACGCTACCTTGTTCAACAATGGAGGACGAACACGATGAATGTTATGTTGATGTTCGTCTGCAATGCTATGGTTCAAAAATGAACACGGTGAATAACTTCAATTTCTTCAAAAATGGCGGACGAAATTAGACCGATGAAGACGAATTCAATAATGACGGACGAACACAATGAATGTTATGTTGATGTTCGTCTGCAATGTTATGGTTAAAAAATGAGCACGATGAATAACTTCAGTTTCTTAAAAATGGCGGACGAAATGAGACCAATGAAGAAGAGCAATGATGTTGATGAAATGGGAAAGATGAAGAAGATGATTGAAATTTATTGTTTTAACTGATTTTCATAATAAGCTTAAATTAAAATTTAAAATTAATATAAGGATTGGAGTAATTTTGTCACTTTTAATATGTTAGGAACTTAACTGCAATATTCATTATTATGAGGTTATATAGTAATTAAGTTGTATGTATGATATAATTCTACGTGACATTCTAGAGTTTTTCGAGCACATTTTTTATTGGCCAGAATGTGACTACTTCAAAAAAGTCATTTTAATGACTTCACCTTAGTAGGCTATAAATAAATAAAAAAAATTAAAAATTAAAAGAAGTTTTGATAAACACACTCATATTTTAGAATTTTATTGAATATAATATTCACACTCAATAATGTGACGATTTCCAATTATTACTTTTACTTCATAATAATTTTACACACTTTCTATAGAGCTACATCTTCTCATTGGCACTTGGGTTCAAAAAGGTGGCAACATAAGATACACGTACAAAGTGTGTTGCACATGTGGGAAGCCAAAAGCAACTGAAATAATTATCGTTGACCAGAAACATGCTTATCTTAATTTAATTCAACTCAAAATTATTACCACATTTGACTAACATGTTATGAACTTGAAAGTAGCATTAAAATCGAGTTATAATAATAGTAGCTAGATCTTAAAGATTACATTAATATAAGAATCCAAACTAAATTCGAAAATTATGATATGGTTATTTTCAAACACACTCATAGTTCTCACTGCCGGCCAAAATAAAACTATTAAATATTATTAGTTTCATTATCATACTTTTATTACATTCAAAAGTCAATATGTTTGCCTGGTCATTTCTTTCCGTCCAAACTTTTTGGCATAGAATTTAGAGAAATACTTTGACATAATTCTAAGTCAAAGATATTTGTACACACAAATACAAAAATTAAAAGGAAAATGATTTATTCTTTTATTTGCTTTTGTGTTCAAATTTTTTTAGTCTTTGTCCATGTAAGACTTGCTGTGGATTCTAATAGAGTGGACAGTTGGTTTGACACGCACATAAAAAAAATAGAAACAAGAAGATTAAAATAATATTAACTTCTTTTAAAGAAAAATATTAATGTTTAAATATTTTGATGAAAAATTTTACTTTCTATTATGGTATTCTCTAGTTTGATGGATTATTACTGCATGCAAAGATATCTAATTTATATAAAAGAAAAAACAAAAATTTAGATGATTATATAAGTAATAAATCACCTAGTTTCTTTTTTTTTCTTTCCATTTTTTCTCTTTTTTTTTAAATAATTTTTTACACGATACAAAACACTGGCGATCTGAAAACCCGGCTAAGATACTAGGACACCAACCAACAACAAAATCAAGTTAAGGCAACATTAAAATACTAATGTGCTTTTTAAGATTGGGTCTATCCCACCATCTATAAAAAATAATATCAACAATTTTAGTACATATGCTATCTAAATTCTCTCCAAAGCAAATTTAATTGCAATAACGCCTAGACTCATAAACTGTTTCCGTAAAGGCACATTTGAGAATTTTACTTCTCCAATTCTTTTCTTTATTGTTGTTAAAGATCCATAGAATCTCTTTGTTTCAGCCTAAGAGGGGTATGAAAACAGCCATTATAACATATATTTTCATATACTTTGAATTGTTGTGCAGGAAAATGACAATGATTTAGAGACTCAGCTTCATTGCAAAAACATGTTGTATTCTCCAGCATCTCAAATTTGTGAAGGCGATCCTTAGTTGCCAATTTACCATTGCAAGTCATTCATAAAGCAAAAACAGCCTTCGGTCTAGCAGGATTATTAAGCCAAATTTTGTGTCATCTAACTTTGTCACCATTAGATTTAATAATTTTGCAAAAGCCTCTGATTTTAGCTTTTTGCTTCTCCATAATACTTGTTCAACCTTGGTTACCAACAATGTCTTTGTTTAAAGATGGTCTTGCTTATTTACGACCAGCTTTTTCATAATACATTTTTTTCTCATTTTGTTTAAAGAATTTTTCAATATTGTTTTTCATTATGTTTCTTTCCCAAAATAGAATTCTTGTTGCGATCTAAAATTTGACAAAGTCTCGCAATAAATTTGATTGAAAATATTCGATCAAGATTAAATAGTTCGAATTGTAATCAATCTTAAAATTTTAAAGTAAAAAATATTTTTAAAAAAGCAGTCCAAAAGCAACAACACTACACGCTAGAAACATGAAGAGAAACTTCTCCAAACAAATCAGAAAGATATAAAGCAACAACCTTTATAGGGAAACTATCATATAATAAGGTATCCTTGTCATGACTAAGACTAAGATTGGCTAAAACATCTGTAGTTTTGTTAGCTTCCATGTATATGTGGACAACTCTGATTACCTAACCCTTATTAAGCATGTGTTTCACATTATTAAGATATGACTTGCAAGAGTTGTAAATAGATGCATTCTTATTGAGAGCTTGATACACCATCTTATTGTCAACTGGAAGAATGATTCTTCTATAGCCTCGATCGTAGGTCAAATGAAGCCCAATTAGAATGACTTTCAACTCACTTTCTAGTGTTGATTTTAATCCTATATGTGAGAAAATATGCTTCGCCAATGGTTTGTCATATCCCTTAAGATGCCGCCACAACGTGCATCCAAATTGCACTTGATTGTTCCATCAGTGTTCAGAGTAAAATAGTCATCGCTAGATGGATTCCAACTGAGATTACTTGAACACATAATAGAACTTATACATAGTTTATTAATACGGTTTTAGTTTTTTTTAATTAATAATGTATTTCTGCTTGAATCTTGATAAAGACTTGTTAATATGTAGGCATGGAAACATAACTCGTACTCGCGAATATCCATCTGAACTCGTCCCGAAGTTGACGGAAAAACCTCACTTTTATTGGGTTTGGGTCCAGGTTTTGATTTTCTTCGATTAAAAAATATGGGTACGGATCGGGTAATGGGACCACTAGTATCCACCTCGAACCCGCCCCTTTTATTTTATTATGTACATTATTATTTAGTTTTGGCAATTTGAAATATTAAATATGGGTCAATATTTTGATATTTTGATTTGCATTAATTATTTAAAATGTATGTATAGAATTTTTTTGAGATTGTTTTATTTAATTATATATAATGTAATTTGATTTTGGAAAAAATAAATATTTTTATTAAAAATTTTGATTTTACTAAATAGATGGTGGCAGGGCAGGATACCTGAACCCGTTTGGGACGAGTTTGTGTTTTAATTTTCCATACTCATTGGGGTTTGGGACGTGAAATAATGATTGTTTAGGTATTCAAGTTTAGGTTTAGGGGAGGTAAAAACTGTCCCCAATCCGCCCTGTTGTCATGCCTATTAATATGCTTTTTGGACAATGTTTGATATAAAATGTCTAATTTTGATGTCTAAATAGAACTCATCTTTAAAGAATAATCGTAAGGTGTGGATGATAGTTTATTACTCTCTCTAGTTCTTAATGAGAGATTCATTTGTTAAAATAAATACTCATTTCAATTTATAATATAAATTTATTCTTTCTTTTTTTCAATTCTATCATTTAATTATTACTCCCACCGTCCCACAATGAATGATCTATTTAGAATAAAAATGTGTCCCAAAATGAATGACCTAACTCAATTTACAATGCAAATTAATTCTTTTTTTTTCTTCAATTTTATCCTTAAATCTTTATTACTTTCACCACTTTGAATATCTGATAATGAGTACTTTAGTAAAAACATATTTCTCTCTCTTTCAATTATTCACTTTTTTAATATGTGAAATGGTCAACTGGATCACTTATCATGGGTCGGAGGGAGTACTATTTTTATCATTCTCAATACTTGATAATGTGTAATACTTTGGTAAAAACATAATTCTTTCTCTCTTTTAATTATACACTTTTCTTAATTCTATATGTGAATGAGTCATTCAATGTAGGATTGAGGGAGTGGCTAAAATTTGAGTATACTCCAAGAGACCAAATGTGTATTTTCTTTAATTTAAAAATATGCATGTGTCTGATTTAACATTTTCTTTTTTAAAAAGGGATTCAATTGACCTAAATCTTTAATTATAAAATGATTTCTAAGAAAAAAATTGTCAAATTCTATCTCATATTGATTATTACCACTACGAAATACATTAACATATATAAGTAGATCAGTAAAATGAGATTTATATAATTTCATAAAGAGAGAAGAATCAACATTGGATCATTTAAAACCATAAGATATCAAGCAATTGAAAAACGATTCATACTATTATTTATGTGTTTATTAAAGTCATACATTGTTAGTTTGTATGATTGTAGTTAGTGTATTATGGGTGTCATCTAACTGATAGTCTAAGCGACTTCAAGAGTATTGATTTCATTTGCCTCAATATTAGGGGCGGCGCGAGTCTTTTGAATTATAGTGCGGTTGTATCATACTCTTTTGTGCTGGCGAGTTTGGAAAGAAGGTTGGCCTTGATATTTTTTCCCTATGCACATACATTATCTCGAAATCTCTGAAACATTCTGATAAGTCACATACCATTTTAAGATATTTTATGAGTTGGGGCTTCTTCGCTTGATATACCCCAGCGACTTGATTTTCCACCAATTGGGAGTCGCTTTTGACCTTTAGATACAAAGTGTCCATAACGAGGGTGTGGACCATGTCGACGATGATGGATTCATACTCGTCCTAATTTTTGTTAGCCTTAAACTCGAACTTCAAGGGTTGCTCAATTAGCAGGTTGTTTTGTTCTTCCAATACCATATCGGCACCACTTCTCTTTAGTTAGAGGTGTCATCTATAGATAATGTCCATGTGGAAGGACTATCCTCACCTAATGTCGAGCTAAATTCTGCAAGAAAATAGGCAGTAGTTGTGACTTGATACTTTCTCTTGGTATATACAGGATATCATACTCAAACAGTTTAACCGTCCAAGATACAAACTTTTTTTTAAATATAGCTTCTTTCGGACCTGTCGAATGGGGTAATTGGTTTTTACCATTATCCGATGTCCATGAAAGTATGATCTGATATTTCTTGCAGTCAACACGACCGCTAGAGCAATTCGTTTAATCTTCTGATGTCGCGCCTCAACGTCATTAAACACCTTACCTACGAAATAGAATGGTTGCTTAATTTTAACAGTCTCTTGGACGATCACTAAACTCATTGTCTGGCCTGTAATGGGAAAAATAGGCGTAGAGGAGTATACTTACTATTTTGCATGTCAAGATGAACGGTGACTCCAAGAAGGCCTTTAAGTTCGATAAGACTCTTCGCACTTGCTTGTTCATTCAAAATTCTCCTTTTCTTTCAGAGTGGCAAAGAAATGAAAATCCTTGTCACCTGCATAAGAAAGGAAACGAGATATGGTAGCTAAATGCCATGTTAGTTGTTGAACCTCTTTAACATTGGAAAGGGTCTTAACGTTGATGATGTCCTAACACTTATCTAGACTCTCATCTATGCTTCTCTTGGTTAACATGAAACCCAAAAACTTACCCGCATGTGCACCATAGGAGCACTTAGTAGGATTTAGGTTCATGTTGTAGTTCCTAATTGATTTCTGAATATCTTCCTGGTCCGTAATGTGGATCTTCCATTGTGGGGTTTTTATTATCATGTCATCAATAAAGACTTTCAAGTTTCACCCTATCTTCTTTGAGAATAGCATACTCATGGGTCTTTATTAGGTGGTGCCTCTATTCTTTAGCTCAAAATGTATGACGTTGTAGTAATAGTTGTCATGAGCGAACATAAATACTCTTTTGAGTATGTCTACAAGATCCATCTTGATATGATTATACCTAGAATATGTGTCCATGAAACTAAAAGTTTTGTATCTTGAGGATCCGTTAGTTTGTTTCATGACTTCCTCGCCAAAACTACATTAGCCAACTAAGATGTGTATTTCACCTCAGTTATGAAATTGACGCTTCTTAGCTTTTAAACTTCTTCAAGAATGGCAGCTCTCTTCTCCTTTCCTGCTTGGAACTTCCTCTGAGACACTAGTTTCACTATGTAATTAATGGCGAAGAGGTGGAAGACTACTCTCGTATCTATTCCTAGCATTACACAGGGTGCCTAGCTGAACAAGTCTATGTTCCTCCTTAATAAGGTGACCAACTCTTCCTCCTCAAAATCAGATAAAAAGGTGCCCATCTTAGTGACTTGATGGTCAAAGGGCCCAATCTAGACTTCCTTCAGATCGTTCGTGGAAGTGAGCCTTTCATTTTTGGTCCCCAATCAAGGATCCTAGCTAATAGTATCAACCTCTCGTACTTTTGGTAGAGGGGCGACATTTGTCGCTGCGTGTTCCCTCCTCATTTCCAATTTTCTCTGACAGCATTCCTTGGCGACCTTCTAGTATCCCCGAACTAATCCAATTCTACCATCAGGTAACAAATACTTTATGCCCAAATGAAGGTTAAACATGACCTCAATGCGAGATACTTTACTTTAATTGTTATGTTGTTTTCCTTTGAGTCAAACATTGTTTCAAGCGTTGTGTGACCCTTGAAATATGCTCCAAAATAAGATATTCGTTGAGCTTCCAAGGTCGATTAATACTTACTTTATATCTCAATCATCGTATTGCACCGTGATGACCATGGGGTCATTGTTGTGAGGGAAAATGTCAATGATGTATTTATTGTAGAATGTGATTTTGATTCTAGATTTCTTCTTGGGGTTTATGTGATGTTAGCATGTATGATGTTTATTGTCAAAACTTATCTGACATGTTTTCTATGAGAAGAACTGAACTCTCCTCCGCCAACGAAAGCTCTGGCAATGGTGTTGACATTAATCTCGAAATTTTATTGATGTATCCTTCAAGGGGAAGGTGGAAAAAAGAAACAGTGAGTAACAATGAGTGTGGCTTAGGTCAGATTTATCGGGCCCCACTGTGGGCACCAATTATACTTGATAAAAGTACAATATGTGAAAACCCCTTGTTATGGAGGATTGTCAAAGGTTTTTAGGGTTGTTGTGATGTTAGAGCAAGCTCATACGATGATGGTGAGAAGCTATGTATGTAGTATTTTGCGTAACCAGTTGGATCTTCTCTCAACATTAAACTCCGAGAGAATAATAACTACTCTCAAAAATGTGAAAAGTGGGTAGTCAATTCTCTATTATTCATGAGAGCTTGACCTCCCCCTTTTGACTCCCGATACTCACCGTTATGAACTGAGACACATCATTTTCCGCATCCTCATAAATCGAGTGAGTCATCAAAGAAATATGTGACATAATCAAGAAATGGGTGTCAATCCCGACAAATGGGCAGCTAGATAGTCTCTCGCCTGAGTGACATGTCATCTTACCTATCATGAGAGTTTTGGCGCCTTGATAAAAGCCTTTACATTGATAATGAAGGATATACAATTTCCCATCTTATCTTAGAAAAGTGATTCAAATGTTTTTATTGACATGATTTCAAATTACCTCAATATATATCAGAAGTATCTCTTATTTTAGTGTGTTCATTGTCCTTGATCTACCATGTTTAAATTAGACATCCTTAAGGGGAAGATAATTGAAGTGTTGAATGACTTATTTACCTTTAATAATTTGATGGATTCAATATTTATGTTATTGAGACTTTTATTTAATAAGTTTCGGACTCTCCTTTTTCATCATTAGACTTTTAATTTAGTTTTTTTTTTCTTTTTAGACTTTTGTTTTCTCATGTGCCCAAAACAATTAAGTGTATATATTTGCTTTTCACCTTAAAAAAACACCACCTTAAACTTTGACCAAAAGCTCCAACTTCTTCTACAAAATCAAATCAAAATTGTTTAGGGGTGCGATAATGACATAATAATAAAAACCGTTTTAAACAAAATGAGTTTGGTTATATATTTAGAAGAATTGATTTTGAGTGAATTAATTTTAAATAATTAATTCTAATTAAAAATAAATTGAATATAAAATGATTTATATTTGAATACATTTATAAAAATAAATTAAATATCAAATTTTAATTTAAAAACTACAATATAAATTGTAATTTTAAATAGAATCAATTTTAAAAACAGAATCAATTCTACTTCAGAAAATTCAAACACCTCAAAAATTATTTCAAAATCAATTCAATATCTCTAAAATTATTTTTAATTTTTTCAAAAGCTAAATCAAACTTACACTATCTTAAGATTTAAAATATGAATAAAATTTAGGGTGTGAGTGCTCTAAATGCTTGTGTCCTTGTAACAAAGTTCTTCATGATTACCAAAGTAGTGCATTGAATATAGAAACTGAAAATACGGCAATGCTTCCTTTTGTCTCCGACCACAGAAAAAGTCTAAACAAACATGATGATGGCTTCGAAATATGAAGTTGTGAAGTTGTTATTCTTCAATGAGCTATTTCTACTTCACACGAAACAAACGTGCTTGCTGCTTTTATTTTTATATATGCTAAAAAAGATCTTTGATTGAAATTGAAAGTGAAACTATAACAATGTCACTTACGTCAAACTCTATACAGATAAAAGTGTATGCCAAACAAAAACTAACGTGTATTTTTTTTTTATCCAATTGTTTGTGTGTACTTGTTATATAAAAGGCATTGTAAGCTCCCACATTATGGTTAATGCCAATTATTGTTTTTACTCTCAATTACTCTTTCTCAATTCTCTCAATTTCTTAACTTCATCTTCTCCAATTAACTCAATTTTCCATTAATTCACTATTATAGTTTGTGTACGTTCTAACATTTGACATCAAGAGCACTGGTTCTGATCCAATTCTGCTGCAATAATGAGTACCGATAGAATTCCCACCAACCTTCTGATTCTTGATTCGAAGAATTATGACAAGTGGTCGAAGCAAATGAAAGTTATGTTTGGGTATCAAGAAGTTCTTGAGATCATCAACAGTGGAGTTACACCACTTGGGACTGAAGCTACAGATGTTCAAAAGACTGCATTCAAGGAAGAAAAGAAGAAAGATTACAAGACACTCTTCTTGATTCCCTCTTACGTCGATGGTGACAACTTTGAGAAAGTTGGCGAATGTAAGTCGGCGAAGCAGGCTTTGGAGATCTTGGAGAAAGCTTATACAATGGTTGTTAAGGCTAAGCTGGTGAACTTACAAACTCACAAGAGGCAATTCGAGTTAAGGCAAATGAAAGAGAAGGAGACGATCAACGATGTGATGCGTATTACGCATTTGGTGAATCAAACCAAGGCTTGCAGAGAAACTGTTTTGGAGCAGAATGTTGTGTCGAAGATTTTGCGTTCTTTAACGTCAAGATTTGACAACAATGTAGTGGTCATTGAAGAGTCGAAGGATCTTGCGACATTGAGAAAAGATGAGCTTCAAAGCTCCCTTGGGGATCATGAGCAAATGATGGATGAAAAAGGAAGCAATAAAGCTAAAGCGGAGGTCGCTTTGCAAACACGGCTTAGCAAGAAGAGTAGAAGATCAAAAGGAAAATGGACTTCGAAGGGAAAGCAAAACGAACAGAATTTCGGTGGAAATGATCCACAAAATTCGAAGGTTTCGATGTTCCAAAAGGGTGAGAGGAGTTCCAAAGATAGTGGTCAAGGCAACAATTTCAAGAAGTTTGACAAGAGTAAGTCAAAGTGTTAAAATTGTCATAGATTTGGTCATTTTGCAACAGAGTGTCGCGCGAGATCAAGGGAAAATTAAAGCGATGAAGCTAAATTTTCAAGGGAAAAGGTAGATGATGAAAATACACTCTTAGTTATGATCACGGAGGAGAACTATGGTATTAAAGGGGTGTTGGGCAATAGCAACAGTCAATTGCAAGACAACAGTTGCAGCAGTTCGAAACATATTGCAGAAACGCGTTCGGAGCAAAATATAATGATTACGGTTCGAGATGGATTTCAAGGCAACAATGAATGATATTTGGATTCTACACATATGACAGGTAGAAAAGATTGGTTTGTGCAAATCAATCAAGCTGCAAAAAGTACAGTAAAATTCGTGGATGATACCACTCTTGCGGTTGAAGGTGTCAGTGATTTTTTGATCAAAAAGAAGAATGATGGACATTCTATGATCAAGGATGTTTTGTATATTACGGGAAATAAGTGTAATATCTTCAGTATTGACCAATTTCTTGAGAGAGGTTACAAAATTTGCTTGGAAGATAAGATTTTGCGTGTTGTGGATGCAAACAGTGTTTTAATCCTTAAGGCTTCTATGGCTGCCAATAGGACTTTCAAGGTGGAGTTGAAAGTGATGGAGCATAGGTGTTTAGCTACAGCGGCAAGTTGAGAAGAGTGGTTATGGCACTACCGTCTTAGACATCTCAATTTTCGTGATCTTGACGCGTTACAAAGGAATGGTATGGTGACCGGGCTGCCAAGAATCAACATTTCAGTTGAGATATGTGAAGAGTGTGTACAAGGGAAGATGCATAAGAGTAATTTCAGCAAGGATGCATGTCATAGGACCAAACATCATCCTGAGGTGGTGTATTCTGATGTGTGTGGACCGATGTAAGTCGATTTGTATGGTGATAATATGTATTTTGTCACATTTATCGATGATTTTAGTAGGAAGTTATGGATATACCTAATCAAGAGGAAGGATGAGGTATTTGATGTGTTCAAATGATTCAAGTACATGGTTGAGCATCAATGTGGTCGCAAGCTCAAAATTTTCAAAATGGATGGTGAAGGTGAGTATACCTCGAATGAGTTTGGGAAGTATTATGATGTAGAGGGGATAGTGTGTGAGATTTTTTCACCATATATGCCACAACAGAATGGTATTGTCGAGAGAGAAAAATCGTTTGATAATAAACATGGTTCGAAGCATGATAAATAGTAAAGACTTGTCAAAGGAACAATGGGGTGAAGTCGTTTCTACAACCGTCTATTTGTTGAATAGGTGCTCTACAAAGAAGTTTGATAAGGAGACTCACAAAGAGGTATGGTCTGGAATTAAACTAAGTGTGAGTCATTTGAAGGTTTTCGGTTCGATAGCATTTCGACACGTTTCGGGTTAGCTCCGAAAGAAGTTGGACAACAAGGGTGAAATGATGTTACTCGTTAGTTATCCCCCTATTGGAGGTTATAAGTTGTTTGATGTTGCAAATAAGACGATTGTAATAAGCAAAGATGTTGTGGTTGACGAGTTGTGAAAGCTTGCTAGCAGCAGAAAATTTGCGGGAAAAATGATAATTGGTTACCACGTGTATTTATAGATTCTGAGTCTCTTGGAACTGGTTTTACAGAAGGCGTAACTGGTTACAAGAATCCTGTAACCGGTTACGGGCTGGAAAATCAGAATTTTCAGAATTCTGCAGGTACTGAGCAGTAACAGGTCGAAGCTGAAAACGAGGAAAATGTTAGACGACCAACAAGGCAGAGAGTTTTGCCTCAGATACTCCTAGAATGTGAAGTATTCCGGGATAACGAAATCAATGATCATGGTGACTTCGTT
Organism: Lathyrus sativus; assembly: GCA_963859935.3. Taxonomy (NCBI): domain Eukaryota; kingdom Viridiplantae; phylum Streptophyta; class Magnoliopsida; order Fabales; family Fabaceae; genus Lathyrus; species Lathyrus sativus. Next base: position 5,989,623 of record OZ012740.1, read on the forward strand.
CACTTTGCGCTTATGGCCGAATCTGAACCGGTGAACACGAAAGAGGCTCTAAGAGATCCAAAATGGATATGTACAATGAAGGAGGAGCTGAAATCTATTGAAAAAATGGTATGTGGGAGTTGGTCGATTTACCGCTTGGAAAGAAACCAATAGGTGTATGATGGGTCTATAAAATGAAGTCAAATCCCAAAGGTAAGGTGATCAAGCATAAGGCACGATTGGTAACGAAGGGATTCTTGCAACGTGAAGGTATGGACTTTGAGGAAGTGTTTGCACCTGTGGCTAGGCTTGAAACCATCTGATTAGTTGTTGGTATTACGAATAGCAATGATTGGACAATATATCAAATGGATGTCAAATCTGTGTTTTTGAATGGTCCACTTGATGAAGAGGTTTATGTTGAGCAGCTCCCTAGATTTGTAGTGAAGAATCAAGAGTTGAAGTACTACAAATTGCATAAAGCTTTATATAGTTTGAAACAAGCTCCAAGAGCTCGGAAGAAACGTATTGATGGCTTTCTTGTTGATATTGGTTTCAAGCGGTGTGTGTTCGAACATGGAGTTTATGTGATATCGGATGCAAATGGTGATGTGATCATTCTTTACTTATATGTGGATGATCTATTGATTATCGGAAGTTGTGAGAAAAGTATCTCTAAGTTTAAGAGTGAACTTGTGGATGAATTTGAGATAACGGACCTTGGCATTATGACATATTTCCTTGGCATAGAGTTTCATAAGTCAAAATTGGGACTGCTCATGCATCAAAGGAGATATGCTCTTGAGATCTTGAAGACGTATGAAATGGAGCATTGCAATGCTACCATGATACCATGTAAAGCAAGGTTGCAGTTGTCCAATAGTGAGGATGAGCAAGATGTGGATCCAACGCAATATAGGAGATTGATTGGATCATTGTGGTATTTGTGCAATACGCGACCAGACTTGGTATTTAGTGTCGGTATTGCTAGTAGATTCATGGAGAGACCGAAAGTTTCACACTTGACAGCAGTCAAGAGAATTCTTAGATATATTAAAGGAACTCTTGGTTGTGGAATTCTTTTTCCCACATTAGATACGGGCCGAAAATGTGATTTACTTGGTTTCACTGATTCCAATTGGTGTGGTGATAAGGATGATAGAAAGTCAGCAGCTAGATACATCTTTATGTTTGGTAGGACACCAATCTCTTGGTGTTTGAAGAAGGAACCGGTGGTAGCACTATCGTCTTGTGAGGTCGAGTATATTGCAGATTTGTTGTGTGTGTGTCAAGCTATGTGGATCATGAATCTATTGAAGGAATTGGGTAGAAATAAGGGTGAGGCTACTACACTTCTAGGTGATAATGTTTCTGCAATCAACCTTGCGAAGAATATGATTGCACACGGAAGAAGCAAGCACATAGAGATGTGGTTTCATTATTTGAGGGAGCTAGTAAGTGAAGGCAAGTTACGATTGGGATATTGTTGAAGTGAAGACCAAGTTGCAGATTTGTTGACCAAGAGGTAACAAATGAGGTGTTCAAAAGGTTGAAGAAAAGTTTGAGCATGCTGGACTTGGAACAACTGAAATGAGGTGGTGTGTTAAAACTTGATTTTTGGCATTTCAGTTGTGGTAACCGGTTACAGATTTTTGCGCAACCGGTTACGGAGTTATAATTTGGTTGGGAATTGCAAGTATCGGGCTCGTAATCGATTACAGGATTTAGCGTAATCGATTACGGAGGCGTTACTCAGTTTTTTTTGTTTTCTGTTTGTATCAGCTTATTTGATTAAGTTGTTTTTTTTTGTATACAATTATTTGTGTGTATTTGTCATATAAAAGGCATTGTAAGATCCCACATTATGGTTAATGCTAATTATTCTTCTCACCCTCAATTATTCTCTCTTAATTTTTTAATTTCATCTTCTCCAAATTAACTCAATTATTCATTAATTCACCATTATAATTTGTGTATGTTCAAAAATCATTTGCTTCTAAAATCAAATTATATTTCAGAAAGATGAATTCAAACATGTATCTAGCTATTGGAAGTCCAAATATGTATAAATTGAGAGTGTTTGATGTTGGAATTTGAGTAACAAGTTGGTCACTATTTTTGAAGTACTAATTTATTTATTTATTTATTTCAATTATCTTCTCAATCAATCTACTTTCTTTTGATCAATTTTCATTTTCATTCTTTTTCTCCAATATTTTAATTTTATGTTGTCATGTGTTTTTCCTACTAATAAAGACTTATTTGATGTAAATTTGATGAAGATGTATAGTGACATATCTCAAATTTAATGGTTAAATATAAGACTAGATAGACTATTTTATTTTACGGTTATCCATAAGTTTATTGACTTATTTGTTAGAACATGAGTAAAGAAAAGGACTGATTTGATAATAAGTGACTAAATATAGAGCATAAATTGATGAATGTATTTATGGTGTTGCTCATGTATGTAAAAACTCATTTTATAGATTTTAGGTAAATATATAAACTAAATGGTCAAATATATAAGAACTTATATAACAATGATAAAAGAAGTTAGTTTAAAGTCAGTATCAATTCGTCTGTTAGTTAATTGTATTTCTTTTTATACAAGTAGCAATTCAATAATAATGTGATTGATTATCTATGGGGCGGTCATATATATATATATATATATATATATATATATATATATATATATATATATATATATATATATATATATATATATATATATATATATATATATATATATATATATATATATATATATATATGACATATTAAATGAGAGGAATTTTAAAATGAGAGATAAGAGGAACGAGAAAAATAAAACAAGTTTAATTCAATCATAAACTTTTTGAATGTTAATATATTATTTCTCTTTAATCATCACAAAATCTTGCGGTGATTCTTACGACTTCTATGCAACTTTTTAATCTTTATTTGAGTGTGCATTGTTTTCTATCCATTCATCAAGACACAGTGCACAAATCAATTTTTAATGTATGTCTTTGGTGGTGATATCGATTATGTTTACTATACTCATCCGAGTAAAAGACCTAGCTTTTTGAAACTCACACCTCCATTGAATGACTCTAATTATATGTCATGGTAAGGATCCATGCAATGAGTACTTGGTGCCAAAAACAAGTTGTCTTTTGTTGGTGGATCTATCTAAGTTCCTGAGATTCTTGATCTCAAAAGAGTTGTATGGGAATAATGTAACTACTTGGTTCACTCGTGGATTCTCAATTTGGTTATTAAACATATTACTCAAACTATTGTCATCTTGAAAAATTCTTTAAATGTATGAATTCACTATTACAAATAACTTATTTTTACCTCAGTTGAGAAAAGGATTATTATTTCATTTTTTTGGGCAACATAACAAAGAATGTCGTAGAAAGTCGTCACTTTTTCTATTGGTATATCTACAACGTAGGGGAAAGATAGATGTAGTAGTGGATTCGATCCCCAACAACTACATATTTATATTTTTGTGAAAACACACTACTTTACCCTCTCATATTTTAAAATATCCAAGTCTCTCTCTCTCCTCCCTCTCTCTCATTAAAATACAAACTTTTTATTTTACACTGTTTTCGTTTCAATCTACAAGTATAAATTGTTGACGAATTCTTAATTTTATTCATTATCATCACAATCAATTTTAGAGAAGAACAAATATTAGTTTTGTTGCGTATCTATTACTTTTCAAATTCATTGGTTTTTACATGCAATATATTTTCAATTGATTTTTCATGCATTATTTTCTAATATAAAATAAAATTTCAGTTAAAAGATAAGAGATTATGTAAAAACGTCAACTTTGCATTAATTTTTGTATGATATTGCAATCCATCCCATAGATTATTTTCAAACTTCTTTAACTGTCACTATTTTCAATACAAATGTTTTCAGTATCAATGTTGAGTTTCACAACGTAACATCCAAAATATATAATTATGGTGTTATCATTCTAATTGAATGTATAGGATTTCTTATGAATTGATGTGTTTGCAGTATCTTGAGCATTGTTACTTTATGAATGGACGATAAAGATTGAGTTATTTCTTAACTAAATTGAGTTACTTTTTCCCACGGTTCTTAACCAAAACCGTGGTAAAAGATTTTTTCTTTTTAAAATAAAACTCAGAATAAAATAGGAACTTTTCCCTTCGGTGTCTAAATCTATCAAAGTAATATATTACTTTTATTGTAAAAAAAAACGGTGAATGAAAAAAAAAATTAAACAAGTATTGTTTCCTTTTTTTAATTGTTTACCATTCACCGTGTTGCAATATTCAAACAAATGACTATATTTAAAACAAATTTTTTAAGCTCCTGTTTTGTAAAACAACAACATCGATTGCAATATATTATTAGTATGATTCAGAATAAATTTTTCAATGTTATCAGCCAAGGAAAGCAATAAATTATAGAATGTCTTTTTTTACTAATAATATTAGGAAGTTATTAAAAAAAATATAACAATGACCTTGCAAGAGGTTGAAACAACAACACCAATATGTGAGATAGATTGCAAGAACATATAAATGTTTTGTTCAAGGTTGGTAAAATCAAGAACGCGATGCACAACTTTGAAATATTTCTTAACTAATTGAGAAAACTTGAAGATTCTCTATCTTGCAATCTATCCTAAAGAATGATATTTACGAGTTTGGTGTAGTTGTAGCTGAGTTAGAGTTAAGAAAAAATTTAGTGAACAAATATTTTTATAGTTAAATATGGGTACTAAACCCCTTAGTTAGTAGTGTAACCTAAGAATAGATCATTTAATTTTTAAATAAAAAATAAAATAAAAAGAAATGTGTTATTTATAAGTAAATAAAAACATAAAATACAGGTGTTGGGATTCAATACATATCCTCTTAATTAATTTTTTTCTCGTTCTTCTATTCCAACCGAGGGAATATATATTTTTTAAATAAAATAAGATGTTTAGAAATCATAGCTTAGTTATTTATTGGTTGAGGTAAAATATCGTCCTAAAATATATTATTTTTAGTAATGATTGATCCCATGGAGCAATTTACAAAAGAAATTGTATTCGTGTTTTAAATCTTAGTGTTGAGATCAATTATCTCAAACAAAGTTCTAAATCTATCATTGATTACTTTACTGAACTATGTGACCTTTAAGAGGTGCTTAATTCACATTTTCCAATGTCGATTTGCACTTGTATTCACCAATGGAGAAGTGAATCTATGCGTTTTGTATGAGATTTTCACCTTGTAAATCAAATTATTATGTTTCTAATAAGTTTGAATGATGGTTTTTCTATTATTAAAACTCAAGTTCTACTAATGCAACCCCTCCATTTAATTTACAAGATTTATTCTATGGTGATTCAAGAGAAAAGTAACAATGTTGAATTACTTCCTAAACATGATGATATTATTAATACTAAAGAATCAAATACTATGATTAATGCATATGATGCAAGAAAGCCACAAGATCATGGTATAATTCATATGTTTGCAGGTTACAGTGCTTAGAATGGTTACAAGAAGTATATTCATTTTGCACTCATTGTAATAGACAAGGTCATACCGTAGATGTGTGTTACAAGAAGCATGGTTAACCTCTCCCATTTTTTTGCAAGAAGCTGATTTCTCAGGTTAATGTTGCAAAGAATATTAATTAGAATGTCTAGTTTAAAAAAGAAATAAATATTATGTGAAAAATTAAAATGGATCATTTGTTTTTAGACAATTTCTTTTACAAATGATCAATAATTATGAGAAGGATAACATTTTAATTTGAAACTATATTGCTTTAATTGTTTTGATGCATGTAGCATTTTGTAAAAAGAAATCTGGCCAAATTTCATATAGGTGGATGCAATATTCAAGTGGGGTTCTTTTGTGTATTTAAGATGAGGATTTTTGAAGGTATCTAATATATTATTAAGGTACTATGTGAAAATATAAAAATATTTTTTGATTTTGAAGATGTATCTCTGAGTATCTCATGTCAATTTTAAGTCACGTTTTAGGAATGTGGTTTTTTTGGATCTGAAGATGCATCTTTGTAATCTGCCAGGAGATGCATCTTCTAGCATACTGAAACTGAAGCAGAAAACAAAAAAGTTGTATTTTGACAACATAAAATTATCATTCAGCATTACATAGGTGATGTTAACATAAAATCAAACATTACATTTTAATATTTAGTTGGACGCTTCAACATCTTCACAATATCTTCGGCTAATCTTGAAATTGTCGCTTCCACCTCGATCGAAACTTTTGTTTCGAAACGGAAAAATGTATTCAACATAGCCCTTACATATGCATATGTCTTGAGTTCATAGTTCTTGAACTCAATCGTGCTTTCGTTGTTAATTGACGATGAACGGTACTCAAGCTTCACAATTTTCAATTATCTCCAGAAGATAGAAAATTATGTACTTCGTATTGTAGATCTGCAAAAGAGTGTACTCATAAACTTTTGTTCAGGTGTCGCGTCGAAAAAGAAGATATTTGCGATATACCAAATAATGTTCATTTGTGACATTTTCTATTTGTATGAGACATGATACAAGAGCCTATATTTATAGTAATAGACAAATGTGGACCTTAAAAATTCTATCTTGTATTAATGGAGGTTTCAGAGATGCATCTCCAGAACTTCTCCTAATCCAGACAAAAAATAGAACCTATGTGTTTTGTTTGAAAAATGAACAAATTTTTTGGTAGGCATCAAAATGTATTAAAATATTTGAAATTGTATATTTTACACTTCATTAATATTAATACGCAATTACATACAATTAATTGATGACGTAAAACTAAAACGAATCAAAAGATTTGTCGCCAGGTAAATCTATAAGTATGTGTGGTACACCTTTTATCTTTTGTGCATTTGATTCTCTTTCAATGTCAGTCAATTTGGTGAACTCTTGCATCCTTTTCACATATCGATCCGACCAAGTCTCAGCTTTTGTTGTTGAATAAGTCGTCTACTCCACTGATGTAAGTGGTATAGGGCACTCCGGTTTCAAATAAACTTGAACAAAGTGTTATGATTTTGAAAGTCACCCCTGCATTCGATTGATGATGAAATTATTGAAGAATTACTATAGATTGTGATGAAAATAGGTGTTGTATATGCGATGCTTTTGATGATATGATTCACAGTTAATAATCATGTTTTGGGTCTGTTAAATTTGTATGAATTAGTTGGAGTCATGTATGTGGGTTTAGGGACGAGGGGATGATGAACATAAATTGAAAACTTATTTTTTTTGGAAAAAGTAGCAGTGACAATCGATTGTCACCCAATGACATTCGATTGCACTAGGTAATTTAAAAAAAATAAACGATCACAAACGATTGTAGGGGGGACCAATCGATTGTATGATCGGTTCGCGAATTTTGTTATGTTTATATAATGATGTGTTGGTTGTGGTGAAGTAATGTGAATGAATGCTTATGAAGTTACATTTGTTGAATGGCTATTGTTTGTTATTGTTTATTAATGTCGTAACATTGATTGACTATTGTGTATGATGAATGATGTTTTTCATAAATGGTGAGAAATGCATAGTGATTCTTTTGGTGAATTTTTTTTTGGTGATAATGTATGTTGTTGAGAATCATGTATCATGGTGTACGAATTTTGATGTGCTCTACTTCGATGGTATGGATTGGGAGCAAGTAGCTAATTCTAATAAAGAATTAGTGAGGTGTTATATATGGTAATGGTAACAAACTTTGGTGTGCATTAGTCTTGTGGTGGAGATCAAGAGTGAGAGTAGCCGGTTTCATATGAAAGCTGGTGAAGCGTTACCTATGGTGATGTAATGATTTGATGTGCTCTAATTCTATGATAGGGATCGAAAGCTTTACCTATGGTGATGGTAATGATGGTTATGAAGTTATGTTAAAAATTGTTTTTCTACTGCATGGTTTCAAAATAATTTGATGTGTTCTAAAAGATTGTCGTTGATGACATCTTGAATTGTCATTTAATGCTTTAATTATAAGTTTTGGAATTTAAAATATTACAAGATGTATCTCCAAAATAAAATTTTGTTTAAATTTGTGATGACATTCATTTGATGTGTTATAAAATAGATGATGCAAAGATGCACTCAAATATGCATCTCTAAAATCTGAAATAAATATTAAATTTTCCACAAAATTGATGGATACAAGTGAAAGAAACTTTTGCCTGAAATTGTAGTCACTTCAGCATTTATTTCACACACAATTATTGGTCTAATAATGAGGTGTCCCACCAATATAGATAATGGGTTACAAGAATCCTTGTGGAAAAAAAGGGATAAGATCCTCTCCATTTCTGTCTCTCCATTTTCTCCATTACTATAGTTTTTATGTATATAAAATCAACTAAATATTAATCATATGTCACATGTCTTAGAAATGTGTGTTATTTACACACAAAACTATAGTAATGAAGAAAATGGAGAGACAAAGAAATGGAGAGGATCTTATCCCGGAAAAAAGACAATAAAAGTAATGTTTCTATAAAACATTTATTACATATTGGGAAAACAAAATGTAGTTGAAAATTTAAAAGAGCCTTATAGAAAGAAACAAAGGAAAAACTCAAACAAGTCTTAAATGACATATATTGCATTGAAAATTAAAAGAGTTCATTTTCTAACTCTCATTTTCCCTTTATCACGTCATTCACATCTCATTAAAATAATAAAAGTTAGAACAAGTGTGCACACTTTCATCACATTTGTTCGAAGATAGTTAAATTATGTTCCAAAGTTAAATCAACAAAAAGATGTGCTTTATTGAATAAATAAAGTTACATACAACAATGAAAAATGAAAGGAAAAAAAAAAAGAAGATTATAAGATGGAAAAGAGAAAACTATACAAACACAAACATCCTTTACATGTTAGCTATTGCCTAAAAGGTCTTTCATCTCTGCAACAGATGGGATTGTCTCATTAGGGTAAATCTTAGCCACAAGTTGAGCAAAACTTTCGTACTTGTCAAGAAACTCCTTCTGCAAAAAAGTTAAAGAGATTGTTCACTTTAATGCACTTTCTGTGTCTGTTTGAATTTGCTCATCTCAAATGTTCTTTTTTAAAAATTTTCCTAAGTATTTACAAAAAGTAATCATTTTTCTATAATTAACTGGTTCCCAACATGTTTATTTTCATTTTACAATCTTTCCATTCACAAGAACTGCACATTACTAGTAGATATCATTTAAATCCAATTCAATTGCCTTTTGCATGTATCTCAAAGATTGTAAAATTGCATATTCTCTTAGCACAAAGGCTCAACTCATGGAAAATAAAATACTTCGGTTGGTTGGTATAAGAATGGCAATGGGCAGGACTTGGACAGGTACTAGTACCTGTCCTCAAATCCACAATTTAAAAAAATTCTCATATCCGAACCCCACCTGCATGAGCACCAACGTTTGTACATGTACTCGTATCTTATGGGTACCTAAGTACCCATATACTCATACCCATTTACCCGCATTTCTAATAAAAAATGATTGATCAATTATAATTTATTATGTCATTTTAATTTTTTACCAACATTTAAAAAAATTTGAGGATGTAAATGTTGAGTTAAGAAATAAACAAACATTTATATTAAAATGTGTAGAAATTTAAGTGATTAATAAAATTGTTAGATTAACATGTGTACATGATAATGAAAATAAAAATATATAAATATATATTGAGCAGATATGGAGCGGGTTGGATATTAAAGTATCCTTATCCGCACTCATACCCGTTTATTTTAGTGGATAATTGTCCATGCCCGGGCCCGTATCTATTTTGCGGGTTTTTACCCTATCCGTTGTGGATAATTTTTACAGATATCCATTGGAGATGGGTCAAATTGTCATCCCTAGGTTGGTAGTATTTACTACGTAAGCTTTGGTTCTTAATAAACTGAACTAATGTAAATATGAGATATCGTTGCTGGCCAATAAGGATTAAGTACAGCATACCTTGCATTTGTCCCATAAGGAAGGTAGCAATTCTTCTGAAGTCAAATTTTTTTGTAGTTTCTTATACATGGCATTAATGGACTTGTCAACCTAGGTAAAAGAGCAAAAAATATAATTTACACAATAAACATACAACAATATGAAGGCTATTTAAAGAAGAAAAAGAATCATCTTACCCCAGATAAGCTGGATTTTAACATTTTCCGAAGATCCATTTTTGACAGCCCAAGCTGGAAAGGTATCTGAAATTGAGGTAAAATATTTTAGAATTTTCAGATTGTTGAAAGTCAAATGACCAGACTTTCAATTGACATAATTGTTTCCAATCCTTTTCATTCTCAACTTGTTTCAATATATTTATGATTGCAATTCTTGTTTAGTGTATACAAAAGTAAACCGCCCATAAGAAATTTTACTTAAAACAATTCAAAAAACACTTTCTGGTCTATACTTAACTGTATCCAGTTTGTTAAGACAATGGTTCTAGATATGGTGAGATACTGTATAGCCAGAGGCTATGAAGGATTAACAGGACAGCATTATACAAACTAACCTCTTCAGGTGCAACGGTGAACATCAAGTCCTCAATCCTTCGAGCAAACAGGAAAAGGCGTTCAAATTGCTTCACAAGGGAAAAAAAAGTGTTAATGGGTTGGGCCCTAATAATGATTTTAAAAATAGGGAAAAATTCACTCACAATGTATATAATCATGCTAATATGGCGTGTGCAAGCTTGTTCATAGGCTTCACTGGCTTGATGATAAAACTTGGCCAAAGTGGGCACGATGTTGGCTAGGTCATACAAACTAAGTAAAATACAACAAGTTAAAAATATCAGTTGTCTTCTTCGCAAAGTTATCTTACTAAACAAGAACTGAAACAGCCTCTTGGCAGAAGGGCGGTGGAAACACTTGCCTATTCTGAAAGGCCGCATAGTTCTCAAAAAGAAAAATATCTGCATACTTTGGATCTGTTTGTGATATTTTTTCCAAGGTTGCAAACATTACACTAACCTGTTAAGTAACATTACCATCAGCAAACATTATGTCAATAGTTACTCAGCACATTGAAATAAAAACTGATAATGTATTTCTTTCCACCTATTTGGACTGCAGATAAAAATGTGATGATCAATAAATGAAAGTTCTCAAGTAACTGTCTGTCTTAGGATACAGAATAAGAGACATTTGAGTAGATAAATTGATTAGTTGCTTGGTTAATTTGAGAAATATTTGTATAAATAGGAGGATACAAGAACCGAGGGCATTGATTGATTAATGTAAACATTTAGTGATAGTAGACAAAGAAACTCTTGGAAGAGAGTTCACTGGTTTTTATCCTCTGCATTTTGGGAAGCAAATGCTTGATTTCCCATCAAAGTCCTAAGAAATCATAAAAAAAGGACAGTGTTTTAAAGAATGACTTACAAATTTTGTATATGCTTGGTCAACCAAATCCCTAGACTGTCCCTGAATGTACTGCTCCATACGAGTTGCAAGGGTTGCAAATCTGTGCAAAATAATTAACGACGCATTTAATATCGACTATGAAGAAAGATTGAGTTTAAATAAATACAAACTAGAAACTAGTAAATATTAGCAGCTGTAATTGCTCATTAAACAAGAACCATATTTCACATATCTCACCCATCTGACCTTGTTTTGAACTACACCTAATTATACGCTGATATGATACAATACCAACATTCATTATATTTAAATAACTACAAGCACGTGATCAATAGATATTTTTATTTGCCAAAAAACATAAATTCTTTTTTCCTAAAGTTGATGGAGTAGAAAATAATCGGACTACCATAATCTTTACAAAGTACATTTTATATATTCTACGCATATGAAGTCTCAAGCCACTGAGTTTGGGTTGGGTCTAACACAACCATACAAAATCACAAAATCAGTTTGTAAGATAAAGACTGCTCACCACTAATCTATATAATATATTAAATCAAAATTACGCATTATCTCACTGACACTTCAACTATCTTTGCCCCACATCATTCATATTTCTATGTGACACACTCCAAAATTCTTCTTCACTTTTCAAAAAGAAAAAACACATTTTTTCACTATGAAAAGTCACGGGTTCGAACCTTGTCAAAGGCAAAAATGAATTATTTTCATAAATTTTAAAGAATATTATTTATATTTGTTTTGCAATTATTTATTTCTTATAAAACTAAAACAATTGTATACTGGTTTATGTATCAACTATTTGTACATCATTAAAAAATTCATATAAATAAACACTACAATTTTTTATTAAAATTCTATATAATAAAATTTAAAATTTTATTAATAACTAAAATTTAAATATATTATGCATCACATAATACATATCTATATAATTTAAAATAAATATCTAAAATAGATACAAGTATAAAAAATAAATCTATATAATATATTAAATCACAGCGCATTATCTGACCAACACTTCAACTATCTTTGAGAGTGAAAGTAAAAAATAAAAAACACCAACAATAATATTTGTTATAATTATTTAAATTTGTAAAATTAAATCTTATATGTAACTCTCAATTTACCGGTATACATTTTTCTTTTCATTTATGATTATTTCATATTGTTGCTAAAAAATATATTGACTATATTTGTCAAAAGAAATTCATAATAAATTAGAATAATAGAAATATATTAACTATATTTATCAAAAAAAAAAAAACTAAAATAATTAAAACTTAATATAAAAATAAAAACAAATTAACATCCGCGCATCACACAGGTCTTATCTAGTACATACATATTTTCAGGTGATATCTTATCCAATTTGGGACTCCAAAAACACACCCTCACGCACAGGACTGGGCATCTGGTGGCCCCAACAGATTTTGAATAAGCTCATATACCATATTAGTTTTTATACTGGGTCTAACTCATTTTAAGAAAACCATAAGCTCATATACCATATTAGTTTTTATACTGGTCTAACTATTTTAAGAAAACCATATTGTAAGGTGAGAATGACAATTAACTCATTTCAGGCCTTATCTTTATTCAATGTGGGAGTTAAATTTTTCCATACACCCCTTACGCCGAGTACTTTTGGACTTGGTGCGTGGATAAAAATCATGGGTATCCTGACGGATAGACTCTAATACCATGTTATATGGGTTTGGCTCTCACTCCCAAAATCTAACTCAAAAGATAAAGGTGTCCAAGCACATACATACATCCGTTGAAATACAAGAGATTAAAAGACATTTGAATAAATCCCTATGTCTAAAAAACACTAAGGAGACTGTATTATATATATATATATATATATATATATAGAGAGAGAGAGAGAGAGAGAGAGAGAGAGATTTACAACTAATTACATGCTATAGTTGACGTTGGACTTTTTATATACATATTCTCAACAATATATACAAATATCAACAACATCCAACAACCGAGAACCTTGGCAATAAGGGATTCTAGTATAATTTCAATATCCACGCTCCCGCCAAGCGTGGGTCCTGGGTATAATTATCACCTAACCATCCTTAATCACACTCTAATACTATCTTAAAATTTAAGTTGGTTCTAAGCAACCCTACAAAAAATCAATTTGTAAGGTGAGGAGTGTGCACCACTTATATAAACATATTTTCAAGTCATATCTCATTTTGATGTAGGACTCTCTAACACCAAGCAATCCAAGAGAATTCTCTACTTTAATATTATGTATCTCGGAGCAATTAATATGTATAGTATTAAATGTGATCTTGGGCATTGAATCCAAAATGTCGGAGAAACCATTTCCAAAGGAAAAGCATACAAATTTGAGAGGTTATTACTTATTAGATATCTAAAAACATAGACTTTCAACTTCACTCAAATTTTTTTTCATGCCGGTCCTCACAATTGTTAATTAGGAACTGGCTCCAAAATAGATGGAAACATTAGAAGTTTAATACATTAATGCATGCAATGCAAGGTAAGATGATTTATGCATTTCATGTGATTCTTATGGCTATGTATCTCCACACACATCACCAACTATGTCAATGATTCCATCTACAATTAAACCAAACTACGAAAATAAACTCAACTAAATACCAAAATTAAAGAGATAAACTTCACTCAAAAGGTAAATTATTAGGAATGATTAAGAAAGGTCATGTATATTTCAGGAAATCAAAAACGTACTAACCCCATAACTCAGCAATTTACAAAAAGCTTAGTACCAGAAGAGAAAATTTGTAGTGTAACAATATCTTATATGAATACAAGATGGTTAGGGGCATTTCACTGCAATATAATTTGTATGATACAACTGTTTTATAATGCTCAAAAAGAACATTAATTCTTTGGAGTTCGGAGAAGAGGAAAAGTAGAAAATATGGATTCATTTTACCTTGGAATGTAGGATAGGACACCAATTTGGCGAACATTGCGTTCATTTCTTTCAATTTGATGGCAAGCTTCATCAACAAACTGCCAAAAGATTTCCAATCAAATGAATTGGGTTAGTGTCTCAATCTTCCAAATGTATTTGGGAATATACTCTTCTTCAATACTCTAGTAACCTACACGGCTGAACTGCATAGATATCCGAGACTCTAGGTCACCAAGCAAAAGACGTACGAATCCTGCTGCATCAGCTTTCTGACCAGAAAGATAACGTTCTGTTATTCCATGCATTGATATGCAGCGTAAAGGATCAATCTTGTATGCCCAATCCACAACAGCATAAAAGTCTTCCTGAAATCATATAGAGCATCTTTATAGCTGTAAAATTTGGCTTCTTCTTTTTTGTAACTATGTTAGTAAAAACTGGCTTTTAAAATATACTAAATTACCTGCAACTTAAAATATCATTTTATAAGGATCGTCATATTGACCAATCAAAAAATCCAAAAATATTGCCTAGGGTTCGTTTTAAATGTTGCTTTGTATACCAAAATTAGTGCATTCTGGCATCTAGTTTCTGTCAGAGACTTAGAGAGACTCAATTTTATACTTAGGATACATATGTAGAAGACTTGTTTGTACAAACTGTTATTACCCTCTAGAAAGCTGTGAGGTAACCAGAAGTGTGCAAATATATGAAATTCACACTGTCACTAAGGGGGGGAAGGATAGAGAATTAAGCCATATCCACTCCCCAATTTATCCTGGATTTTGGTACAGTTGGAGTTCAACTATGTTAGAGAGATGAAAACACAAAACCGTAAACTTGGACCCTCTTTACCGTTGTAGTTTATGTTCCTAATCATCAGGTGTCAGTAGCTGCTCATAATGGACTGGTTAAGGGGGTTGGACTTGGAAGCTGATTTGCACAGGTTCTTGGAACCAAAGGTTGGTTGCTCTGTCCATATTATGTCTATCAAGATTGTTTGAGGTCATTTTTGGGATTAAGATTGACTAAGCTGAAAGAGATAGAGCAGGAACAGTCAGATTTACCCTGCTTTCACTACTTACGCTGGATGTTAACCCCTTCAATGGCCTCCCATTTAGTTTCTAAATATTTTCTTTAAAAAATTTCTTGTGAATGATGTCTTTTCTTCTACTTACATATGTATCACAAAAACATCTTATCACAACAAGAGTAGATTTGAAAGTAGAGATGGTTCTATGCATACTTGAATTCCATCCAGTAAATCCTGAAGTGATTCATTTAAAGCTGCAAGCTCCGCGGAATTTTTTCCTGCAAAATGAAAAAAAATGGTCAATTTACCAAAAAAAATTTTAGAAAAACTACATTTAGCAACAACTAAACTATTTTAGATGGAGTCAGCTGTGTGCATTAATTAAACGATATATGAATCAAATGGTGTAAACGTCCTATAATAAACCATGCTGTCATTAATAATGACAGACCATTTAATCTAAATCTCTTCTAATGGTTCAGGTAAGAGTTGTCTCCTTTTACCTCTAACTATTGGACTATTTCCTATTGGATTATCCTCCTTAACGATGCTTCTACTGGTATTCTCCACACATGCACAAACCACCTATAGAATGTCTACATGCAATTCATAACGCTGATTGGAGGATTTTGCAATACATAGGGCAGATTGGAGGGTTGTGTTACCCAGTTAAGAGTTAAATAAAACCTTGTTGAATATTTATGGTATGGACCAACAAGTGAAAATATATCCTACTATAAACTAGATATAAATTCAAAAACACAAGACCACTATATGAAGAAAGTCGGAAATATATACCAGATTTACTGTCATTCTCATCAATGTCCATAATTCCCAAATCATCATCATCGTCATAACCAGCTTTATTTCCGTTAACAACACCTCCAGGAGGAACAAGTGTGGGAACTTCAAAGCACATGAAGTGTGCGAAAAACGAACTCTGCAATGTAAACCATGAAGAGTTATACACTTTAAATATCAGATAAATTTGTGTAAAAAATAAAGGAATATTAAGCTTTCACCTCATCCACCAGAAGTGGGATAAAGATTGTGAGCATTTTTGCATATGCATCAGAGACTGTAGAAGTATCAGTGGCATTTACATTCTGACCAGAACCAGTTGAACCTTCAAGCCAAACAGTTGGATTTCTAGATGCTTTTGTACTAGCACGGAGTTCATTTGCAAATTCCCGAGCCTGTAAATAAATGTGTGAAACTTTCAACTCCATTAATATGCATACAAAAACATAAAAAGTACATGTGATCTAGAACTCACATGTAATAAGGTTACTTCTTAGTTTATAAAAGATAAAAGAGCAAGTTGTGGAACAAACTTTGACATCTTATGATAAAGAAACAAATAAAAGCAATATGATGTAACGGACCTCCCTGCGAAGAAGCAAGTTTAGAGAACTGCAATAAGCTTTTCTAAGTGGACCCAAGCAATTCTTGTCAAGACTCTGCAAGTGCGTAGGAAGATAATTTAGGTAGAAAACAAAGAATATCACTCAATATACAAATGCCAAAGGGATAGTAGGTCCTTCATATTTAAACCTTCAAATGTTGAAGAAGACGAGCATATGTTCTGCACTTGTACCGCAGGTCAGCATGATCAGGCCTCTTCAACTGTCCCCGCTGTTTAGAGTAAGCAGGGAGACAATGTGAAACCAATAGATTCAATCCAAGACTTCAAAAGTAACAATTCAGTATTGAATTTATAGAAAATACCTGAGAAAAGTAGCTTTTATCACTTATCATGAAGTCCACCAAACTAGCAAAGTAATTTCTCAAGAATTCAGAAGCTCTCCTGACAAAAGTAGATTTTAATTTTTCAAGTTCTGCACGCTTCTCTTTAACCTGTAGAGCAGGGAGACTGATCAAAACAGATAACTTTTAAGTCACATACATATTTTCCAGAGTACTCTCTCTTTGATCCCAAATTCATATAGAAGTCTCAATTCTCTCCAACCAACCAATTATAACGGTAGAAATTAATGAATAAAAACCATATCCGTGATACATCTCTAACAAATAATACTTCTCTAACAATACAACAAGCACTCAATGTCCCATGAAAAAAACTGTCTCCTAAATGGATAAATCATAATTCATAATCAACATGCTTTGGCAGATGATTTAACAAGAGAAGAGAAACAGAGAACATACAGCTTTCATGTTTGCATAAGTAGGGTCAATATTGGGCACTTCAAGACCACGCAAGGCACTAGTCAGCCATTCACATGCCTCTACATTTTGCAGCATCCGATCTTCATCAAATGAACCTCCTGTCAAACACGCTGCATACTACACCCACAAAGGCATCATTAAAATAACTAAGCTAGGTAAGTACATTGAGCTAAAATTAGATACAAATTTACCAATCATAGGCATACCTCAGAAGGGACACGCAACCGCTCAAGAAGCGTATCAAGCTCCTCAATGAGAGATTTGTTATTTACTGACTGCATTTGCAAGCTGTTATTACGGGTTTCTATCTGGACACAGAAACACCATTAAAACAAACACAAGTAAGAGACCCGCAAATTTTAAAACTTATAATCTGAAATCATATCAACTAGACAACTTAGAGAAGCAAACAGAAGTGAATAAAAAATTCAAAGCAGAAAACAAATTTCACAGCACCAAAAAAATGGCTGCTTCTAAACTACAAACTAAATTTTCAAAGACATCATCTATATCTGAGTAATATCATTTTGAACTCAAAAGGAAGATATTAAAAAGGGAAAAATAAAGTTTTTTTATTTTCTGTTAGAGAAAAGAAGACAAGTTAGAAAACACTATACTGGAAAGTGGATAAAAAGTAAAATACCCACACGACTGATTCGCACACCAGAGAGAGGTGGTGGCAGAGAGAGAGAACTCTCAATCCCTCTATATCAAAATGCCCTGGTGAGGCCATAAGACAAACTCCAAAGAGGATAAGAGATGATGTTTGTACACTTCAAATCAAGAGGCAGCATAATTTCCTTTAACAAGAGAAATTTACACTTACTAAGCATGATTAATACTCTCAGTTCCTAATTTTTAGTACCTTTAGGAGGGTAGAATGTGTCCCCTAAGTTTAAGCAGTCTTTAAAATTACCAGGTGCGTTTAGTTATTTTCCAAACAAACCTTAATTAATACTACTAATTTATCTTGGAATTTGAAAAGTTAATATTGAATATATCAATTCACAGAGGGTAAGTTAGTAATAGTTATTACACAAATTGAATTTAAAAATCAATAACAGAATTTTCAGAATAAATGATTCAATTCTCTCTCTCTCTTTTCTCTTATCTTACAGCCACTAACCCCTCAAACAAATAAAAAGCTGCTCTAATTTAAGCAGGAAAAACCAAGATCCGCCAGAGATTCTTGGTATCCATTCCTAATTTAACTGGATTGGACAGTGTAAAAAATCACCGAGCAGCTGTTTCCAAGCAAACGTAAATATTAGGAGAGATGGGTGTTTAATTTCCTTTTCTTAACTTACGGACTTTGGGAAGTAAATTTCAAGATACAAATAAAAATGAGTTAACATTATAACAGAAAACAAAACAGATAACATCAATATAAACGAGGTTGGACCATAAAAATTGAACACAGCATACTAGACTAATGCATAAATTTCCTTTTCTTGCATTAACAAAGGAACAAAGAAACCAAACAAATGGGTAGTGATTCCAGCAAATACAACCCTTTCAACCACAAGGTAAGTTGTATCAAGGAAAAATATAGTCTCGCTTGAAGGTTACAAGCCCTTACTGATGCAATATCCTCTCTCATGTGCCGGAGTTTTACATTGAATGTGCCTAACCATTCATCCATATCTTCTACACAATTTGTTGCTGCTTCAAGCCCATACAACACCTGCGACAGACAACTTACTATAAATTTTACATAATGTTACAACAATATTAATATTGATGTGAATGATATTATGCTGAATGTTATTTATTACAGGAGATAGGTCAAGAGATTAATATGTTGGATAGAGATATGATATACAATAGAACATTGTGGTGTCATTTGGTCCATGTGGTCAACTCCACTTAGTGAGATAAGGTTTGGTTGTTGTTATTACATAAGACAAAGCATTAATCCTTCCTAAAAAAAATCTATATTTTCATATACTCTAACCTTCCTCCTCATGCCAAAGCATATTAAGCTTTAAGCTTATTACAAATGTATTATTTAAAAAACAATCTTATATGGTAAGATTCAAGATATTACAAGAAAAGTATTTGGAGACATATTACGACTTTGACAAAACTGCACCAGCAGAAATTTAACTTGATACATGGATCAAATACGTAATAATGTTAATGTTAGGCCGTTGCCCGGAAACAGTGCGTTGTAAAGCTTGAGTACAATGTCAAATGAGCAATGGTTGTTGCATCACCGCCTGGATGCAGTAAAAAAAATAAGCATAACATTTTTGTGAACAGGTGTTTGTAAATAAATTAGTTCATAAGAGTAGGATTTGTTTTGGAACATAGAATATAAACACTCTTACACGGAAACAATGGTAATAATGGACATTATGGTTAGAAGGAAAATCAATTTTATGAACCTACTAGAAACTAAGTGGGTGGGTAAAAAGGTGAGAGAATCGGACAACTTAGAATATAAGTTATGGTACATTGGCAAAGTTAAATCAAAAAATAGGGTAGGAATTATTGTTGACAGGGAATGAAAAAAGAATATTATGGATGTAAAAAGGGTGAAAGATCAGATCGTAGCCCTGAAATTTCTAATGGAACAAGACAACTTATTGTTATTAGTGCTTACGCACTTCAGGTTGTGTTAGTAAAACATCTTAAAGTAAAATTTCATGGGGAGTTACAAACTTATTTGAGGATATACCACAAGGAGAAAACATTTTTCTAGGAAGAGATCTAAATGGGCATGTAGAGAGTGTATCGAGAGATTTTGAGGGCATGCATATAGAGTGAGGAAGATCTAGAAAAAACTATAAGAGAAGTTATTAAGAAATATCTTGAGATTAACAATTTGGATAGAAACATGGTTCATAATAGAAGAACATTATGGCGGAAGTTGATCCATATAACCGATCATATTTAGTGGGATAAGGATTGGTTATTGTTGTTACATAAAGAGTGGCCTCGGGGAGGCAAATGCAGAGGGTAAATTCATTCTAGAATTTCATTCGCCTTTGCTCTTACTATAGTTAATACATGCTTTAGAAAAAAAGATGAACATCTTATCACATACAAAAGTGGATTGACATGTTAACAAATGGATTTATAAGAACAAAGGGGATAAACAAAACTGTGCAAATTATAGTGGGTTAACAGTATGAGTCATACCATGAAGTTATAGGAAAGAATGATTGAATGGAGACTAAGAAAAGAGTGGAGTCATACCATGAAGTTACTGATAATCAATTTGATTTTATACATACGAGGTCGACCATAGAAGCGATCTATTTACTACATTGATGGAGCGATATCAGATGGATCAAAAAGAATTGCAATTAGTTTTCATTGATTTGGAGAAGGCGTGTGATCTTATGGAAAGCTTTAGAGAAGAAAGGGGCTAGAATTGCCTATATTCAAGCTATCCAAAATATGTATGGGGGGTATCGACTAGTGTGAGGACAGAGTCACAGGGTGGAGACACGGATAATTTTCCCATAACAATAGGATGGTATCAAGGTTCAACCCTAAGTCATTACCTTTTTACTTTAATTTTGGATGTACTTGCGAAAAACTCATCCAATAGCTAGCACTGAGATGTATGTCTTAATGATATAGTTATTCTTTGAGAGTCGAGGGAGGAATTAAATACGAGGTTGGAGACAAGCCTTATAAGCATATGGCTTCCAGCAGAAGCAATACAAAGTATATGAAATGTAAGCTTAGAAAAATGAGAAACGTTTTTAATTTAGAAGTGAAAGTTGAAGATCGTATCATACCACATGTCACATGGTTTAAATATCTTAGGTCCATAGTACAAAACGACTCAGAAATATAAGGAGACAAAAATCGTCGAATTCAAATTGGATGGTTTCAAGTATTTTAGGTTATATGAAAGTTTTACTTAAACTGAAGAGAAAATTCTATTGAACTATTGTACGATCGGGGATGTTGTACAAACAGAATGATGGGAACCAACACAAAAATAAATTAAGTGTACCAGAGATGCAGATGTTATGTTGGATGTGTGGACTAGACAAGATAGAATTAGAAATGACAGTGTTAGAAAGAAAGTTGAGGTAGCGTCAATATTAGAAAAGATAGTGCATATTAGACTTAGGTGGCTTGGATATGTAGAGAGAAGAGCTGTGAATTATGTAATAAGAAAAGTAGATCGGAGGATAGTCAAACCGCTAGACATAGAGGAAGACTTAAATAAACAATAAGAGAAAGATCGTGAGATTAATGAGTTAGATAAAAACATGATTTTAACATTATGTCATAGTTTGATCCATGTGGTCGATCTCGCTTAGAGGAATAAGACTTTGTTGTTGTTGTTAAAGTTTCAAAGAGATCCTCTTTCCTAAAGAGAGTTGAGGTAGCGCCAATAGTAGAAAAGATAGAATTAGAAATGACAACGTTAGAGAGAGAGTTGGAGTAGTGCCAATAATTGAAAAGATAGTGCAAATTAGACTTAGGTGGTTTGTGTATGTAGCGAGAAGACCCGTGAATTATGTAGTAAGAAAAGTAGATCGGAGGATAGTCAACCCGCTAAACTATAAGGAAGACCTAGATAAACAATAAGAAAAAATATTAAGAAAAATCGTGAGATTAATGAGTTGGATAAAAACATGATTTTTAATAGAACATTAGGTCATAGTTTGATCTATGTAGTCGATTTCACTTAGAGTAAGAAGACTTTATTGCTGCTATTGTTAAAGTATCAAACTTTCTTTTTTTTCGTGTCATATTAGTCTTTTATCATAAAAATATTTATAATGTTTAACCAACTTTTGTTCTTAGTATTCGTTTGAACCAACATATAAATTGTTTTAGTTTTTAGTAAAATTTTGAAGGGATGATCTATATGATGTAAACTAGATATATCCATTATTCTTCATCATCGAGAGAAAACAAAAAATAGCTTCGTTAAACCAACCAGCTCAGTTAGTAGCTGTGTAGGGACATCAAATGTAGGGGTGCAGGTTCGAACCCGCGGCATCCTACTTATTCACCTTTAAAAAGGTGAATTTTAGTCACTAGACTACATGACCAAAAAAAACACGTGAGCATTTAAGAAAATAAATAGGAGCCTTTGACGAAACAAAATTACCGAATATAATTTGGTGTCAAAATATTCTTGTAACGCCGGTTGTCAATTGATTTTATCCTATATATATATATATATATATATATATATATATATATATATATATATATATATATATATATATATATATATATATATATATATATATATATATATATAGTGTATTTAGGTCAATGTCATTTCTTTTCTTGTGTTGTCCATTGTCAACCAAACAATGTATAGGACAAAGAGTTGTGACGTGACTCAAATGTTTGTCATGTTTGCTCTCCTTATTCTATACTACAACCCATCCTCCGTCTTTTATTGTTCTTAATTTCAACATAGTCGATCTAGCTTTAGTTTGATTTACGGATTCTCTTCATCTTGAAAGATCATGTTTTGGTTGCATAAAGAGTGCTTCCAGGTGTGTACTTCTTTTCTTTTTAATTTCAATTCTTATTGCAAATTTGGGTACAAGTCATAGGGAAAGATCCTCATTGTTAATGATCTCCAAGTTGGATCATATCAAGGAAGGTAATAACAGCAAAAGAAAAGCAGTCAGTTCAGAGAACAATAATACCTCATTTATCAATGGCTCGCTTTCTAAAATGGCGTGCACATTTGCTGCTTCCAAAGCCTGGAGCTCTCTCTTAAGTCTTTCAGAAAATTCTTCTGCTTCACCGACACCCATCACATAACTGCGCATTAGAAAATCTCAATAATTTGACATTGAAATTGTGAAATATGTGATATCGCGCATATGCATGTCCAACTGACATAATTTTTTTTTAACTCAGACAAATGTTTCAATATTGTCTGTTAATACATGAATTTCCTACACTAGGAAATGTGGAAACGGCCAGGGTTGGATCCAAAAACATTTGATAGTGGAGACATACTTGCTTCTTGAGAGTTGAAAATTACCAAATTGCTTGTCGCAAATTTCAAATGCCATACAATTATTCCATGATAGATATTAAAATATCTCTATGAAAGAATAAATTTAGGCGACATTTAAAATTTCTAAAAGCAGAATAAAATTTTATTAAATATGGTAGCCAACAAAAGTTATCCTGTGGGGGCAACTGCCTTGTACATAGATTTGACCCCGGATGCGATACAAACACATATATGATACAACAGAGGGGTAAATAATTTTTTTGTTATTATAGGACATAGCATGGCTATAATACAACGCACAAATCCAATTCAAATTTAAAATTTACTTAAAAAAACAAATAATAAATCGAAAGGGAAAAGGAAAAAAATCAACGTTTTAAAAGTTGGCATAAGTGATTGTAGATACAATAAAACACTTATCTGATGGTTGTGGTATTTCCATTTGTCTTGTGATAAAAAAGAAATTAAAAATAAAAAGTGTAAAATACTTCTCAGACATGCTTTAAAAGTTAGTGTGAGTGATTGTATACACTATTGAAAAGAAAATGATCAGACAAAATTCTCTTAATCAGATTAATTAACAAAGGGCGATTACACCTCAAATATATGGAGCTCCTATCACCAAATTAAGGTAATCAAACAGAATAAAAACTGCACAGCGACAAATAAAAAATATCCATATGATTAAAAATAGGGTTAAACAATATTTAGTCCCTAAAAAATTAGGAATCTTTTAAGTTTAATCCCTTAAAAAATTACCACTCATTTTTATAAAACCTAGGGACTAAACATTTATATGGAATAAAATTTTAAAAATGAATAATTAATAGGGACAAAAAACATATTTAACTGTTAAAAATAGTATCTAATAATACAAAAACTGTAACGCCCCAACTTAAAATACGGCATTACTAAACTTTAAATCAAGAATTTTCGCATAGAAAATTTCTAAGTTTATAAACCTTACAAGATATACATTTTCATCAAACAACCAAGTTTCTAATAGCTAGTATAACTCTGAAAAGCAATTTCTAGAAACTAAGACTCTTGTCATGATACGTTTGACATCAGTTAACATTGGACGATTGGAGAGTGTCAGTCGACAGACGCAAAAAAACAGTTATACCAAGGCTATCACTACAATTTTGAAGTGTCCTACATGAATACGTACCCAATAAGGGTATCACTGCAATTTTGAAGTGTTTGTACTACCTTGTTCCCATACCTATATTGCAAATAAAATTTGACTAGAAATAGTATAAGGGAAGACAGAAATTCCCTGTGTATCTAGAATTTAAAGGACTTTATCCAGCATTTTATAAATAGAAACATTACTTCAATCATATTCTTACTCATCATAAGTATTTAATCCCTAACATTTTAGTCAGAGAAGAATATCACTTACGTTCCCAAAAGAGCCTCCATGTCCTCCATATCCTCCTCCTCTGCCTGGGAAACAAGGTCTTTTTCAACATTAACTTTCAACTCTCTCTCAGTCATAATGGAAGCAACAGGGCCACCATCTTGCACATTAGTCTGAGTAGATACAGGGGCTCTATTTTCCTATTTCACATTTTGTAAAAATAATTATTTAACGGCATTTAACCACTGATGTGAAGTTCAAAATGAGAGAGAATTCAAATTAAGAAGACATCTATAATATTAATATGTTTGAAAGGGAGATAAGAAGGGGGAAAGAAAGGATTTATTCAAATTAAATCAGGGAAAGTAACTTCCCAATTTGCATAACTTCTAACTCCCAAGCAAGGTAAAGAGAATTATCTTTCTTAACTCACTTAGAAGCATCAAAACAAGGGGCTTAAACTCTTGCCCCCTTTCCATCATGTCATTTCTCTCCCCTCAACTCGAAACTTCCAAACAGATTAGAGTTTAAGATTCTCGGCATTAGGGATGGGAATAGGCTGAGCTGAACTTGGCTTTGCCAAGCTAAGTCTCTGCTAAAAAATTCTAAGTCTAAGCATGGCCTATAGCTTATCATAAGCTTATTTTTAGGCATAAGTCTGGCATTTTCGAAGGCTTGATTAGCCTACTAGTCTACTTAAAAAGCTTATATCATTTGAATATATGTAAATAAACAATTCAACTAATGTTTAAATAGACTAGAAAATCAAAAGAACAATGGGCCTAATGTTTGTTTGCACTGACTTATCCGAGTTTACCTAGTAGCATAAGTTTTGAGAAACTACTTGTTTAGGAGATTTATGAAAACAACTTATAACATTGTTCATAAGATTTTTTCAACTTATTCTCGTAAGTTATTCAAGATAACCAAGTTTTACTTTTATATTTTAATATAAAATACAAAATACAATATAATAATAATTGTTATTATTATTATTATTATTATTATTATTATTATTATTATAAATTTATTCATATTTATTAAATAAGTTGGCTTAATAAATTTAAAAGAATTTTTTTATGGCTTGTGGTCTAGCCTATTTAACTAAATAGACTTAAAAAAAACCATAAGTCTTTTCTATTAAAAAAAGGTCTGGCTTTGGTCTGTGTAGGCTAGGCCATAAGCCTCTTGTTAGTTGGTATGCCCTATTCTCACCCCTACTCGGCAAAAAGTCATGGATTTGATAATGAGTCAGAAATACTGACACTCCAATAATTTCATACATGGTAAAAAATACCTAATTATTATTATTATTATTATTAAGGAAAGCAAAAAAGTATTCATTAGAACAGAATCATGGCTATTTGATAGTCAAGAAATACTTAAAATATTGGATTATAAAAGATGTCATATGTACCTTAGCCCAGAGAGCCATCTCCACAACATCTATTCCAACAACTTTAGGAAGGCGACCCAAAACATCTTTACACATGGTCAAGATGCAAAGAAGGAGACGATTCCTACAGTAAAATAGAAAGACATGATTAGCAAACTTCCCTCTCCTCCCACAGAATAGAACTCAACCACTAAAGCCATTATTAGATCAACATTCCTCTTGACAATACAACCTGTCATCAATATTGCGCATTGTCCATTGCGGAGGAGCCACACTCTGGCTTCTAAGGTTATCAAATCCCTACAAGATATAAACATCCATTAGTTCAAGAAGCAACTGACTAGGAAGATATTAAGGAACTGAGAACGATAAGTGTAGAACCAGATCATAAGCACTTTCAGTTCTGGAACATTACCAATGTA
The DNA here is from genome assembly GCA_963859935.3 of Lathyrus sativus. NCBI lineage: Eukaryota > Viridiplantae > Streptophyta > Magnoliopsida > Fabales > Fabaceae > Lathyrus > Lathyrus sativus. The sequence continues at coordinate 6,016,302 of OZ012740.1, forward strand.
AATGTACATCCACTAGGATCATTTGTCAAAACTTCTACTTTTGAGAGATGCTTTAGCTTGTATAGTTTTGCAGGCTGCATTTACAAGAAAACAGTTTATAGAGGAAGAAATATTTGAACAGGAGCCTCACGAGTCCTCCAAAGTCCAATAAAGCCAATCAAACAAAAGCAAATAATAAACATGGCATGAGTAACAACTAACAACAGCCAAAGAGAGATCTCTAGCTACTTTGTGCATTGGATATGAAGAGTTTTTTTTAATGGTGTGCATTGGATATGAAGTGTGTGTTAGGAGATCATGAGCTGAAACCCACAGTCTAAAAAATCAAGCATATACAATATAAAAGAGAAGAAAGGAAGAAAAAAAAATTACTTCAAGAACTCCTCCCGTAGAATACTTCAAAACTCGAAGAAAAGCCGTAGTTGTCTGACCCTTTGTTAATGCTGCAGGAAATAGCAAGTTGTCACCAACAACAATACATATGTGAAATTTAACAAATGATTACAGGACAACACAATGAAATAAGCACTCACAGGTCACAATCAATTAACCATCCCTCAAACATCATCGAATTATTCAACCAATCAGTTAATATTCAACTAGTTATCTCAAAAAATTCATCATAAGAATGCAATAAGAATAATAAAAAATGAAAGCAAGCAGCATTACTGAATAAACAATAGCTTATGCAGCATAAAACCTAAACAACTATTTGTTAAGTGAATCAGCATAGAAAATTGAAGCTAGCTTTTAAATGTCATTGTCATAACTAAAAAATCAATGTTCCCATCAGAGTAGTTAATATCTTCAAAGCTAAAACACTGAAAAAATCTCGTAGAAGCAAAATCAAAACAACAAGAAGCATAAGCAGGAGTTAAATTGAGAGCATGAAGAGAAAGAGAAATAGGTAACTGGAGAGAGCAAGAACCCTAGGCTTGGCCATTTGACGACCAAGCTTGGAAGATTTTCCCAAGATCCCGTGACTCTTGGCGACACGGAGTGATAAGATGATTTTCTGCTTAGGATCTTCAATTGCAGAGATGCAAGCTCGCCGGAGTTCAACATCGTCGGCGCTGGATTTCGCCATTTCACGATCGTTTCTGTGATCTGAGAGAATTTTGGGGAAAAATCAACGGTTTTCTCGGTTGGTGATAGATTTTTCTTTTATTCCTTTGCATAGAGTGCGTCTTGTGTCTTTTCTTTTTTACCGTGAGACTTGGGTTTACTTTTCTTTATTGCTTTTTACCGAGAATGACCGTGATTGGACTCATTTAATTACTTTGGTCCAATTTTTTTTTAAATTTCTGAATCTGTCTTCAAAACATTGCCAAATTTTTTATTTTAATCTTAATCAAAAAAATGTTTTTTATTTATATTTTTTCAAAACTTTAAACTTTAAAACCCTCACAACTTCAAATTGTCAGAGATTGACTTGTATTTAGAAATACGTATATTTTACGTATTGGTGTTTACATTACTTTTTAAATAATTTTCAATAGTTACTATTATAAATAAATAAATAAATAAATTTTATCAGTTTAATCTATATAAATCATATTTATCAATTATTTATTAAATTTATAAAATTAATTTTCTTTTTAATAATAATAATAACTAGAAATTGTGTTAATACCCATTACTTATTTATTATATTTATTTTATATTTATTGAAAGAAAATTTTACCAACCTTCTGTAAAAATATTATACGTCAATTTAGGGAAGGATTTATTAAAATAAGGGGTCTGGTTGTTAAAATCTAAACCGCAAACTAATTAAAAGATAATTGATAATTTTAAATGGTGGTGTTGATCTCGTTCACAGCGGTGTGAAGTAAACTTTCATGGTTAGCACTCAAACGTTTAAGTCAGTTTAAGATTTAAGATGAGTGTGGTGAAATGTGGAGATCAATGAATGTACCTTGATATTGGTGTGGGAACTTTATACTTTGGGTCAAGTGGCGTTGATTTTAGATGGATTGGGCCTTATCCATTTGGACATTTGACCGACCCCTAACAGTTGCCTCCAAGGCTTTGTTGTACATTAAAGGAGTCGGGAGAAGCCTTAAGTGATGTTGGTTAGCCTCTAAGATGTGGTCTGGTGTGAAATGGAACTAAAACATTCGGAATCAGTTGAAAAAAGTATTGGAGAACAAGCGCATTAAATGTAACCTCATCACTGAAACGTTTCATAGTCTTCTTCTAACACATGTGGCGACGTGGATAGCTAAGGCATGAAGTAGTTTACAATGCACTCGAATGCACTAGACTTCGCGTGTATCCACGAGGGGAAATCTAGCTATTGATCTTGTGACTTTTCTCTCTATTTAATCTGAATCCTTTAGTTGCTTCTACTTATACACAGGGGAAATTAAGTATGGGGAAGTTTTCGCAACCCCTGGCATTCAAACTTACGGTTACTTTGCCATAAAAAATTTATGTTTCCTCTTCCTTGAGAATATTATTAGATGTGATCTTCAGTGTTTTGTTTAAAGTCTTTACTTTTCTTCATCTTCTCATGCTTCACTGATTTCACATAACCATGTATCATCCTAAACTTAAGCTTTTATCTTCAGCTTTTTATATTTTCTAACCAGGATGAGTTTAGTGTGGTTGACCTAATGAGTGATTCTGAAGTCGAAACTTTGTTTCCCTCTATAATAGGGACATCCCTGATTGTCATCTTCCTCCTCTTAATCAAAACCACCTAGAACTATAAATCATACCTCTATCTGATGATTCTGACTTATAAAGGGTATCTAAGAATTTAATCAGCTTATTATAAACCTTTGTTATCAAATGTTGGTGGAGAATTTAACCGTGTTTAGGTCCCAATGCCCTTTGCGTCGTATTCGAAGAGAAGATATAAGCCAACTGGGAGAGGGGATAATGTACTAAAGATTATATTCAGCTTCGCCTTAAGACTAATAATTATGAGCTCAACGACACTAATGTGAAAGCCAATTTGGATCTTTGAGACCAGCCAGACACAACGGAGTACGATTGGATGGACACAAAAAATAGCGGGAACTTTATTGGTTATGAACACTGAGGTTGCTATAAATGTGGCATGATCCTATTTTGTGAATGTATGTTCACAAGAATAGAGTTGTGGTTGCCCTTTTCTGAATTTGAGTTAGATTCCCTGAAGCATGTAAAAGTTGGTCCTTCCCAACTTCATTCAAGGTCTTAGGCATTCATAAGGGTACTTCAGATGTGTGTTAAGCATAAATCTTAGAAGCCTTTCATTGGATTATTCCTTTATATGTTCCATATGAGACGCATTTTTCATGACAACTTCCATAGTCAGGGGCTCATTAACTTTCATCAGGTTCATTCTTGGTTCGACCCCTTTACTTTAGACTATGGAAACTTTTTAAGGCGACTCTTACTGTTAAAGCCCATCACACTCATGGCCCATCTCGTTTTTTGCTACCTCCATACCAATTATCCACGCTTCTGTAGGAGTTTATACCTAAAGTACTGGTTTAAAATCTACTTTAATAGGGAGACTCATTCCTATTGTACCAAATTTGGCTCTCTTTCTCTGGATGAGGTGGCAATGAAGGAGAAAATACAACTTTGGTTTTAAGAGCTTAACTAGAAGGAAGGGTTCGGCCCTGGTGACATACCCTCTAACGAGGTGAGAAAAAGGCGGATTGACACTCATACCATTTTGAGTGTAGTTAGTCAGAAGGAGAGGAAAAAAGATGTTTGGTGATACCGAAGTCCTCGTGCTTATGTTTTTACATGTGTGTTTGTGTTTTAAATATAGCATGGAAAAGGTTAACAAGTTGAAATTGTTTTATAACCTTGCATATTCTCAAGGTATTCAGGCATAGGTAAATATTAGGACTTTCACTTCTACCCCAGCTCCTTTGGCGATCATTGCTCCTGCACCGACCTATACTCATATCTCGACCACTGAAACTTCAACTTCTTCACCCGACGTAAACCAAGTTATGCATGATGCGATTTAACCATGGAGGAGTCATCCCCACCTTTAGTTTCAACAAAGAGGGCACAAGATGAAGATCATTGATCCCTCTGGGATAAGGGTTCTCCAAAACGAACCTGTGTCTCTAAGGACGATGCCTCAAGGGAGGTAACTCCCTTCATATGGATGTCAGACGTCTTCTCTTCCCAACTTGCTCGTAGTCCTAAGGAGGTTGTTCCTATTGTCTCAGTGTTATATTTATCCTTCATCCAAAATCTTCCCGAGGGAGGCATGATGGAACTCATCTCTGAGATTGCTCACAGTATGTTCAAGCGATGCTTGGAAAGCGAAATGAGAACTTGTGGAGTTGGGGTGCTTTACTCTCTAGGGAGACTTTGTTGCATTGCAAGAGAAACTTAAAGCTTCCAACTCTTTGCAAGATGAGGCAAAAACCAATGGTTCTTCTTCCACTATAATTTCTTGTGTAACTAAGTTGGAGGATGCCCTCAAAGAGGCATAAAAGCGGTATCATAATGCTTTTAATGCTTTTTAGGAAAAGAATCTCCAAGTGGATGAGCATTGGAAAGCTCTTCTTCAAGAATTTGAGGCTCATGTCGAAACCTTAAAAGCTATCCAAGACGAGGTATCCGATTTGAGGCAAGCTTATGATTCCCTTAAGCGGACTTTGTAGGTTATGCTCGGGGTTTGTGACCTAGTTGTGGAACAGGAGAGGGATTCTTCCCTGATGTCGTGATTTTGGATGAGGCGTTGGACCTATTTAAGATTCCTCCTGCGGTGACATGAGAAGGTAGTTTGGGTACCTCAACTATAGATGCTTCGGCTTGATATTTCTTTCCATTGTAATATTTTATTTACTGAAGTGCTTCTCATGTCTTTGTGTCTGGGTGTAACAATATTTAATGTTTATGAAATTATTTTTACCTCGACAATTTAGGTATTATTTATCTTAGAGTTTTGTGTTTGTCTTCACTTGATCATTGTCATTGTGTTGCGTCTTTTCATTGTTTGCAGATTGTTGTTACTCTGAGACTTGCTCTTTTACCTTAGGATGTGAAATTTGTTTGCTTAATTCAAACCACTGACATCTATCGGCAACGACGAAACACCATTTTTGGGGTGTGAGAACCATAATTGCTCGCTTTCTGAAGGAAATAGTGCACTTTATTGCAATGAAGTGGCAGATATGCCTCTTTAATTTTCATATTTTTGTGATTTATTATTTAGCGTATTGAATTATGTTAGCTACCATTTTTGGTTGCTAAGCTTGTTTGTTGCATTTAGCATTTGTTGTAGTAGTATATTGATTTGTACACCGCGCTTTGGCAAGTTGTATGTGTTCCTTAGGGCGAAGCCTATGACTGGTGAAAACGGCATGATATAGTCATATATTTTCATTGTGCTCCGTGTCATAGAGGATTGTTCCCGAGCTAAGAGTCGAATTCTCAAGTGTACGAACGCTCAAAATGCAACAGATTCGCCACCGAAGTTTTATTTTTAAAGGGAGAGGTCGACAAAACCTTGAAGAACGAAAAGATGGTCGTCACAACTAAATTTAGGTTCGGGAGTCGATTATGCGCGGGGAAGGTAATAACACCCCGCAACATCCGTTATACTCAACGAAAACCATTCAAATAATTTTGGAAAGATGTTAGCTTAAAATGTTTAAGTTTTCTTATTATTATTTAAAATATTTACTGAAAATAAATTAAAAAAAAAAAAGATTAAAAAATATTTTTTCTAAAGTGCTTGATGAGATATTAAATTTCACTCTTACATATCCTCAGGTGCGATGAGAAATTCAAAGTTATGTAATTCTTTGTATCAAATAATTGTTGATTGATTGATTTTAATTGTAAAAGGTTTGTATTTGATCATGCTACGGCAGAAGCGGAAAAAATAAGTATGGTAAGTTAGAATTGATTTTAAGAGGGATGAATAACCGACCTTTAAAAAATGTACACTTTGCGCCTGATTATTCTAGGAAAATGTGGATGTGCATCCGATCTTTCTTTTGCTTCCAAGTTTGAATTTAGAAAAGTTTGGTGGAAGACGAATTGTCGAACCTAAACAAGGTGTGTACCTTGCGTCCAATTATTATAGACGAGACAGATGTCCATCTGATCATCATTCTAATCAATATTTTTATTAACAACTTTTAAACGGGAGACAAATAATCAAAATTGACAAGGTGTGCATCTAACGCTTGATTAGTCTAGACAAAACGAATATTCATCTGATCATCATTCTAATCTAAATTTTTATTGAGAAAAATATTTTTGAAGTTGATTAAGTTGGAAGTGATTTTATTTTATATTAGAGAGTATTTTGATGAAACAAGGAGTTTTGATTATTTAAATATTCAAGTTTAAAAAACATCAATTTACTACCTATCTAATTAGATAATTACACAATTAATAAAAGTATAAAAAAAGGACAAAATTACACCATTGATCCTTTAAGATATTTAATTGTAACAGGTTCGTCCTTTAAGTTTTTTTTGCTACAAGTTAATATTTTAAGTTACATAACATATACACCGTTGGTCTTTTTTAATGATTTTGTTCCAAAAATATGTTGTCATTAATGGTGCTTATGTGACTTTAACGTTGTTCAGATGACATTTATTTGAATATTACTTTAAGTAATTGGAAAAAATCACTTTATTTTTCTTTAAATCCCTAGAACATGTCATCATTTCCATATCGAGTTCTTCTTCTCCCTTCTCCAATAATAGCTTCATACATTACAAATTTGTCAAATTTACGTAGCCAAAACTATAATTCCTTGATTTCGAGCGCAAGTCATGAGGAAATTAAACTAAGGTGCTCATGTGGAGCAAAGGCAACAATACAAACAGTGAGGAAGAAAAGATGAAATTTTAGGAAGCTATTTTGGGGCTGTAGAAACTTTGTGGTGCGTTTATTATTATTGTCTGCTATATCTTATTTGATAATTCTAATTGTTATATGTTAATAGGGTGAAGGTTCAAACTGTGGATGCAACTTTTTTGAGTGGATTGAAAAAGAGCGCAATGATGAAGAGCAAAAAGAAATTAACACACAAAGGAGATATTTAAAATGCGACGAAAAGAACGTATAAATTAACATGTTAAATAAGATGATGAAGATCGGTGGAGATGACTACTACATAAAAGAGATGATGAAGAACATGTTGAACATGCTAGTTTTTGTCATAATGTATTTAGTTATGATTATTATAATGTTGATGTGTATGTTGATCAATAAGTGGTGGTTATGGTTTATGTTAATGTTAGTGTTATAAGACAAGTTGTTAATGTGATGTTGTAATTATTTTCTTTAATGCGATGTTTATTTTATGCCTAATTTTTCTGTCAAATTTTATGTTGCAGTAAGGACATAGTCTGTGCCCATATTTGTTACACTAAAGAAGAGTTAAAGGACATATTTGTTACATTAAAGAAGAGTTAAATGACATGTTTGTTACACTTTAAGAGACTTAATTAACCTATGTTTAACAACTTAGTTTATTGTCAGATTTTATGTTGCAGTAAGGACATAGTTTGTGCCCATATTTGTTACACTAAAAGAGTTAATGGACCTGAAAATTGGACAAAATATTACAACATTCCTTGACTAAACATAAAAGGCCTACTTAACATTTCTTAAGTAGAATAAAATGCAAATGCATGTGAATGCAAAAACAATTAAATGAGCACACCAAACTCACCTACATGCAATTGCGTTCAATTAAGTGAATCATTTATTACAGCTAAAAGTGCCCAAATAAAAAAGCCAAATCGAATAAAACACAAACGCACATGAATGCAAAAAAATTAAATAAGCACACCAAACTCTTCTATGCGCAATAGCGTTCGATAAAACATAGTGTCGCAAATAATTTATTACAACTAAAAATACCCGAATTATAGGACTCAAGTTGAATAAAATGCAAACGCACACAGATGCAAAAAAAACGGCACACCAAACTCACCTACGCACAATGTAGTTCAATAAAACACAATCGCAAATCATTTATCACAGTTAAAATACTCGGATGAAAAGGCTCGAATTGAATAAAATGTGTACGCGCACGAATGCGAAAAAATTGAATAAGCGCACCAAACTAAACTATGTGTTAACGCACGAAAGAATTATATGTCGAATTTGTAATACATTTCAGGAGTGTGTGTTCGAGATACCCAAATTTGTTGAAGGCACTATTTTAGATTAGGTTAAAGAGAAGGTTGTTTGTACCTGGAATGATCAAGTTTGTCACTTTGACAATACAACAATTAACAGAGTTGAATCTGCACATACTAGACTGAAGAATTGGTTGGGAAACAGTAAAAGTGATTTTTGTCGAGATTAGGAAGTCGTGAACCAATTGCTTTGAAACCAACATAATGAGATTCATACATATTTTGGTCAAATTGTGAATGTACACTTAGGAAGACGTACGGTCTTGCATGTGCATGTTTAATTTCAAATAAGATGGTACCTGAAAAAACAATATATATGGATGAAAATTGCAGTCACTTGAAAATACTCTGTTTTGATAATGATGGTGTGTTAAAGAATGACAAATCAAAGATATCTATCATGACCAAGTAAGAAGTGATCCAAGAGAGATTCATGAAAGCTGATGACATCATAAAATTTCACATCGAAGAGCAACTTAGGAAGATTGTCTATCCAAAAACAATAAATTTGAAAACACCGTCAAAACCAGTTAAAACAAAGGGTGCCCCTAAAAAGGTCAAACTGACACAAAGTGACAACTCCACGAAACGGTCTCCTTCATACTTTAAACATGTTGAATCACATAAAAAGTGTTTTCAAAGATGCTCACATTAGCAAACCATCTTCTCCCCCGCTGTTACCAAAAATCAAACACATTGAAGAGATGCCACTTTTTATGCACAAATACATCGAGCGGATTGTAAATGTTAAAAGTGACGGCAAGTGTAGTTGTTGAGTTAATTCAAATTTGCTCGATAAAGGAGAGGAAGACTACTAATTTGACCACCGCTATCTTATACAAAAGATGATGACACATAAAGAATCATACACAAACATATAAGGGAACAAAGCAAATTGTGATACAATTTTCAACGCTTTTGTTCCTTGTCTTAGTGGTCTAACTCTGTTTGACAAATGGGTGCGCTTCATAGAAATGAGACATCTTATATCAAGTGTTTATGATAGGGTGTGTATTGATTTAATCCATTGAAACACATCATGTGTATTTGTTGACTATCCAAAAAAACAACATTTTGTTCAGGTTTATTTGAAACTGTGATGTCCTATATCAATACATCACTAGAGTGAACAACACACAAGACACTGAATCTTAGCCGAATCACTTTATGAAAAGGATATAAGAGTTCACCAAGTTGAGATACATTGAAAGAGAAACAAATAAAAAAGGTCAAGAAGGAACCACCCGTAGATTTAAATAGTGACATATCTTTTAATACATTTTAGTTTCAATCTAATAATGTAACTCGTTTTTTATACGTAACACACCACACAATGTTATAAAATTGGGTGTTATTTGTCAAACAATTTAGTGTTTGTAAAATTTTGCACTGCATAATAATAAGATTCTGTATGAACAATGGTTCGGGTGGATCCGAATATGCATCTTTGAACACACCTTTTACTTATAAAGAAAACAATACATGAGACTTTATGGATGTATATCTTTTAATACATTTTAGTTTCAATCTAACAATGTAACTCGTTTTTTATATGTAACACACCACATAATGTTATAAAATTGAGTGTTATTTGTTGAACAATTTAGTGTTTGTAAAATTCTGCACTGCATAATAATAAGGTTCCGTATGAACAATGGTTTAGGTGAATCCAAATATGCATATTTGCACACACATTTTACTTATAAAGAAAACAATACATGGGACTTTATGGATGTACATCTCCGTAATTTCCCTTATTTTTGAAAAATGTCATATCCAAAGATGCATCTATGGACACACCTTTAAATTATTAAAAAAAAACAAAACATGGGTCTATACGGATGTGCATCTCCGTAAAGCCCCCCCTATGATATGATAGAGTTTCTAAGATCTTTATTGATCTACAAGTTCTATAAATAATGTCTCTCATTCCATTTTCCTTACATAAACTAGAATGACTACCTATGATCATCTTGCATTTGTGTGCAAAATCCCCCACTTCAATTTCAGGTTTGCAAGGACATACTTCTCATCAATTTGATAACCAAAATAAATACTCTCCCGCGATATCTAAAAAATCACAAAGTTGTCAAGTTCGGGTACTATTCATCCTTGATTGACAATGAAAGGAAGATACATCTCACAATGCTTGAACTGAAGACGAATGATGATTTAAAGGTTATGTACAATATTTTTGTACCGTTACTCAACAAAGAGTCTGATTGAAGTGAACACTACAATTGCAAGATCGATTGAAGATATTCTAAGCATATTGCAGCGTCTTAAACCACCAATTTATAATTAAATGTAAGTTATGTTAACGACTTTTATCTATGTAATGTTTATTGTGAAGTTAAATAATGTTGCTTTTACATTATATTGTCTTTGTTCTTCGTTAGTTTCTTGTTTGAACTAACAAAACGCGTTCCAGAGACGCGTCTCTGAAAATCTCACTGAAAATTGAACTATGTTACGGAGATTCATCTCCGAATTAACTTTTTATGTATACAAAGATACATTTCCGGACCGATTTTTCACAGAATAAGAGTTTCTCAACAAATTCATCAGATATGTGTGTGAAAAAAATACGTCCGAAGATGCATCTCCGAATATTAAAGACATTTCTAACATTGAAAAGGCCCCTTACTTTATGTATATCTTTTTTAGGACTAGTCAAGCTAAATATAAAAAATTGAAGACTAAATATTTAAAAAATAATAATAATGGGAAACTAAAACCAAATGACCACTAAATAAGTGGTCAGGTAGAACTTAATCCCAAGTCATTTCCTCATAAAAATTAACCAACTTTAAAAGGGTTCCCCCTTCATAAAGTAAGGTTTCTATCTAGGACTATTAAGGACTTCATTTTACAGTGTAGCATCTATTGCATCAATGATTTGTAGTTCTGCCGGGGACAGTGTTTCATTGTCTTGTCTGTTTAACTTTGATCATTACCCTTGCCATCAGAACCCACTTCAAAAATGCTACTATGTCTGGCAAGGGGAACTTATTTTAACAACAATAAATTACAGATTTATCTTCACATGAAAAATATTGGTGAAAGAAAATTGGGTCGGGAAACAAAGTCCAAAGCAAAATCTCTTGTTTGTATGATTTTTCTTTCCATCAACTACAACTTTTCTAGAATAACCTAATCAAAAAGCTCATAGTAATCAATAAATACAAACTATAGCCTATACTGATTACGAGAAGAATGAGGGAGGGAGGGAGAGGGGCTAGAAAAACAACACATATACCTGATTTGAATTGGCTAATGAAAAAATGAAATATGGAATGAGTTGATAACTACAGGTAGGCATCGCTTCAATGGTTCGACCAATTTAACTAAATCATTTTTGCAGTGGTTTTGCCTTGCGGATATGGCCCATGCTATTGACCAGATCCTTGCGAGTGCAGACAGGGAAGGTATTGATGTTTTTGAATGCCTTCAACCTCCACAGAACATATGGGAAGCTGAGCTGATCCCTAGAAGTGAAGCGAACCACCTCATTAAACCAGACACACATCAACAGATTAGATAGCGGTGTGAGCTTCCTCACGATAACAGAGGCTTCACATAGAGCTGCAAAAACAAGTTTGATTGAACATTATAAAATATTGGTGCAGTGGTAAAGAAAAAGTCCAATCAATGAAAGTCAATGTTTGGTAACAGATTCAATGACAGGATTGGTATCTATCGACATACATATAGCTAAAGACATAAAACAAATTAAATCAAAAGATGACAGTAAATCTTGGATAAAACAGATCAGAAAATTTTCTGTTATCAAGAAAAGAAGACAGTGTGTAATCACTGTTAGCTGATGAAAATGTAATCAATTTATACCTTTCTTTCCGTTAAACCTTTTGTCTCCAGGCAAGCCATCGTTTTTGTATTGATTCAGTTGCACTTCAACTTCCTCCGGCTTGGCTTTGTTTTTCTTGACAACAGCCTTGGCCTCATCATAGACACTGCTACGAGCTCCATGTTCTGATATAGCAAGTATAGAGTTTGTACGCCATAGGAGTGCTTCCAACACACCTAGTGGGTCCCTCCTAAATTGGGACTTGGAGTCTACCCAAATAGAGTATTTTGCTTGAGGGAAAAGACGATGGGTTAACATCTGAAAGACAACCAAGCCCAAGCCCAAGCCCAAGCCCACACAGTTAAAAAAAGAAACAAATAATGAAAAAGGTTTATATGAAGAAAGTTCCCCCTTCCTCAAAAAATGTGTAAAACCATCATTTGCATTTATCAGATTTTATCCTTGACAAAATAGAGCGTGTGTCCATGGAGCTAATGAAGACAAGACAGCAATCATTTTGTACATGGTTAACATAGCAGCGAATGGAAAAAACATGAATCACGAGAACATTTTGGTAGGGCGTGCAAAAGTGCAGCAACAAGACGGCTATGCACATGAAACATCATTATCAATATGTTGCAAATGATGTACAGGAAGAGAGGACTGAGAGGCGGGCATCAAAGATTTAATACCTTTGGAATTTTACCATTCAACCTTTGATCAGAAAAAGGAAGATCCTGAACAACAACAACGCGCCACTTTCCTATAAATCCATTGTCACCAACTCTGCGCCCCACTAATTCCTGTGCTTTTAGTGTGATTTCATCCCAGAATGCTACATAGCAAACCTGCATACCACTAAATAGATTTGGCAAATAAGATTAGTGACTTCTAAGAAACATAAGAATAAAGTCTCATACTACTTAAATAACCTTCTTAAGCGAAGCCTTTGACATTCCAATTGGTTGATAGAGATCATCTCCACCACCAAATGCACAAGTAGATACCACCACTTTGCAACCTTGCATGAAACTTTTATCTTCATCAGATATCCTAAACCCTCCATCCATACTGTAGAACCCACAATGTACCATTGTAGTTTCTTTCACCTATACCATGAAGAAACAAACCAAACTATATATATTATATTACAGTATATATAACTACAAACCAATCAATTAGTGAAAACTAGTAGCCAAAAATGTGAGAATAAAACTATTATGGTAGAAAATGATTTAAGTATCACTATTCACCTCAAAACTTCTGTCTCTTTCCTCAAATGTTTGATTTCCAGTAAATAAATTAAACCTTATATCCTCCGCACGCAATTGAGACAATGTAGCATTGCCTCCTACAAAAGACGCATCATTCCCTGATATGTACAAGACTTCACGAATAGATAAACTAGATTCTTCTTCCACAGGAATATCTAGTTGCTCAAGTTTTTCAGGTGGTAGAAGTTTCAAGCAACCTGATTGAAATAACTCACGTGTCACACACAACATCGGCCTCCTTAAGTTTTATCAAAATAAAATACAAAACCTCACTCATTAGTCATTTCAACAGATGAAATGAAAGAATCAAGGGCAGGCAAAATAAGTGCATGTTTTCATTCACTCTACAAACAAAAATGTTTCTAAAAGCATAAAATTAATTCTGGCACATTTATGTTTGATTCTACTTTTGGAGGAGACAAAATTTATTCTAGAGCTACATGAGTAGAATTGACTTTATCATGTTTGGATGTTCTCGCATAGAACTAATTTTGTCTTGAGAATTAATTCTAACTTGAAGTTAGAATCTAGAGCTTTGCATCTACAATTGCATTTTGGCTTTGAAATTTACTATTCAACTCACTTTTACATGAATTTGTCCAAACCCAAACATAAATCATTGTACATTCAACTCAATTTCACCCATAATATACATTTCTCAAAATCAATTTTGTTGCCACAGAACCAAACACAATATTTATGGAGAAAATTATTCTTGCCTCTAGAATTGATTCTAACTTAAAACTTAGAACAGTAATAGGAACCAAACATTATTTTTAACCTCAAATTTATTGTTGGAAGAACTCGCCTTTAAAGGTAAATATGTTCAAACATAAACCAACAAGCAAATCAACTATTTTTTACTCAAAATCAATCTATTAAAGATGTATAATTGATTGAAACATGTTAGTTTGTTCTCGAGTATAATTATTTTTCCCTATAAAATTGATTCTAAGCTAGAAATTGGAGCTTTTGATTCTATAATTAACTTTTATACTCAAATTTGAATTTAACTGTAATGCACCGTCTTGTAAAGAGTTTCACAATGTATCACAACTACTCATATGCATGACTTTAAAAGTAAAAAATCTACAAAATTCTAACAGTTTGATTGACTATGTGTGTAAAACAGCTTATGACAGAGACTTTATAAAAACGGCGTATGAGTAACACAACTTATATCATATATAAAAACAATTTAAATGTATTTTATCTTTTGTTATAGAAACAGCTTAGGCAAACTTACTCATAAGCGCTTATTTTGTTAAGCACTTGAATAAGCTGTTTATCCTAACAGACCTAGAATGTTACAAACATAAATCACTTTGTCTTGAACTCACTTTTAACTCTAATCAATTTACAAAATCAATTCACTCATAATCAATTTTAAATCAAACATAAACCAGCAAGCAAATCAACTAGTAACTTTATACCATAATCAATTCAACAAAATCAAACAATCCAAAATCAAAATCAACAAAAAAGAGGACTCGATTAGGGACTTACGTTCTCTGACACCAGCAACAACATGCGTCGTAGGATCAAGTCGATTCAAATTGGTTTTAACCTGAATTTCATCAGCCAATGTAGGACTAGATCGATCATCATCTTGATTACCTGATGTTGTTGCAATATTGTTAGAAGCACTAGGTCTTAGACCAATTCGTGTAGTCTCGTAAAATAGCAAAAACGCAGCTGGAATAATGATGAGTAGCATCCAGTATTTAACTAGAAGCTTCCTGATTAATCGTCGGTTGCCGAGTTTCTTCCGTTTCCGGCGAGCGCGAACGCGCATGCGACCTAGTTCATCGGTTTCGTCGTCGGAGATGGATACAGTGTGGTGGTTGTTGGTGTTGGTGTTGAGGAACATTGAGGAAGGTGTGATGTGAAATGGAAAGAGGGGAAAATCGGAATGGTAACGAAACTAATAACTGCCTCTCTCTCCCTCTTTGATTGATAGTAATCGATTTTTTATTACTTGTTTGAGCTCCGAAAAATAAAATAGTTACTGTTATAATATTATTATAATATAATATTATTATTTAAAAATATCTATTTAAATAGTAATGATAAATTATTATAGATATATAATTTGTAAAAGTTAAAATAAAAAGTCTAATTATTATATTAGTGTAATAGTTGTATTTTTAGTAGTATAACTATTATTATTGGTCAATGTAGAAATACAACAAAAATTTACTTTGAAAGTATAAGTAAATCATTACATTTCTTCAATCTTTTCATCTAAGTTTAATAGTTATAACTAGTTTAGTAACTTATATTAGTTTATAAGTATTCAAAAATATTCAAAATCGGTTTTCTCAACACGTTATCAGTACTATCGTTTCTATCGGAAATTATTACTACACTAGGTATATCTTCTAAATTTATCACCTTAATCTCATTATTACTATAATTTTTATTATTTACGATGATTATAGAATACTGACAATTAGTCAAGTGATTTATAACTATAATAACTTTTATTACTTTACCCCTTTATTATAGAAAACTAGCAACTTGTCAAATGCTCTATAATAAGTGTGATTTTTATATATTTAGTGTGGAGGTTTAAAACTCCATATGTAGTTAGTAACTTTTATATTCAATTTTTAACTTTTATATTTTGTTATTAACTTTAATATTCAGTTAGTAACTTTTATATTTAATGGAGGTTTAAAACCACATATGCAGTTAGCAACTTTTATATTTTGTTACTAACTTTTATATTCAATTACTAGCTTTTATATTTAATGGAGATTTAAAGTCTCATATGTAATTACTAACTTTTATATTAAGTTCTTAACTTTTATATTCTGTTAGTAACTTTCATATCTAATTATTAACTTTTATATTCAATAGAGTTTTAAAACTCCATATGCAATTACTAACTTTTATATTCAGTTTTCAACTTTTATATTTTTAATAGAGGTTTAAAACCTCATATGTTACCTTATAATTATCTCTAAACCCTTGTAATAACTAGTTGATATTTAACACACTTTAAATTTGATTTGATGATTTTTTTTCTTTCTCTTTTTGCTTTTTTTCTTCTTCTTTTCTTTTCCCTAACGGTAACTATAACGTCCGTTTTACAAATTTATCTATATATAATTCAACTTCTTTCACAAATTTAATATCATTCACAAAAATTTATCCATATCTTTCAAATGGCTAAATATTCTCTTTTATTCATCACTCTACTTGTTATTATTTTATTCCTCATCGGTATTATCAAGCATGAAAAACTAGGTAAAGATTATGTAGCGTTAATGATATTGATTGTTTTACCATTACTAATCTTAGCTTGGTTTATTAATATAGGTTTTTGAATAAAACATGATTATGATTTTTATAATCGTTGTTATTGATAAATTGACATATATTTTTTGTTTATGTATTAAATTTTGATTATGATCTTTTGAATTATAGATAGAATCGTGTCAAATGTTAAGCATTATTTCAAAATTTTAAGCATAACGGGGGGCAAGTACATAACATGGAATAACAACTTAATAGAGTATCTTACTTGTGAGAGACTTGATAAAATCTTTGAAGGAGAAATGTTAGAAAAGCCAGTTGTTGACTCAGAAGAGATGACAATAAAAAAATCAAAAGTAAACCGAATAATCAAACACCACCTCGACGATGGTTTACAAACAAAATATTCAAATGCAAAAGATCTCAAGATTTTGTGGGACAAACTTAAGGCAATATTTGGACATCAAAGGAAAGTCTTGTTGCCCTCATTAATGCATCAGTAGAACAAATTAAAGTTTCAAGATTATAAAAGTGTTGTTGGATATAACTCTGCCATGCACCAAAGTATAGCACAATTAGAATTTTGTGGCATAGTTATAACTGAAGAAGAAAATTTGGAAAAAACTTTTTCAACTTTTCATGCATCCTAAGTTTTGTTGCAACAACAATACAGAATGAGAGAATTTTTTAGTATTCTGACTTAGTTGCAGCCCTTCTAGTAGTAGAACAAAATAATGAGATCCTTATCAAAAACCACCAGTCACGTCCCACAGGAACAATAGCATATTCTGAGATAAATGTCAAACCATTTAATCAAAGGCGTGACAGCTATAATCGTAATAAAAAATGTGGAGGTTATGCTCGTTTTAAGGGCCTTAGTCGAGGCGGGTATCACGGTCGAAACCACTTTCGTGGTCGAGGTCGTGGACGAAGTTATGTGAATAATTATAGATTTCCCAGATATGACCAAACTAACAAGTATCGTTAAGGTATGGGTACTTATATCCAAGAGGGTCCCTCGAGAAATCATGATGAGTTGTGCTATAGATGTGGAAAGAAAGGTCATTGGTCTAAGACGTGCAAAACACAAGAGCATTTGTGTAAAAGAAACAAGACATCTATAGAGGGAAATGGGAAGGAAGTAAACTTTAATGAAATTGAACCCGAAAATGATACTACATGTCTTGAGGTTGCTGATTTTGTTGAAGGAACAATGGATTAAGAAACGTATGACATGCTTCTATTAATTTTATATTTAAACTATGTAAAAACTTAAGTATTTGTATATTGATTGGTGTATCCAATGTTTGAAATAATAATGTTAAATATGTTATGTTGATTTACTTTCTATTTAACTTATTTCTATTTCAAGAAGGTTAGATATGAAACATGTTGAAGACATTTGCATTTCAGACAGTGAAACTACCCACACAATCCTCAAATGTAAGAAATATTTCACTGAAATAAATCCTGCTAAAGGTGTAATAAATACAATCTCAGGTCCTACAGATTTGATTGAAGGAACGGGTAATGCTATGTTCATATTACCAAATGGAACAAAGTTTGTTAATAATGTTTTATACTCTCCAAAATTAAAGAGAAATTTATTGAGTTTTAGTGACATATATCGTCAAGGATATGATACTAAAACTACAACTGAAGGTAATATGAAATATATTAACATTACTATTAATGTTTTGGAAAAGAAGAAAACTTTAGAAAAACTACCAAAATTGCCTTCTGGATTACATTATACTTATATACATGCAATTGAATGTAACTTAGTAGTAAAAGAAGACCCCAAAATAATAGCTTTATGGCATGATCTTTAGGTCACCCTGGTTCAACAATGATGCGTAAAATAGTTGAAAGTACCCATGGTCATCCATTGAAAGGTTTAAAACTTACAAAACGAGATAAATCATGTGAAGCTTGCTCTCTTGGCAAGTTAATAACAAAGCATTCGCCAGGTAAGATTTAGACATAATCACATGCATTTCTTGAAAGAATTCAAGGTGATATGTGTGGACCTATCCATCCACCGTTAGGACCATTCAGGTACTTTATGGTATTAATAGATGCATCTAGTAGATGGTCATATGTATGTTTACTGTCAAGTCGTGATATGACATTTATAAAATTTCTCGCGCAAATAATTAAACTAAGGACTCAATTTCCTGATTACACTATAAAGGAAATTAGACTTGACAATGCTAGTGAATTTACATCTGAATCATTTAATAATTATCGTATGTTAATTGGAATTACTGTTGAACATCATGTTCCTCATGCGCATACACAAAATGGTTTAGCCGAGTCTTTAACCAAACGTCTTCAATATATTGACAGACCATTAATTATGAAAACTAAAATACCAGTTACCGTTTAGGGTCATTCAATTTTACATGCTGCGACACTCATCCGTCTAAGGCCAAGTGTTAATCTTAAACATACACCTTATTAACTTGCAATTGGTAAGGAACCAAATATTTCTCATTTAAAAATATTGTGTTGTGCAGTATATGTCCCAATATCTCCACCACATAGAACAAAGATAGGGCCTCAAAGGAGGTTGAGAATATATGTGGGGTATGAATCACCTTCTATTTATTAGATATCTTGAACCTTTAACAGGTGATGTTTTTCAGGAAAGATTTGTTGATTGTCATTTTGAAGAAACAAAATTTTCAACACTGGGTAGAGAAAATAAAAAATTAGAAAATGAGATAACATGGTATGTACCCCATTTATTACATTTGGACCCATATAATAAATCATGGGAAGAACATGTAAAGAAAATTGTGCACTTACAAGATTTAGCAAATCAATTGGCAGATTCTTTTACTGATTTGAAAAGAGTGACAAAGTCACACGTACCAGCTATAAATGTCCCAGCTCGGATTGAGATTTCAAATCTAAATGATGTAGCAAGTACATCTAAGACACACTTGAAGCGTGACCGAACTATGGGATCCAAAGACAAAAATCTCTGAAAAAGGAAAAGGATAGAAAAGGTGAATATGGTTGAAAATGATCTTGAAAAGACACTAGATAATAATAAATCCACAATTGAAAAATGTGCTCTCGAAGAAGCACAAGATGATGATAATGAGATCATTGATAATGAAAATGAAAACAAGAATGATCTTAAAATTTCAATTAATTATGTTGATACGGGAACTTTGTGGAACCAAAAAGATATAAATATAGATGAAATATTTTCGTTCTCCATTGCATGTGAAATTATGAATGAAAATGATGATCTCGAACCAAGAATTATGAATGAATGTCAAAATAGACATGATTGAAAAAATTGGAAGGAGGCAATAGATACTGAATTAAATTCTCTTTAAAATCGAAAAGTATTTGGCCCCATTACGACTATACCAAAAGATGTGAAACCGATTGGGTGTAAGTGGGTCTTTGTAAGAAAACGAAATGAGAAAAATGAGATTGTCAAATACAAGGCTCGTCTTGTGGCATAAGATTTTTACCAAAGACCAGGAATCGATTATGAGGCAACCTATTCTCCTGTTATGGATGTCATTAATTTTTGTTATTTAATTGGCTTATCAGTATTTAACAATCTTGATATGTATCTTATGGATGTTGTTACTGCTTATTTGTATGGATCACTTAATACCGATATATACATGAAAATTCCAGAAGGATTTAAATTGCCCGAGACATCAAAATCTAGAGAAATGTATGCAATTAAGTTGCAAAGGTCATTGTATGGATTAAAACAATCAGGACGCATGTGATATAATAAGCTAAGTGAATATTTTCTTAAAGAAGACTATAAAAATAATCCTATTTGCCCTTGTGTTTTTATAAGAAAAATAATATTTGATTTTGTAATAATTGTTGTCTATGTTGATGATTTAAATATCATTGGAACTAATAGAGAAACAAAGGAGGCAAGAGATTACTTAAAGAAAGAATTTGAAATGAAAGATTTTGGAAAAGCAAAGTTCTGCCTTGGTTTACAAATTGAGTATACTAAAAATGGTATATTGGTGCATCAATCAAATTATACATAAAGAGTATTGAAAAGATTTAACATGGACAAAGCAAACCCTTTAAGTATTCCAATGATGGGTAGAACACTTAACATTAAAAATGATCCATTTAGACCCGAGGAAGATAATGAAGAAGATCTTGAATCCGAAGTACCATACCTCAGTGTCATTGGGGCACTCATGTACCTTGCTGACTATACAAGACCTGATATAGCTTTTGCAATAAATTTATTAGCAAGACTCCGTTCATGTCCTACAAAAAGACATTGGAAAGGAATAAAGCATATATTTCAATATCTTCGAGGTACATCAGGCCTTGGTTTATTTTATTCTAACAATACAAAACCAGTTTTACTTGGTTATGCAGATGCAAAATATTTGTCAGATCCACATAATGCTAAATCACATATTGGATATTTATTTACATATGATAACACTGCAATATCATGGAGATCACAAAAGCAAACACTTGTAACAACTTCTTCAATTCATGCTGAAGTAATTGCTCTTTATGAAGCAATCTAGATGGTTACAATCAGTAACTAGACATATCCAAGGAGCATCTAGTTTACCCATTGATAATAATCCAACAATTTTGTATGAAGACAATGCTGCATGTGTTACCCAGATGAAAGAAGGTTACATCAAAAGTGACATAACTAAGCATATCCCTCAAAAGTGACATAACTAAGCATATCCCTCAAAAGTTCTTCTCATTCACACAAGAACTTGAAAGAAACAAAAATGTTAATATTCAATATATTCGTTCATGTGATAATATGACAAATCTCTCCACAAAGGCACTTCCTACATTAATTTTCAAGAAGCATGTACAAAATATTGGAATGCGTCAACTTCGAGATCTTTAAAGAAGAAATATGTCTGCTCTGTTGAGGGGGAGCATGTTGTACTCTTTTTCCCCTTATTAAGGTTTTTATCCCAATGAATTTTTCCTAGTAAGGTTTTTAACGAGATAATATATGTTCCTATAAATCTCTCCTTGATAAGACTTCGATGAAACATTGTAATAGATATTTCAAAGGGGGAGTGTTATAATATTATTATAATTAAAATAAGATTATTATTTAGAAGTATCTATCTAAATAGTAATGGGAAATTATTGTAGATACATAATTTGTTAAAGTTAAAATAGTAAGTCCAATTATTATATTAGTGTAATAATTGTATTTTTAATAGTATAAATACTACCTTTAGCCAATGTAAAAATACACAAAAAATTTACTTCCTTTGTTAAACCTTTCCATCTAAGTTTAATAGTTACAACTAGTTTAGTAACTTATATTAGTTCATAAATATTAACAAATATTTAAAATCGATTTTTTCAACCGTTATTCTTTATTCTAATAATTGTAGTGATGGTTACAAAATATTGTCATAAACTTTTTTAATTTTTAATATAATTTGAATTGTTTATTTTTTCTTTTCAGTTGAATCCTTCTATTAATATTGTAAGTATTACTCTTAATTTTTTAGTCATGATTTTGTATTCATGACAGTGCAAATAAACTCAGAGATTAATTGGAATACAAATGTAAAACTATTTTATACTGTACAATTAAAATTAATTCTTTTGATATATAAATATTTGAATTAAAAATAAAAATAATACATCATAATTAATTATTTTAATAACTGTTCTACGATTCTTTTTCTCATTTTTCATGCTTACGTGTGAAAAAAATTCATTTTAATCGGATGATATGATAGTGTAAAATAAATTTTATAATGATAGTGTATTCCAATTAATCTCATAAACTAATAAACTAATTATAATTTGATAAAATTATATTTTTCTTTCTTTTTATTATTTTTTAATTTGTATGAAATTATTTAATATAATGATTATTGTGGAAAATAGAGTATTTGGGAGTTATGTTAAGAGACTCTCTTGGCAATGCATTGCCTCAGAATTTTAAGAAATTTTTTTTTGAAAGAGATAATAGTCACTATAATGCTTTTGATTTTAAGATGAAGTTTATATTTATGTGATAATAAGCAACACTTTATGTGTTGATATGTATATTATGATCATTTTTAAGTATGTCTCACAATTCTTCATCTTGAAAGATGAAGAAATTATACAATTTGTTTTTTTAAGGGAAGAGAGTGTCAAAGGCCCAAAGAAAGTAAGATATTAAAAATACAGCAGACTCTCTCACAATATCTTCAATTATAGACTTCTCAACAAAAATAGGAGCATTGAGATATTGAAGAGAATTCTCATTCAAGCTACATCCGAATTAAACAAGAGTATTCATTCGCCGATTAACTTCTCTAAACACATGCTTCACATGGATTTTCTCAAATCTATTAAGCAGACTATCAATCTTCCTTAGCAAGTCCACTCTTTCTCTTCTCCTAATTCTTTCCTGGTTAATATCCATCACCACCTCTGATGTACTTCAACTTCTATCTTCCTGAACCTAAGGTCTAAAGCAAGGATCAAACCTTCAAGCAGCCCCAAAAGCTCAGCTAAGTAGCTATTACCCATGCCTACACTCTCAACAAATCCACCCAACCAACACCCCTTATCATCTCTAATCAAACCTCCACAACCAGCATCAACTCCTTCTCTACATGCGTCGCATATGTTTAATTTAACTATACCGAACTTCAGCGGAATCCACTTAATAAACACCACCTTCGTGTTCCTACCCACAAACTTTTTATTTAGAATCAAGGCATCTTCATACTCTTTCAATCTCATCTTCACTTGCAGCATGGGATTAAGAGGCCTTACGAATTCCTCATTATACTCCTTTTGATTTCACCAATACCAGAGTCTGGCAAGCTATAACCCAGGTCACATTCCACCCCACCTCTTCCTTTAGATTATGATTAATATTCAAGTTGATCCACTCATTAAACTCCACATTAAGAAACTCAACCTTTAAGGGCAGCAACACAGAATTCACCCAAATCTCCAACGCATATGAACAATCGCGAAAAACATGAAGAGTATATTCAATTATGTGACCACACTGCTTACACTCAGATGAACCAAGACCTTTACGACTCTTGTTGCTATTAGTTAACAGTCTATCGTGTTTAAGCAGCCAAACAAAAGTCTTGACCCTTTCCGAAACTCGCAACCTCCAAATTTTCTTCCAATCGCGATCCACTGTGTTGTTATCAACTTGGCTCATAAGCCCATAAAACTGCTTCACCGAACCACAGTATATCCTCAAACCATTGATCAGTGCATATTTATGCACATTCTCCTACATTTTTACTTAGCCATTTCTTTATTTTATTTTGTTTATTATTATATTTTATTATGTTTTCTTATTTTATTTTATTTTTGGTTTAATTTAATTATCGCAACTATTTTTCAGCTTTAGCAGTCTACACGGAAACGATCATAACTGGAGTTTCGGGAATCCGTTTGAGGCGTTCTAAAAATCGCCGGAAAGCTAAGAGAGAGAGCTACGACTTTTGTGTTGGAGTCGAAGTCAGATTCAGAGCTCAAAATTCCAGAATTTCGTTTCAAGTTACAGCATTAGAATTCTGTTTTAGTTTTGATCTTGTTTTGGGTCTGAATTATGTTTTTGACCCAGTTGGATTATGAACTGAATCCATTGTTTTATTTTGAGGGGAAACCTCGTTTACAGTATCCTATTCACTATTCACGAAAATATTTGTTGGAGCTTTGTATGAATTATGGAGAACTAATTCCTTCGGATTAATCTGCTGTAATCGGTTCCCGCCAACACTTTGAGGTTCTTTTAATTTCCAATAAAATCTATTTCCTTTCAATTCTTCTCTATGATATTTTGTTTGCTTAATTCGATTTATCTTAGCAATAATTGATTTATTTCGATTATTGCATGTTCTTATACTTTAATCGCGGTTGCTTAATCCGCGTATGTTTCTCGTGTTTGTTTAATTCACGATTACTATTTTATCTGTTTGCTTAATTCATAAATTAGGAACGTGTATCGTATAATATCAATTGCGCTTGTTGATTGTTATTATAATCGGAAAGGGGATAGAATCCGCTTAGGAATTGAGAATTATTAACGTTTCAACTCATTATTACAATCACTTTTTCTAATCACTTATTTTTCGTTTATTTTATCTTAATCAAAATCCCTCATATTTTGTTATTGTATTTGATTATTTCTACATTATTCCTACAAGAATTCTTGTGAGACGATATTCTGAGTCACTGTCGCTGTACTGCATTTTCCTAAAAATACTCGTTTTTGATCCGCGAGCGACCGCGGATCAACCATCCATGACAAAGGTAACATGCTCCAGGCTGTCATTAGGAGCTGAATGTATCTTAATTTATCTAAGATACCAGGCAGTAACCACGAATGCATCAGCTACCAGTTCCAATCTCCACTGACAGTAACAAAGTCGCATTATACAACTTGTTTTTTCAGACTTTTTTTTCCAAAACCTCAATTAATACAAATGGTTTAGAAAGAAAATAATTACTACCATAATTTTTAGTGACAGGAGTAGAAGTCTCACATGATACTTTACTCTTACACACTTAAATTATTAAATAAGAGAATAAAGTATGATATCAAATGAAGATGAGAAAAAAACATGAAAGATATGGGTTGATTTATGTGAAATTTTGGAAAGATTTTTTATTAACAAATAAACAAGATAGATAAAGTGCTAAATGTAAGGAGTAGAGAGAGACTCAAACACAATTTGCACGATAATCAAATCTAATTACATACAACCACTAAAACAAATCAATTATAATTTTTCTTGTCTCATACTAAAGGTCTTCTTTACTTTAAAATTTTAAGAATTTTATTGTCTCACACTTGAAGACTTATGGAATTACAACGATGTTACTCATACATAGTGATAAACTCAATAATTTTCCTTAAAAATAATAATGATAAAAACACTTGTGCCCAAGTGTTTATTCATTGCAAATATTACTGTAGTTTGCAAAGCTAAAAAATAATTCAAAATGATGTTTAATGATTAAGTAGTATAGTAGTTTGGTAACCTTTAAGATTTAAATTTGTGGAGGTTTGATTTTCCGATTATTTGTCAAGCATTTTTTTTTTGGAAATGGAGTCGTTAAGATTGTCCTGTTTGTATGAATGTGTATCTTTTCAATCCTTGTATTGTGACGTATATCATTATGTGATTGTTAAAAGAATATACTATGTGGCTTGAAATGAATGATGATGTAACACATCGAGTCACTTTTATTTTGGGCACATGTGGTCATTTTACGTCTATTGCACATGACCATGTTCATCCGTGTATAGAAAATCTTTCAAAGAGAACTAGAAAAACAATTCGAAACAGGGAGGGAAACAGAGTCAGAGCTCAAGCTAGGAATACAATCCACCCAAGTCCTAGCACCTAATCTCTTACCCAAACCAACCAAACTATGAGCATCACTATAAAAAGTCTTATTGTATTGACAAATAAAATAGAAATATCTATAAAATCTTCCATGAGCAATCTGCAGTAAGTAACAATAAGGTCAAAAGACTCTGAGTGTTGAACATTGTTAAGGCGGTCCATGATGAAGAGTGCATCAGGATGGATACGAGTAACATCAAGGTGAAAATCTTTCGCAATTGTGAGACACCACTTTATCGCCAGCAGCTCAGCCATACTAGGTTCCACTCTCCTTCTGGTTCTGGAACAAGCCGAAAGCAGGACTTCATTTCTCGAGTTTCTGCCAAAAGCAAACAAATCATCCTAAAAACACCCGACATCAACCTGAATTAAGCAGCATCCGGTTTTGTCCAAAGATTTCATCACAGGAACCAGATGGACCTGTTTCACCTTAAGCAAAGGGTTAGCTTGATTGAGTTCCCACATCGCCTGAACTGCATTATTGGTCACAGCAGGTGGGGTGAAGGAATTTCGTTCAAACAAGAGTTTGTTACGCGCTTCCCAAATCTTCCACAGGAGATAACACAACAATAGGATGCAGTAACTATCCCTTGCATTTAAACAAATTTCCAACCAATCGAGAATGTTAACAGATTGAGGAACACGACATCCAAGTGGTGAAAAGAACCAAACCTGTTTTGCAAATGGACAATGTAGCAGGAGATGATCAGAGGACTCCGGATATGATTGACAGAAACCACAGCTTCCTTACACACGTACACCTTTCTTTTGGATATTAGATTTAGTTGGAAGAATCCTCCTAACAACTTTCCACAGAAACTCCTTAACCATATTCTGAATTGGCGCATTCCACACTCTTTTCCACATCCTATCCATCATGACGGCAGAAAGACCCTGTTGCAAGTTATTCTTAGCAATGCTAAGACATCGATTGACAGATATAACCGAATACATTCCACCCTTTTCGTGATGCCAAACAATCATGTGCTCGAGGAATCTACTAGATAATGGAATGCCCATGACCTTTATAGCTTCGTTCTGATTAAAGCACCTTGTCACTAACTCACTATCTCAGCAGCACAAATCCTGATCAATGAGTTCACTAACTTTCACATCAGGCGCAAGGATAAGCATATGGCTTCTGATATTCAGACAAGTTAAGTCAGGGATCCAATTATCCTTCCACACCCTCGCCCTGTTTCCATTGCCAATACGCCACCTATATTCATTCTTCACCACCCCACTAGCGTTTAAAATATTCCTCCAACCATAGGTGGGAGAGAAGCCCGCCTTCTCTTCAAGAATAGAACTCCGAGGATAGTATCAACTTTTAAACACTCTCCCCATCAGAGATTCCTCGTCGGTTAAGAGGCGCCAAAAGTATTTCACTAACAAGTTGATATTGAAGTCACTGAAACTCTTAAAGCCCACCCCCCCAATGCCCTTCGACGCTGCGAATCTGTCCCACTTCATCCAATGTAACTCCCTCTCACCATTTTTAGCACCCCGCCAGAATTTGCAAAGGATAAACTCAATCTCATTGCAGCATCTTTCAGGAAGCTTGTAACACCTTAAAACATAATTTGGAATGGCCTGAGCAACTGCTTTAATGAGAACTTCTCTTCCAGCCTTCGATAGAAAACTCTCTTTCCAACCCTTGATCTTCTTCCATACCCTATCCATCACAAAGGAGAAAACTTCCTTTTTCGATCTTCCAAATACAATTAGTAAACCTAAATATCTTGAGTGAGATACCACTGTCTTAATTCCCATCCAATTCAGGATCATATATTTCACCTCATCATGCATATTTCGATTATATGTTGCCTCCAATATGTCTAAGTTGACCACTTGTCTCGAAGCTCTCTGGTACTTGTCAAGGGTTCTCATCACGTAGTCAGTTTCATTCTTGGTAGTCCTAGCAAAAAGAAGGCAGTCATCTGCAAAAAATAAATGAAACAACGGCGGTGCATTCCTCACAACTTGGACTTCATGAATATGACTCGCCGCCACCTCCTTCTTTAGAAGACCTGAAAGAACGTCAGCACAGATAATGAATAAATACAGAGAAAGGGGGTCTCCTTGACGCAGACCCCTTTTAGGCTTGATCGTGCTACTAGGCTGTCCATTAATCAGGATCTGGTAAGTCACTGTGTAAATACATTTAGCAATCAGGTTGACCATCGAATTAGGGAAACCCATAGCTCTTAAAACTTCATCCACAAAGGACCATTCCAATCTGTCATACGCCTTAGCCATATCCAGCTTAAAGGCCATTGCCTTTGTTCCCAGATTTCTTCTTTTTCATCCAATAAAAACAATCCATGGCTATCAGTGCATTATCAGTGATGAGTCTCTCTTTCACAAATGCACTTTGTTCTTCATCTGTCAAGGAAGGCAACAAGGGCTTCAACCTATTAACAATGGTTTTTGTCGCTAACTTCATCGCCACATTGCATAGGCTAATAGGCCGAAAGTCCTTAGGAGGATTGGGGTTCTTGCACTTCAGGATAAGGACAATGCGGGTCTTATTCAGCTCCTGCACATCTTTCCTATCATTCAAAACTCCAAGGACCCATATAACAACCTCGCCCTTCACAATATGCCAAATGTTTGGAAGAACAGGGCGGGTAAACCATCTGGCTTGGGGTTTTTTAAAGGGTGCATTTGGGACAAAGCCGCTTCCACCTCATTCTCTGTGAAAGGATCTTCACACCACTGTCATTGGTCATCAGATAAGTTCTCTTGAACCACCTGGCAAACCTCCTCAATAGCTGAAGGATTAGAAGTGAACATTTCAGAAAAATAATTCATCAAAATCCTCTCACAATGTTCCTCACCTCTTCACTAAATGCCTTTGTCATCTTTTAGCTTAGCAATATGGTTTGTCTTCCTCCTCTGATTTGCTTTTTCGTGAAAGAGCTTCGTGTTCCGGTCGCCGTCACTAAGCCATAAGGCCCATCTGTCTCCCTCTCCCTCACTACTTCCTTGCCTCCACATAACTTCCTCAATACGGAGGAGATTGTTTTGTTGAGCTTCTAAGGCTTTATAAACTCTCATATCCTCTTCTCCCTCTCTCCATCTGTCTTTCTCATTCAGCAAGGTCTCAATACGCTTCAGCTCAGCATTAATAGCTCCTGGTTGAAGGTCTCTCAACTCTTCCCTCATTTCAATAATGCAATTTAGTTTCCTTATCCCACTCCCCGTATTGTTCAACCAGAGATTCTTCATCAATTCTTCACATCTATTATCCATAGCCCAAGCATCCCCAAACCTTAATAACCTAACCTTCTTCTTTCTATTGACATCCAGAGGAGTATCCAACACCACACCTAAGATGTTTAATCTTCACAGTAGGAAATCTTCTCAAAAAGTTTGAAGAGGCTAACCCCCTATCCAGACGACACTGGATGTTAGCCTCATTATGCCTCCCATTATTCCATGTGAATCTATAACCTTCAAACCCCAAATCAACAAGTTCACAATCTGCTATTGCTTGGCTGCCCTAGTTCAGTTGACTCACGGATTTGATTAAGCCACCCTTTTTATCTGCTGCCTCCATTACATCATTAAAGTCTCCTACATACAACCACTTCTCCCCACATTCTCCTTTCAACCTCTTCACAAGCTCCCACGTTTCTCTCTTGAGATTTTCTTCAGGAAAGCCATAAGTGCCACAGAAGAACCAAGGATGTTCCTCTTCATCATCAATAACAGACCCACTTATATGATTTGCTGAGTAGGAAGTAATACTCAAATTCGCCTCTTCCTTCCACATCAACACCAGTCCACTTGCTCTATCCCTACCACTTCCTCTACAATCGACAGCTAGACAGTTATCAAAACCTACCTTCCTCACAATTCTTTGTAGCTTAAACACTTTAAGTCTCGTCTCCATGATGAATACAATGCCGGGATTTTCAAGTCTAATGAGCCTTTTCAAGGCTTGAACTGTATAGGGACTCCCTAACCCCCTACAGTTCCAACTCAAAAGATTCATTGGTGTAGGAAATGTTGGTCCTCAAACCATCTTTGGTAATTTTTGTTCCTCTTCAAGCTCTACGACCCTCTTCCTCTTAAATTCCTCACAGCTCATGTCTTCTACGGATCCCTCAGTAATCATCACATCTACAAGATGTTTATTCCTCTCAATGCCTCCTGGGATTTTTCTATTGACTTGTTTCGATTTCCCCCGTTCTTTTTTCGACTCCAGGTCTTTTGTTTGACAACATTATCAACACTAATGTTTTGGTTCTTTGACATGGGTGCAGTTATGGAAACAGCCCCAAACGATTTTGCCACAGTCTCAATCTCCACACACTCTTCCAACTTCTGTGGTTCTGGAATTACGGCTCCTTGGAGAGACTCACCTGTACCAATCTTGATCTTCCCTTGCTCAACCTCCACATCGTAAACCCTAATCTAAAAACATCCAAATGCATATCCAATCCTGACGGTTGTTCCTCCCCCGAAACTCTATTGAGAATAAGAAGGTTTTAATCGAAACTCCAGGGTCCGTTGCGTAACACTGATTCTATGTCTCTTTTCGTCGCAAACTTGAAGAGAAACAAGTTCTTGTTGAGCTCTTGTGTTTCAACGTGATTCTTGAGTCTCCATGCCATGACGATAGTGTTGATAAATGCTGACATTGAAGCTATTTTTAGTTAGAGTCTGCCCGCTAGAGTTCTCTGAAACACTTCAATCCCTGCCACCTCATCGTCTTCCGCTGTCACTCCCTCCTCCTCCACCTTCGATAATGGAATGTTACGCCATATATCCATCACTGAGAAAGGGACCAGTACTATACTCGATTAAAGAATAAGCATCTCTTAAAAGAAGCAGAAAAACACCACATGCAGTGGGAAGAGACCAGAAAAAACTGGGTCAAAAACCACCGTTTCCAACCTTAGATTGAAAACGGGGAGAAAGCACGGTAATTTTAGAGAGAGAGAGAGAGAGAGACTCTCTAGCAAAACATGTGGGTTAGCATGTTATATGTGTATAGAAAATCATGTTTGCCTTGAGGTGTAGATAGTCAACCTTGTTGACTTTTGCATAGATGTTCATTACTCCATCAAAGGACATGTGATAATTTTAAACTTGAGATTTAAGTGATCAATCTTATTAACTCTGACACAAATGATCATTACTCTATCTAAGAAAAGACGATCGTGTCCATATCTAGCTGCAAAAATTATCATAAATTTATTTCTCGTAGATGGTTTATAAATTGTGTTACACATGAAAACAAACACATACGAATATCAATTTATCAATTATATTATTATCATCGAAACTTCACAATTAGAGATTATTATTCTTTTAAACTATTTTTTAATTCAAACGTCTCCATTTTTATTTTTATGGTGACGAACATATATATAATTTTATGAACAATTTATCAAACAGGATTTAGAAGATGATGTTTTAAGCTCCCCTAAATCTTAACCAAATTAAAAATAATAAATCTAAACTAACTTGTAGCATGTGGCAAACTTTTTGTTCAATAGATTCTTAACATATAGGCAATAATGGTTTAAATATTTAACAAATATTCAAACCTGATTAAATAATTATTGATCGTGATAAATACACATTGATTTAGCTTAATATTTACGTCTTTGCATGCACATCATAATGTTATATCTTTCTCCATCTTCTATAAAAAAATATAGAAGAAAAAAAAACATGGAATTTAAAAGTATTCGTAGAATAAAAACATAAACTTTTTAAAACGTAATGATAAATAAGCAGCAAAAACAGCAGAGTAAAAATTAAACTTTTTTCATTGGCTAAACAGAGTGTTACATTAAAAAAGTCCCAAAAGGGAAGTACAACTAAACAAAAGCAATATATATATATATATATAAAACAAAAAACACACAACCACATGTTAAACTTGTTTCGTTGAAGGTTGAGATAGAACTCGAAATCAAAACTATTCATCATGAAAGATATAAATCCAAATCTGTCTGTAATAAATCTTGTTTGTAGGGGGGGATTTCTCGAGAACTAGAAAGTTTAACTAATAGAATTTTGCAAATTTGTGCCCTAAAACACAAGTTAAAAAATTTGTTTTAAAAACAACAATAAAACTCCAAATATTTAATAAAGTCTATACACAGATTTTAAAATAAAATTCTACAATAGTACTAGCTCTTAACTTGTCATGTATACCCCCAAGTTAGCATTGTCTTGGTTTTTATTAGTTGGGTTCTACAAATCTTTGCTCTATTGTGTGGGAATTAGTCCCTCGCCGGATTGCTTCTATCGTTCGTCTGGAGTTCCACTTTGGGCGTCAAAACACACACACACAAAAAAAACATGTTATACGCATGGTACAAGGCCAAGGCCGCAGCAACAATCTTCAGAAATTTTACAAATAATTGAGATATTCAGAAAAAATGTTCTATCCAATTCAGTACATCTAACCCAGGAACAAATAATACACATAATGAATTGAGACCAATGACCATAGATTTTAGGTCTCCAGAAAAATCTTCAACATTGTAAAACAGTGTATTTGGGTTGGCTAGTTACCTACATTTCCCAATTACATACAGTCAAAAGAGCAGGATTCATAATACAAAGGCATCAGGAAACCTACAACAGAAGACTCGAAAAGGAAGAAAGAAAGAAAAGGACAGACCTATGATACAAAGGCATCAGGAAACCTACAACAGAAGACTCGAAAAGGAAGAAAGAAAGAAAAGGACAGACCATAGGTTAAAACTCCAACCTCAACGTTTGGAATACTGAGGGGCTTTACGAGCTTTCTTGAGACCAACTTTCTTCCTCTCAACAGCTCTAGGATCTCTGGTGAGAAGCCCTTTTAGTCTCAAAGGTGCTCTATAGTCTTCACTAACCTTCAGCAATGCACGAGCAACGCCAAGGGTGATCGCTTGAGATTGACCAGAGAGGCCACCACCCTGAGCTTTAACAAACACATCATAACTAGTATCATATCCCAAAATTGCTAGGGGAACCTTAATGTATTGAAGCCATAATGGATTTCCTTGAAAATATTCCTGTACAAAAGTTAAAATTTAACACAAGTTAGATAAACAAAGATTAAACAGAGATGAAAAATAGCACAAGGACTAAAAAAGATTAGAAATCAAAGAAAAGTTGGAATCTAACAACTAAGAGTATTGATCTCTCAGCATATGACTAAATTTTGTATAAGATGGAAGAGAATCCAAGCTTCTACTTTTTTGGATTAATAACACTACATTAGAATTCGGTGAATTGATTTTCAAAGATAATCGAATGTAATCACACGTGTCAATATAGTGTCGACATTAGTGATTGACATGAAATGTCGGTTCTAGATAGTAACGATTAATATTTTTTTTATTCTAAACAATATTAAACTAGATAAGATTTAGTTGAAATGAAAATATTATCTTCCTTTCCTTTCCTTTCTAAAACCCTCCACTCCGTTTCAAACACTCAACTGTAAAATTTGCAGTTCTATGTATTTTGAATGTGGCTAAGCACAAACTTTAAAAACACAACGCAGACACCTTGACAGAGTAATAATTTGAAAAAAATGAATAAATTAAACGAAATTACAAGTGTCTGTGTAATTGTGTACTAGGTGCAGCATTTTCTAATTGAAATTCTCTAATTGATTAACCAGTTAGCAAGATCCTTTCACTTTCAGAATTAAGTTATTCAAATTCAAGCATGTTTCTCATGAAACCCTAAATCGAATGCTACATTATAAATAGTCAATTGGAAAACAGTGTTTAACAAGAAAGTAAAGAAGAGAGGGAGGGAAAGACCGTGGCGTCGCGGTAATTGACGACGAATCTGCCGGTTCCTTCCTTGAGAACAACCCGAGCGATGGCAGTTTTTCGGCGACCGGTAGCGATGATATGTTGAGCGGCGAATCCACCGGGAAGTCTGGATTTAACGAATGCCTTGAGGTCAGCAATTTCCGGTTCGGCGGGAGGAGCGAGTGATGAAGCGGATACGGTTAGGGAGGGGAATTTGGAAGAGCGAGAGAGGGAGAAGGTTCTGGGGAGAGAAAGAGGGGTTGATTTGCGAGAGATGTTGGAAGAAAAAGAGAGGGAAGAGAGGGAAGATGTGAGGGAAGATAAGGAAACCGCCATGGTATTCACTGCTGAAGCTATGAATGGGTAATGAAGTGAAGGATGTAGCCAGAGAAAGAGGATAATGCTTTTATTTTTCAAAAATAAAATACAAAAAATGTATTGACTTTTTGTGAATTTTTTTTAAAGCAACAATATTATATAATTTAATTTCTAAATAAAACAAACTTTCAACTTTGAAACTCATCCAGCAAACATTCACCAAATGGTTTGGCGAAATAGTTAAAATGTTGTTTCAAGTCATTTGCTAAATGATTGGGCGAATTAGTTAAAATGTTGAAAGTTTGTTTTATTTAATAATTAAATTATATAACATTACTACTTTAAAAAAACTTCCGACTTTTGTTTACTAATTATACTATTAAGTTTGTTTACTAAGAATAAAATAAGGATAATGTTATGTTTTAAAAGTTTGTATTGAAAATATTAATAAAAAATTAAATTTTTTTGTTAATATTAAAAGAAGTGTACGATTTCGAAAATTTTATTTTTATATTTAGTTTTTAATCATAATTATTGAATGTTCACGAGAGTTTGACTTTTATTTTAATTACTTACTAGCGTTCAAATTAGTATACACGTTAATCGATTAACGTATTTTTTATTTGATTTTGGTTTTAATTTAAATGATTTATAATATATATTTCTGTTTATTAATTTAATTTTTTATTAAATATATGGTCAATGAAATGTTTCTAAAGATTGTTGCAACAAAACTCTTTCATTTATTGAAGCAATACTTTAAAAAATGTTTTAACATTTGATTCTCATTTTCCTGCATAATCTTGAAGGTGTGTATAATCTTTAATATTTATTGTTGATTTTCTCTTATATTATTAGTATTGTATTGAATACAAATGAACCAATTCATAAATAAACAATTCCAATATTTCTTATCTTTAACCAAACGGTTAAAAAAGAAAAACACTTAAAAAAATAATGTTTCATTGTGTTTAATAATATTCTATAACCAAATCAATATAGTTTGATATTTAGTTGTAACAACCAAATGCAAAGTCAACAAAATAGATTCTAAAATAAAGACAAATCATCTTTTAAAGAAATAATCATAACACTGTAAAGGAAAAGAAACTTCATATCAATTAACAATGAAGTATGATAAAGAATTAGAGAGGAAATTAAAGACTAATGACCAAATAAAAGATGAAGATGAATAATTTTTTTTCTCTATTTATCTTTGAAAAACCATAAATAGTATGATGATGTATTTTTTTTCTTCATGTTACCACTGAATGAATGAATTTTTATTTTCTATTCATTTATAAGTGTGTTTTGCACTTCCATCATTTTTTGTAAGAGATGCATAACTATCAAAATTGATTTTTTTCCATTAAAAAAAAATCAACTTTGATAGTTATGCACATCTTATAAAAAAAATCGTATCATTTTGTTAGCACTTTATTTATAAAAATTAAATAAATTGTGTATAACTTAAAGGATAAAATGGAAATGAAATAGATTTGTCCAAAATCATGTCTTCTTTATCTTTATCTATAGTTATAGAATAGATTATAGTTATAGATATATTAAGTAGAGTTTAGAGAAACCATAATAAATATTATAAAAAGAAAGAAACTTTTTTATAAGAATAAAAAAAATCATAAATAAAAGTTAGGGAGAGAAATACAAATAAAATCCACACATAAACTAATCTCACATAAAGTGAATTAAACAAAATTTTGAGAGATTAAAAGAAAACTTTATGTTCTTGTTAGACAAACATATAAATGAATCTTCACAAAACATGTATCCACAGTGTGGTTCGTTTGACCGCAGTGAGTACACACCCTGTTACCTCCCTTGGTTGAAGAATAAGGACCTTTACCTTTGTTGAATGATGCTCCCTTACCATTGCCTTGAGTGTAGACATGAAGAGCAGTGGTGGAGACTTCAGGGGGATCAAGAGGAGCACTGGAATTCATCTCGCGCTCTTGTTGGATAACCAAAGAGAAAGCCTTGTCAATGTCAGGAAGAGGATGCATCATCATGATTTGGAATGGGAGAAACGTTCATTCAATCCCTTTAAGAACCTAATCACATAGTCTTGCTCGTGATAGGTTCGAGAAGATTGAATAACATCATAAGAACTCGCAATAGAGCATTTGCAGCAAGGGAGGGGTCAATAATTTTCTAATTCATCCCAATAAACTTTCAATTGTATAAAGTATTCAAAAACATCGAGAGTACCTCGCGAAATCGGTACAAGTCTTCTTGAATATCTGAAATACAGAAGATGTCTTTTTGAGAAAACCTAATGCGAAGATTCTTCCAAACACCTGCTGCATTATCAATCCAGAGCACAAATTTCGCAATAAATTCGAAAATCGACCGCTGAATCCAAGAAAGCACTATTGTATTGCAGAAAATCCATTGTGCGTAGAGTGGATTAGAAACTTGAGGTTTTAGGAATGTGCCATCAACGAACTTTTCCTTATTTTTGGAAATCAATCCAATATGCATTGATCTTGATCATATGTGGTAGTTTTTGTTATCTAACGGCGGAGCAGCAAGAATCAACGTCAGACTTTCGTTCGGATGAAAATAGCAAGGATTTGCAGAGTTAGTCGCAAAATCAGAGAAACTCTAGTGATCCATAGTAAAACTGGTGAGAGAAAAAAAGGAAAGGAAGAAGATCGCCGAAGTAGAAATCGAAGGAGACTAGCGAAGAAATTATCAGTGAGGATGAAGAAGTAACAGTGGTCACCACCAAAGCTCAATGAGCTGTCATACCATCTTAATATTGAGTGAATTGTTCAGTGAAGAAGAATGAGGCACATGTAATATCAAAATGATCTCTATTATCCTTCCTGAACCAATGATATTCAGCCAATTATATATATACAATATACAAAGGTAAAAAGGAAAAGATATAATAATGATCTAACTACCTATCTGTTTAGTGTAACTGTATTGGAATAATTTTATTGATATAATGTTTTGGTCACTCAAATATTGAGAATGGATTGTCTCCGACGAAATCCTACTGGATCGTATAACTTCTAGCCCTTAAAATTCAATCATTTTCTTTTTCGTATATTTTTAATATATATTTTAATGGATGAGATTTCAACGAAGGCTAAAACCATGCGAAGGAATCTAAACCCTTCAAGTGTCACACTTATTTTAGTTCCAACACAAATGTTTTGCCTCGAGAATAATGAAATGACAAGTGTTTTTTTTCCTTGCAGCATCCACTTTATTGGCTTTTATTTATAAAAATTTTAAAACACTCTTTTTATCTTTGATTACATGATAAAATAGGAGATCAAAAAGTGATAATCAAACTTTTTTCTTTTTATATAATAAGAGATGACATTGTTATCGAAGTACATGAGATTGATTAAATATTTTCTAAAAACATAACTAGTTAAACTAATCTATAATTCAAACTAATTTCTAATTCATAAATAACATCTTTAGTACAACTCAATGCGATTTTAATCTCAATGTGACTTGACAAAGACTCATGATAAGTTGTGCAATGAGCTTTTACTGGCTCCATTGTTCATTCAATCTAATAGAATTCAATTCTCATATGAAGTTGATCCTCCCCACTTCTGCACACGACTTTCTGCTTCATCTGCCTGTGAAATTCAAAGAGATAAAATTAAATTTTAACAAACAACAACTTATGGTGTGTCTAAAAAAGTATTTATAATGTTATTATTGTTTATAGACTTAATGTGTTGTTTCTTTAAATGAGAAAACAAACATATACATAATTGAATAACAAAAAGAAAATTTTCAAATTTAAATTTTCTTGTGTATCATCTCATTTTGTTCTGCACTAATCTCAATCGTTTATTTGCAATTTTTCTCCCTCTTAAAAGTACATTTGTCAATTAAAAAACGAATGACGCATACCTCTTTTTTCCAATTGGTTACTGAAGTGATGATTATAAGGATAATGGTTTGCATGACTATGCCTCCAATCAAACCAGACCAAATACCCTAAAAAACAATCGTAAATATAGAAAACGAGTAAGATTAATAAAAAATAGATTTTTATAATACAATAGAAAACTACAAAATGGTCACGATTAGTCAAAAATAAATATTAATCATATTATTGATTACTAATCGCGTTTTTTTTAATAAAGTGAGAAATCACATGTTCGAACTCAGATATCTGCGTATCAGAGAGATATAGTACATTACCTCGGCTCCAAAACCAAATGTGAACCCTAACAATATTCCTGCCGGTAATCCAACAACATAATAACATCCAAGATTAATGTATGCTACAAGAGATTGCCAACCAGCTCCAACAGCAACACCTAAAACAATAACATAAAACACATGAAATTTATTAATTTTTCCTTTATAAGAAAAATCAACATTTATGTTTCAATTTTCATGTTACTAACCAGACAAGACTGGTTGAAGGCTGTTAAGAAGAACAGTGACACCAAGCAATGCAGCAAGTTTAGTTGTTTGTTTAGCAACTTCATCACTTGAGGTAAATAATTGAGGAAAATAATCTCGTGTTGTTAGGACTAAGACCATTGCAACAACACCGATGAAAATCGATGTTAGCGAAACCACTATCACTGAGAATTTTGCAGCCCGAAAATCACCAGCTCCAAGTTCATTTGATATTCTCACACTGTTCATAAATTAAACTTAAAGTTAATTAGTATTCACAACTTGTAAAAATAAAATAAAATAGGAGAAGAGAATTGATAATCACCTTATTGCACAGTTAAACCCTAGCGCGATCATCATATCCCAACCATTTATGTTCATACTGCAAAAATAGAAACGTCTATTAGCAACTATTATTAATCATAAATTTTAGTCATGTTCTTCCTATATAAACATCTTATACGATATTTTTCATTTATGAGTTTTCCCGTTTATATTACCATTTAAGTTATCTGCACGAAGTTTAATAGTATTGAACGCGAGCAAAATATATTGAAAAAAATCGAAGTCTTTTATTGAAAAGAAGAAAAAGAAATAAAAAGAACTTCTTACCAAATAGATATGGCATCCAAAGGTACTATAGGGTTTCTTAAATGCCCTGCTACCAGCACAAGTATCATCAAGTACCAAAACTCCAAGCTGCCGACACATTTCAAGAGTTCATTTCCATCAAATATTCGGTAAGTGTTATTTTTTAATCTCTACAAATATTTATAGAAACTAAGAACTTATTTAATCTGATATTAGACTATTAGTTAAGTTGAAATGTAAATGAAGGTTGAGAGAAATATACCATAACATAACAGCGGAAGCAATAGAAAGTTTGACAAAACTATACAAATCTGCGAATGCGAGCCATGAGAATCCATTCCATGCACCATCTGATTTGGTGATGAAAATGTACAAGAGTTGACCAATGACAATGAGCCACCATGATGAGTTAAGAGAAATTGCAGCTCCAACTAAGCCCCATCCAAGTTTCAAGATTAGAAACCAACTGAAAATTACATGGAAAACCAAAACACCTGCTGATATCCATAACATCACAAAGACTTTGCTTTGTGATTGTAAGAACTTTTGGATTGGAAAGTTTATTGCATATGCAAATAATTGTGGTATCATCATCAGAGCGAATTGACCTACAAAAAGAAAAATAAATGTAATAAATATGTATAGATGTTAATGATTTTAGTCTCAAGTGTTAATTAGACATACGAAAAATCTAACATATTGTGTAAATGAGTAAAAATAGATCAGGTCGTCCGATAGAAGTCGTATGACCGGATGTATATCAGACACATGTTAAATGAGATTTTTCTAAATTTTATTTAACTAAATAGGTTATATTAGTCTTTTAGTTTTAGACACGTAATAGATTTTTAAATAGGCTAACTTATCAAGACTTTTGAAAACGTCAAACTCATGATGAATAATATATAAGAGACCTGACTCATATATAAGTGTTCAAATTTTGAAGTCGTTGACGTGTTTGAGTCTTGAATCGTGATTGCGCTCTCAATGTTATGTTAAATGTTTGGGAAGTAGTATATTTATCAAAAAAGAGAAATCAGTGTTAAATTCTTTTGTGGAAGAATTTTGTAACCCATTCTGGTCTTCTCTGACTCGAGGGATTAGTCTATACAATTGTACGTCAGTTTTTACCGGAAAAAAAAGAGACAAAAATTTAACTGATATGAATTGAAGGAACTAACCAGATGCATCTGCTACGTCGTCAGCCTGCCCGACGAGCTTCAAGAGTAGAGGTGCCCAAATATAAAATGGTAACATCAAAAAGGCAGTAACCAACAAGATAATCCATGATCTTTGCATGTAAACTCCCATCATTCTTATTTGACCAGCACCAAATGCTTGTCCACATAGTGTCTCCAATGCACTTCCCATACCCAACTATTGCCAACAAAAAAGTTTATAAATCAATTAGTTTGACAACAATACGAGAGACGCATGTTCGAATACGCAATTTGCATTGCTCAGTGTGTGAAATTTTGGCTGCTAAAGAGTAGTATAATAATAAAGGGAAGATGAAAGTTTGTGTACCAAGAAACCGAAGGCAAATCCAGCAATGACAGAGTTTTCGACCGCAAAAGCAGCAAGGTCAAGCTCACCAACATGACCAACAAATGTTTGAGTGAATGCACCAATTGAGAACTGAGATAAGGTAGTCAATATTGCTGGACCAGCAATTAGCCACAGCTTCTTCGATTCCACGCCAACTTTGCGAACAAGTTTCAATGGCTTGCCTTCTTGATGATCAGCAACACTAGAAGAAGAGGCAGCATTGTCATCTAGTAGAGGAGTGTCAATAGCCATGGTTAATTTTAGATAACACTATATTTTGGTACTAAATATTTCTAAATGTGAAATACAAGTTTGAATATTTGAGTTATGTTACACTAGCTTGTGTTATATAGTTATATGCAAAATGACAGAAATTTTGGTCAAGCTAAAATGCAATGGTTGGTGAGGAAAGGAAAGGTAGTTGGTTGGTGAGTAAAGTGAGTAGTTCCTCAAAAATATGAAAATGAAAATGGCTAATTGTAACTATTATTATTAGTAGTGTAGACTTTCAATTTGGCTAAGTTTAGATACTAGTGTCACATACATGTGCTAGAACTTGTCCCTAGTAATTGATTATAGCGTAAATTAAGATTAGTTTGGTCCTTAATATGTTGATTATTGTAGTACAAACAAGTTTGGCTTGATTCAATTAATAAGGATAGTTTTGCATAAATAAATGAATAGTAAAATTGAATGAATGGTTGAAATTGGATAAACGTAGCAAGGTATTTGGAGAGTTCAATGGGGGTTGGCACGAGATAGGACACTGGTGGCTGCACCAGAAAGTCTTGCAACTCAAAATTAGTTGATGGTTGGGACTTGGGACTTAAATGCTACTACTCACTACTTTAAGAAACATGAAACATACTTTTCGCATTTCTTTTGCGTTCAAAATTTAACTAGTGTGTAGTGTTCCCGTATCATGCACGGAATAAATATTATTTTTTTAATTATTTATTTGTTTGCTTTAATTTATTTTAATTTTTTATTATTTATAATTATATGATAAAAGTTAAAAAAAAATTATTTTGTTTTTGTTTAAAATTGAGGAAATTTATTTATGATAGACTACAAATAAAACAATTTTTGCAAATAATGGTGTATCCAAATTTCTGCATAGGGTACCAAAAAAAAAGAGCATCACTTGACCTATGTACAAATGGTGTAAAGTTTAGTTTTTTTTAAGGAGTTTTGAGTTGTAACTAGAATTCACACACTAAAATACAGACTCAATATTTGTTGAGAGCTCAAATCACTTCATTTATTTTTTAAAGAAAAACTTGGCTTAAAAAGTCTTTACAACTTGAAAAGAGGTGTTAAGTTTACAATCGTTAGAAGTCTAATAAACATAATCAAAGATATTATCCAGACCCGAATAATAGGTCTATTTATTAACTAAACAAAGAGAAAATAACATTAAAGTAAAATTGATTTTATGGAAGAATAGGTCCATCAAGAATAAGTACATCAATCCCTCCTTTAAGTTGAATATTGTAAGTAAATCATCTTATTTCTATTACAGACATTAACCCAACATCTCTCGTAGCTTGATAAATTGTTCTTTCTTCAATGACTTTGTCATAATATTTGCAATCTGATTTTGGGTATAACAGTACTTCAATTCACAGTTCTTTCATTCACCAATTCTCTCAAAAAATGAAACTTCACATCTATGTGTTTACTCTTGCCATGGAACACGAAATGTTTTGACAATTGTATTATTGAAATGTTGTCACAATACATTAGGTTTCCTTCTTCTCCTTTATGCCCAAGTTTTTTCGAGTAACCTCATAAGCCAAATGTATTGACATGCGTAAGAAGCTGCGACGTACTCAGCTTCAGTGGTAGATAATGCAACCACATCCTACTTCTTTGATAACTAAGAAGTTGCACCTCCTACAAGAAGAAATATGAACCCATAAGTACTTTTTCTGTCATTAAGATCTCTGCAAAGTCGTTGTCCGTGTATGCCACCAAGTCTGTGATGCTTTCTCCTTTGTAAAGAATTCACATTTCAATTGTACCGTTAATGTATTTTAATATCCTTTTTGCTGAACACCAATGCTCCTCAGTTGGAGATAACATATATCTGCTAATCAAACTCACTTCAAACATAATGTCTGGTGTCGTTGCTATCAAGTACATCAAGCTTCCAACAACTTGCTTGAACATGGTTCAGTCGATCTAGGTTCCATTCTCATTCTTGGAAAGCCTTGTGCCTGGCACAATAGGATTTTCCAACTGGTTTGCTATCAGACATGACAAACCTTGCTATCACTTCTCTCGCATACTTTCTTTGATACATGAATATCCCCTTTGAATTGTGTATAACTTCCACGCAAAGAAAATAGTTCATCTTTCCCAAATCAGACATGTCAAATTCATGCATCATTGACATCTT
The DNA here is from genome assembly GCA_963859935.3 of Lathyrus sativus. NCBI lineage: Eukaryota > Viridiplantae > Streptophyta > Magnoliopsida > Fabales > Fabaceae > Lathyrus > Lathyrus sativus. The sequence continues at coordinate 6,059,212 of OZ012740.1, forward strand.
GATTTCCTCACACTTACTTTTATTATTCTCAGTATAAATCAAATCATCAACGTAAAGACTGACAATTAGGAATTTACCTTCCTCATTTTCTTTTGTAAAGAGCGTGTGTTCAAAAGCACGCCTTTCAAAGCCCTCTCGAACGAAGTAGGATTCTATACGGTTGTACCATGCTCGCGGAGCCTATTTCAGTCCATATAAAGTTTTATTTAGCTTATATACCTTCTTCTCCCTTCTTCTCAAAGCTAGTAGGTTGTTGTACATACACCTCTTCTTCAAGTTCTCCTTGAAGGAATGCACTCTTGGCTTCTAACTGATATACTTCCCACTTGTTTTGAGCTTCAGTTGCTAAGATAAGTATAATTGTATCAAGACGACCCACTAGAGCAAACACCTCTGTGTAGTCAATCCCATATTGTTGCGCATGTCCTTTGGCTACCAATTTGGCTTTGTGCTTCTCTACATTACCATGCTCGTTAAGCTTGATTTTAAAAACCCATTTAACTCCAATAGCTTTGACTTCACTTGGCAAGGTTGTGAGTCTCCACGTGCCATTTTTCTATATCCAATCAATCTCTTTAGCCATCACATTTCTCCATTTTTTTTTCTTTCACGACTTCATTGTATGTGACTAAATCTTCTTCTGTTATCATCACCATTGCTTCTTTTTCCTTCTTTGAATGTTCTTCTCTGATTGTGTATTCTAACATCCATGTAGGAGCTCTTCGAGATCTTCCTTCAGGCGAGCTTGGTTCACTTCCACCTAATGAGCTTGTGGAGGAGTTTCCTCCTGTTTGCGAGACATTGTTACTTGTATTATTAGAATCAAAGTCTTATTCTAACTCTAACTCTTAGTTAGCATCTGAATTTTTTATCTCCCTAGTCCAGTACATCTGATTGTACTTCTTCTCTGCTTTGTTCCCGCTTGCAGTATGCATTTTCTTCAAATTTTACATCTCTGCTATTTAATATTTTCTTAGTAATAGGATCAAAGAGTTTGTATGATTTGGACTCCTTGCTCACACCAAGAAATATGTGTGCTTTACTTTTATCATCTAGCTTTCTTCTTCTCTGATGTAGAACATGTACATGAGCAAGACATCTAAATGTTAAGAAGTGATCCATTCTTAGTTTGCAGTCAGTCCCTGCTTCTTGTAGAGTTATGTTTTCAAGAATTGTTGACAAATTTGTTGCTTCATCCCATAACACCTTCGACATTTGTTTCTTAGACAACATGGAGCGCACCATATTCATGATCGTCTTATTCTTCCACTCAGCAACACCATTTTGTTGGGGGGGGGGGTGTATGTTGCCGTTAGTTGTCGAGTGATCGCATTGCAAAAGTCTGTAAACTCATTTGAGTTATACTCGCCTCCTCTATCCGTTCTCAAACACTTGATGATGCTTGTTCCAGCCTCTTTTTTAGCGCATGTTTTGAATCTATTGAAAATGATTTTGATTTATGATTCAAAAAATATATCCAAGTTTTACGTGTAAAGTCATCAATAAAACTTAGTATACCTTTTATTGCTGCTGGAAATTGGGCTAATAGGACCACAAATATCTGAGTGAACAAGCTGTAATTTGTGTGTTGCTCTCCAGAGATTTATTTTAGGAATGTGATCTCGATGATGCTTCCCGACGAGACAATGTGTGCACAACTTCTATGGAATTTTCATAGTAGGCAGCCCTTTAACCATTCCTCGATATGCAAGAGTTATGAGTCCCTTGTAGTTGAGATGTCTAAATCGTGAATGTCATAGTCGTGATTCATCGTCAGCTAGAACTTGGAGACATTTAGGTAGAATTGATACCATCTTTGCCAAGAAATAGAACATTATATTTCTAGTTATATATGAATACATGATTAATCCTCTACTAGGATGAAACACTTTGCAAGTTTCATTCTGAATCAATATGGTGAACACATTCTCTTGTAACTGCATAACACTTAACAAATTATTCTTGAGTTCAAGAATATAATAAACATTGGTGATTACCTGAACGATGCCATATACACACAATCGCACACTTTTTATTCCCATCACTACAATAGAACTATCATTTCCAAACTTTATTGTTTGCTTGAAGCCATCATTCAAGTCTGTAAACCACTCCTTATTTTCACTCATGTGATTGCTGCATCCAGAGTCCAAGAACCAGATTTCTTCTCTTGTTGCTTTCTTTTCTTCAACATATGCCATGAGTAACATCTCATTTTCATGCTCTGATTCAGGAATGTTGGCCCTTCTTTCCCAATCTGGACATTCGTACCGGAAATGTCCTTTTTTTTTTTACACTTGAAGCACTTTATTGCTGCTTTGTAAGCTGGTGATGGTCTACATCATCCCCGTCCTCAATATTCTTCAAACATGCTTCTGCCTCTTCCTCTCCCGCTTCTCTCCTCTTAAGTCACTTTAAACACCTGCTCTTCTTCATTGATCTTTCTTCGGAAATTTTGTTCATGAACAACAAAGTACATCAACTAAGAGACAAATTATGTCTTTTGATTCCTCTATTGAGACAACTATGTAATTGAACCTCTCAATGAGAGTTCACAGAATCTTCTCCACAATCTGAATCCTCTCCATCATTGCGCATGTTGCATGTCACCATCATGACTCAGGAGAAATATTCGACAATGATTTCTCCTTCTTTCATTTCCAGAATTTCAAATTCTCTTCTGAGAGCTTGCAATTGGGCTCTTTGTACCCTCTTACTTTCTTGATATTTCCTTCTCATTGATTCCTAAAATTGTTGTGCAGATGTATCTTTCGGCATGATTATCTTAAAAATGCTCTTATCTATGGCTGCAAATAGATGATGTTTTACTTTCAAATTTTTTAGTTTCAGCTCTGCTCTTAGACAATTTTTTACTTTCAACTCTACTCTTGTCGTCTTCTAGGCATCACTCTCCACTGCATCTACACCCAACTCGCCGTTCATACGTTCATGGATCAATGAGATACCACCACTCCTTGGAACAAAGTAATTCTCTATCAACATACTCCAATGATCGTAATCACCATTAAACTTAAAAATACTCAACAAGTTTTGTTCTTTATCAACATACTCCAATGAACGTAATCACCATTAAACTTAAAAATACTCAACAAGTTTTGTTCTTCGTTCGACATTTTTCTCACTCTCAAATTTACCCATGTTTCTCACTCTCTAGATTGGGCCTCTTGATGAGGCTCTAATACCAATTGTAGAAACTAGAATCCACACACTAAAATACGGACTCAATATTTACTTACTGAGATCATTTCATTTATTATTCCAAGAAACACTTGGCTTAAATAACTTTTATAACTTGAAAAGAGTCGTTAGATTTACGGCTACTAAAAATCTAACAATCAGAATCAAAGATATTATCCATTCCTAATAAATTCCTAATAAAAATCTAACAAACAGAATCAAAGATATTATCCATACCTGATAAGTATGTATATTAACTAAAAAAGAGAAAATAACAACTATCAAAGTAAAACTGATTTTACTGAAGAATAGATCCATCAAGAAGTCCATCACGAGTGTCTCTCGAATGGTAGTATGTGATAAATATAGATTTCGTGAGAACTGTTTACATGAGTGTCACTGAATGGTAGGTTAGTTAGGGACTCCAATTATACTTTTATGGTTCTAATTCTAAAAAATATCATTCTATTCCATCTCATTCAACTCTTTTTCATCTCATTTCATCCATTTAAACAAAATTATAAAATATACATCTATATTTCTTAAAGGCAAGACCGGAAAGTAAGAAAGTAAAAGATAAGAGGTAATCAAAGTGAGAGAGGAAGAAAACACACAATAATCAAATGCAAAGTACATAATGAGGGGATAATCCCCACAAATACAGGAGAATTTTCTGAGGAAAAAAAAACCATCATACAGAGTCCAGATAAATAACTTCAGCTCGTCCCGAAGCTCTCTTGAATCGCAATAGTTCTTTCACCAACTCTGGTCCAACATTTAAAGCAGGTTTCACTGCCATCCTTTCTAGCACGGGAGAATATGAAAGTAGAAAGCTGATGAAGTCTAATTCAGGTTTGATACCACAGATGCCATCTATTCTCACATGTTGCACTCGCAAGACTGGCCAATCCAAATAGACATTTTCCCAAAAATGTGCAACAGACTGCTCCTCAGGCCGTGCCTACATGCATTCGGAAAAAACAAGTGTACAAGTCTTGGAAATTCAAAAAGACTAGAATCCAAAACATGACAGATACTGGACAAATACTCAAAGCAAAACAACTTTGAAAAATCTAGTTCTAGAGAGTGCTAACAACACGGCCTCTAATACTTTCTTCCAAGACTATTATATTATCGGTTGATGTTCATCAAGTGGGCTGAGGCACTTTGAGAAAGAGTCCAAAAATAAGAAAACGGACTCACATAAATCATCAAGTTAGACCCACGTGAACTTTTTAGCAAATAATAATATCGAAAACAAAAGTGTCGGGGAATTGTTTTTTAATGAAGCCTCAGTCTGGTATTGTGAAAAGTGTGCATCAGGCACCATATAAATGATTTTGCTTTCAGACGGCACTTGCTATAACAGTTAATCATCATTGGCTTCAATTTTTATTTTCAAGTATGCAGGCAAAAGAAAAAGTGTAAAACCACAAATCAGCAAAAAAAACTCAAATCAAGAATAAGAGTACTCACCAATATTTCTAATTCTCGTAGATTAGGTGAGCTTCTCAACAAGCAAAGGGCAGCTGAAATTTCCTTTGAATCATTGAAGTTTATGCGTAAGGAAAGAAAACTTAGATGAGTGCAAGGGGCGGGAAGCTTTACTGGAACAACCCCCAGAGCCAAATACTGGAACACAAAGAAAACAGAGTAATGGCTTACAACAGTGTAAAATGTTATTAATATTTACAGATCAAGAGTTGCATACATGTGACTGCGGTGCATTTTACATCTATAGAGGAAAAAACGGTACAAGAACAAGTAATGCGCTGAGCTGATAATTATACCTTCAAAAAATAGCTTTGAATCTCCAGCCTCTGAATATGAGGCAAATGGATTAAAAATTCGACCAAATTGCTAGAGCATCCATGCAAACCACTTTGATTGCTTTCGAAGTTCACATACAGACCAATGGATACCACAGATAATTGAGAAGTGTTCTCAAAGCTAATATCCTCAAATTTACCCCCAATGTCAAAAAACTGAAGATTTGGGGCATGAATATTAAGCTGGTTGAAACCATCGAAGTTCATTAACGTCAATCGTTCAAGCAGAGGGCAACTGGATATCAAGTTTTCAAAAGCATCTTGAGCCAATGTAACATGTTGCAGATCAAGACTCTTCAAGTTCCTAAAGCCTTTAAATGTTGACGGCGGTTTAATCCAACAATTAAATAATTCTAAATGATGTAAACCTTGACAAGAAAATAAACACGAAGGTATCTTATAACGTTGCCCTTTCCAGATTTCCAGCACAAACTCATTAACAGGCCTTCTAGCTAAATGAAGAGTCCACCTATCGATATCAGTCACACCAACGAGCTCGCGATGCGATAGCTTGAACTTTTTGATTGGCCCAGAATGAAGTAAAAGTACATGATCAATAATTCTTGAAAGCTTGTTCTTTACAACTAAAAGGTCGTCAGAACCTTCAGACAAACATTGACTATCGAACACAAGATTTGGAAGTGTAGCCCATTTATACCTCCATTTAGTAGATAGAATACTTGTTCTCACTGCTTCCTTAATTGGCAAATGTGAGAGAATATGGTCTATTATAAGACCCGGTAAGCCACTTAATATATCGGGCTCAACATCTGTTACACAAAGAGACTGGGATTGCTCCCTTCTCTTTAGATAAAATCAAAGAAAAATCCAGGAATCAGAAAACAATAAAATCAAACAAAAGATTCCGGAATCAGAAAACAAGCTAGGTTACTATAACTTTAAGCAGAAAATATGAAAACACAAGCAAATATAACTTGATTAAACAAAAACAGAAAAATTAACTAAACCTCTAAATCAAAATTACAAAATGGTATAATTACAACGATTGTTTATCTATAATCTATAATGGCATAATTTTGCATGAACACCATGGGTTTGTTTCAGGGGATGCACTTATATTGCAAATAAGAAACAGAGAGTTTACCATTTTTAAGATACCGAGTAGTTCCAGCAAGGTAAATCAAAGCGATTTCTACAAGAAACAAAAACAGAAGAAGAAAAAAAGATGATTAAATAATAAACAAGAGTAAAAATAAGTAACAACTGAAAAATAAAGGATGCGTAATATTGAGTGAGAAATGGAATGATCGAGAAAATTCAAAGCAATGGAAGTGATTATCTGAAATAGAATTACGATAATTGAAGAGTTGGAGTGGAAATTGAAGGAAAAAAGATTGGGGTGATGTGCGAAGAAAGAGGAATGAAGCTTAATTTCATACCTAGATTAGATGGTAGCAGTGAATGCAAACACTGAAACTGTTGAGGAAGAGAGAAGATCCAACATTCTTTTCCTTTGAGTAGAAGTAGGCCCAACAGAGTTTTTTAGTAAGAAAAAGCAGGCCCATCTCCATACTTCATTTATTTTCATCTACCAACTATATATTTATCAACTATATATTTAAGAAAAGTAGATGCATATCATCTCCCAAAAATGTTTCTTTGTTGTGAAAATTTACACTTACTAAAGTTTATAAAAGTGAATGGCAAAAACATAAGTTCTTAAGAAACTAGACCACTAGATCAATTGCCACCTCATCCATTTTGTCTTCAAATTATAAAAAAAAACAAATTTACAAATTTTAAATTTTATGATATTATGCCATTTAAAGTCTCAAATTACAATCATCCACCTCTATTTATGTCTTTATATGTTGTTTTCATCTATTTTGTCTTTAAATTAAAATAAATAAATAAATCTCTCTTCACAAATTTCAAATTTCACTACATTATTAACTATATATAATTATTACTAATAGATGTTATAAAAATTCAAAAATCTCCTTCTTTTTCTCTCCCTCTCTCCACAATTTTTAAATTTCACTATTATTATCAACTATTTTCCTTTTTTTTTCAATTTTTTCGAGTTCGGTTCGGGTCTGACTTGTTTGTCATACCCTAATAATGGTGATGATAACACTTTGAAGACAATGTGCTACATTTACTCTTCCTAATTGATTACTTCTTATACATTGTTGTACGGATTAAAGTAATGTGTTTCTAACCTTGTGACATTTCCTTTGTGTTTGCCTTATACTTTTTGAAGTACTATTTTCTGAATCTTTCATTTTCTTTTACTTCTTTGTGTTATTTTGATAATGTTTTTATTTTTATCGGTTGACAAAGTGGTAATAACTACTAGATGTTTATGTAATTATATCAAACTACAAATATGAGATTTTAGTCCTTTTATTATATTTTTTTTAGGATTTTAGTCCCTCCATCAATCTAAGAAGATTTTTTAATTAACTTGTCGTTCATATTGTCGATGGATTCTTTTTTACTTTTGTTTTTATGTTAGAGATTGATATTGGACCTGTTGTTTAGAACATTGGTCATCCACTTCATGTGTAGTTACTTCAAGGTTTTGTTGAACTTTTTCCCAAGAAAAGTAATATTATCTGTCAAGCTCTCTTCTTTAACACCTTGACTTCCAGCTTCCTCAGTGTTAGATACAAAGGCTATACCTTTATTTTTCTTTTCAGACCTTTCATTAATGGACATCTCAAAGATTTGTAGGGAACAAATGAATTCATCAATCTTTATACTACTTAGGTTTTGAGCTTCTTTAATAACAGACACTTTCATATTAAACCTCTTAGGTAATGATATGAGAATCTTTCTGGAAAGCTTTTCTTCAAACATATTTTCACCTAGGAAAAGTATGTGTTAAAAATGTCACGCAATCCGGTATGAAACTCGCCCACAGTTTCATCTTCATTCATCCATAGGTTCTCAAATTTTGTTGTTAGGAGTCACAACCTTGACATACGAACGTTGGATTTACCTTCATGTGCAGTTTTCAAAATCTCACATGCTTCTTTAGCTTATGAACATGTGTTTAACAACCTGAACATCTTCTTGCCCACACCATTGAAAATTGCATTCAATGCCTTGGAGTTCCCAAGGGCTTCATTATCTTCAGCATTAGTCCAATCAGCCTGTAGTTTTAAGTTATTTGTATCATCTTCAGAGGTAATCATTGAATGTTTCCATCTCTTGATCACAACTTTCCATGCTTTGTTTTCTAGGGATTTGAGAAAATCCACCATCATAACCTTTCAATAATTATAGTTTGTGTCATCCAAAACAGGTGGTTTGTTGACTGATCTTCCATCTTTAATTGTCTCTATTTGAGCAGAATTTATCTTTCTTGGAGCTCACCCAGCAGGCTAATTGAAATTTTTGTTCCTCGGAAGATAGATGTTAAATATTATGCTCTAACAATAGGTGCGACAATATACACCAAAAACAAAACACTAACTAGTAATAGATGATGTAGCAGAAAAATAATAAAGAGCACACTCAAATTGTTTACGCAATTCAATGAAACTACACCTACGTATAAGGGGTTGAGTCCACCACCCAAGAAAGGAAACTCATTATTAGTAGTTTAGTACATTTAGACTTACAAGCAACAACAAACCATATGTTGTTTAACGCCTATTCATAACCATACCCAATAAATTTTTATTTAGAGTCTCCCCCTAAATATGAAATCCTACTCACTTTCTTCTCTACCACAATCCTAATGACAATGGCAAACAACCAATCAACTCTAATGATCAACTTCAATATTCACATGATAAAGAAGGTTAAAATTACAACTCAACTAGACAAATATTGTATGTCAAGTTATTGAAACATAAATGTGTACAAAAACAATGTTGATTACAACTCAACTAGACAAACCATATATGCCAAGTTACTGAAACATATAGGTGTACAAAAAGATTCAACACTAATCCTATTAGGACATTAGCGTGAATACACGACATAAAATCTCACACTCTAAGATCTTTTGGAGTGTTTGCTTTCTAATGTAGGTTTGAGCTCCCTATATAACAATGTAACTGTAGGGTTTTCTCCTTCGAAAATATCTTTGAATTTGACCAAAATTAATGCAGAATCTGTTAGATATTTGATTCGCTCCTTGAATATCTCCAATAAAGAATGATTTGTATTAATTTAAATTTAAACTCAAATCTTCATTTAAATTTGAATTAAACGTCATTCACCTATCAAACAAATCACCTAACCATATTGTTAAATAAAATAACAAAATCTTTAACAAATCTTCTGCAGATCACACTCCAAAATGAAACATTCTGGCTCGTGTTGCAGACGACCCAGATGTCATACCAACATGCTTGAGCATCACGTCCAACATATGTCCTCTCTGCAGTTTCATACAACTTAAACTAGACAACTTTTGAACATTTCTCCAAGTTGTTGTTTTGTTAAAATGTAGCTAATTCAAATGGTCAATCCAATAAGAACAATAATACACATCCCTATTTAATTACAAAGTCGAATAAATTGGCTAGATTAGATAAGTAGACTAACGCTTAAAAATCTTACGTATCTAGATTAATTTTAAGCTGCCATATTGGAGTTGCAATATGATTTTGAGCTCGAGGTTGTCAGGGTCGATGTGTTGGTAGTCGACACCATATTAGAGCTGAGGCATTATGGTTTGTAAAACCATACAATTTCTTTAAGTTTACGGCATTTGAGAGAAATCATTAAGGACTGGCAAAAAAAAAAACAGCAATTGGGTTGTTGAATCACATTAGGATGTTATTTTTTTGCCACACTCCACATTGATGACTAGTTGACAGAGTACGTAGTATTTGTAACCATGGAAGGTTATATGTCAATGAAGGATATAATAATCGCCATGATTCTATATTGTTGGACTTTGTTGGACGATGTCATATTCAGATACTGCAACTGGAATTATGCATTTTCTTAACATGCGACCATATTTTAAATAATTAGTCATAATCTGAGAGTCGTTTTCAAATATATGTTTTTAAAAATTAAAATCACACAATTGATTTTGTTCAAGTGAGAGAATGTTAGATTTATCTGATATTTTGTGGGTTACAATTAATTGTTATTTTGATTTGTGAAAACAGGTTAATCATGATTTTGATAGAGGTGCGTAAGTAGCCTCTTTATTGGTTAAGTGATCTTTTTAACTAAAGCATGAGTATCTCAAATTTGATTGGTGTGTGAAAAAATGCGGGTCTTAACCTTTGGCCAATAATGGATAGGGATTAGGGTTATGTATCATGTAACTAGATCCCCTCTATAATCACAGAATCAGAAGGACAACGGCTCTACATCTTTTCTCATTGAGAGTTATGAATGAGAGTGTGAGATATAGAGAAAATCTGATCACTCGTCTTTTCAAAATTCCGAACCAAGGTGGCAAGAAGGAAAACTCTTATTTTTAAATTATATCTTAAATATATAAATATTGATATTCTAATTTCACACGATCTGTAAATTTTTTTATATATAACAAAATGAAACACTCATTATATTTTCTTGAACTATATATTTTTGGTACAATTCTTGAATCATATTTATTACTCATTATCGACGAGTTGGAGAACTCCTTACTCTCCTAATACAATCATTTTACTTAGAAAAAACTTGGAAAAATAATAATAGTAGACTTTGATTATCTTGAACCATATCTGAATATAATCAGTTGAAATTGACATTCCACAGCGTGTTATTTAGACTCTTAAGATTTCCACCCACAGACAAAGTTGCTTGTACGTAAATTGCATGGCATCTTTGCATAGTCCTTTTCAATTTTGTTTTATCTTCTTTTCATTGTCAACCAAATCCAACCTAACTCACCAGAAAAATAAAACATCTATCACTTGCTCAGAAATTCTGAACCATTGAATTTAACATCTCTAGAATATTACAGAACTTCAACATATATCTGCATTTTGAAAACCTCTAGTATAAATATAGGTCTAAAGCCAAAGTCAATGAATTTATTATCCCTTCATATTTGCATAAGCTCGTTTGGAAATTCTTGTTTCATAACACAATGGGGAATCAACTAACGTGCAAAAGGTATGTATGATCAATCAAATTTACTTTAAATTTCTATATGCCTCCATGGATTAATAGTCAAAACTCACCTATCTATATGTTCCAAAAAATGTTATATGTATGTATGTACAAAATTTGCAGAAGAAAATTAAGATCGAAGAGAAGGCCAACGGGTTTTGTACATCATCAAACTTCGAACTCTCATATTGGAATAAGAACTGTTGGTGTTGATAAAGCATGTAACTTCACCACTTCAAATCTCTGCATCTCCATAGTCACATGGAATATGAATGGCCAGGTGCATACATGTATTTTTTTAGTATATATTTTATCATGGACACATCGGTTCAAATTCGTTGGAGCACTTCTTATTAGGTTTCCGCTATCAGATCACCACCATTTATATTCATGCGCCAATGTTAAGACCACTTATCACATGTTCATGTATGTCTATAAATTTGTTGTGTATCAGGTTTCCTTTGAAGATTTAGCTGAGATGGTTGGTGGAAATGTCCACGACTTCGATCTTCTTGCTGTTGGCTTGCAAGAGGCTCCAGGAAACAAAGTGGCAACCATGCTTTCGACAGCTTTGGATGAAACTCACACGTAAGACATTGCCAAATATTTTGTTGTTTTCCATGATTATGTTGTAAACTATTTGAAATTTTCTAACTTTTCTTTCCTTCTTTTGGACATGAAGCCTGATAGGTAAAGTTACAATGCAATCTTTGCAGCTGTTCTTGTTTGGACCAAAGAATGCAGGATCATTCATTCAAGGTAACCTTTCTTATATGCCAAATTATAATTTTTCCTATGCTTAATTTTATACTAATAATTATTAATGTATGCTAATTAAGCAGCATGATTAATTTTAATTGTATGTAGAATTGAAGGCGGACAAACAATCTATCGGGGGATGTGGAGGAATAATCGGAAGAAAGAAAGGCGCTGTAGCAATTCGTATTAACTATAAAGGAATACGATTGGTATTCATCTCCTGTCATCTCTCCGGTAACTACATAAAAAACTTTTCAGTTTTGATCTCTCTATTTAGTATCACGTTTAACTTCGAATTTACTTATGGAGAATATTTAATGAGTTGTTTTCGCAGCTCATGGTTACAATGTGGAAGAAAGAAATGCTGAATGTCGGCATATATCACACACTCTCTTCTCAAAGACTTGGAATCCATATTCAAGACCATCTCATGTGACAATTTGGTTAGGAGATCTTAACTATAGGCTTCAAGGGATCGATACGTATCCGGCTAGGAACCTAATAGACAAAGATCTTCACTATGTAATTCAATAATCATTCATGCATGTGTTGAACTTGAATGAGTTTTCAGCTTAATTATGAGTTCATAATATACTTAATTAATTTCTTTGTTTTGTTTTAGGAGTTGCATGATAATGATCAGCTCTTGCAACAAGCTGGAGAAGGACAAATTTTCAATGGATTTTGTGAGGGGACATTGACATTCAAGCCAACATATAAGTATAATAAAGGAAGTAGCAATTATGACACAAGTTATAAGGTGAGTACAAACATAACCTTAATGTTTTAGATTCCTTTAATTATCTCACTTTAAGAGAATCATTCTATCATATAGTTGACAATGAATCATATTATCTTTAGATTTCTTTAATTATCTTACTCTTTAAGAGAATCATTCTGTCATATAATTGACAATGAATCATATTATCCATACATCTATTTGATAATACACACGAATCTAGAATACACTTTTATGAGTTGTAACGGGGTCAGTGGTTTGAGATATGATATTTCAAGAATGAGAGTTATAATAGCACCTCCCACAAGGTCAGCTCATCTATTTTTTTGTTTTTCTATCTCTTTGCTTTTGTAAGAGCTTTTTTAGGAGGTTTTATTTTATTTTTTCTTTTTCTTTGTCTCATTTTTGGTGGGCCTCAAAAATTTATTTTTTTTAGCTTTTCGATTGTTCGATGTCAATAAGTGTGCTATGTTTTTTTTTATCACTAACTTATGGAGACTAAGACATTTTTTATTTTAAGACTCAAAATGATTAACTAATGAAAAAGTCATCTAGAACGAACTCTAAGGCCTGAAAATTATATTCTTAGAGTACACTTTTATTTTGACAAAATATTATGCAAATAGAAAGTATCCTTAATAGTGATTTAAAGAGAAATTCTTCGGTGTGTATAATTCACTTAAAACAACAAAAAGACAACATGAGTTAATTATTTTAGATTTCCCCTATTTAGATTAGGCTTGAAACTCGCAATTTTATAGTTGTATCACAATGAATATTTTTAGAAAAAACATATTCACAATAATATCTAGTATCTTTAAAAAATAGTGCTAGCGATTAAGGATCTCACATCGGATAATATATGGTCTGAATATGTGTTTATAAATGGGTGCAATTTTTATTTTACCAATCGGTCCGATTTTGTAGGATTGAGTTAGGCACAATCACATTTTTTAACATGGTATGGGAGTCTGGTTTAAGATCCGGTGTGCACTTACTATGATTTCCGCTATCAGATCACCCATCATTTATTTCCACGCTCCAGTTGTCTAGTCCTGAGCGTGAGAGATGTGTTAAGAGTTCCACATCAGATAATATATGGTTTGAACATGTGTTTATAAGTGGAGGCAATCATCACTCTACTAATCGGTTTTGTAGGGTTGAGTTAGGCTCAACCACATTTCTTAGCACTAGCCAAGATTCTTTGCATATACATAAATGTTGACAAACATGCGTGAGTTATGTGGAAAAACAAGTGTGAGTTCTAAGTCTCACATTGCTTAGAAAAGTGGAGGTTGAACACATTATAAGTAAGATGATCCATACACCTATCACCTTAAGGTTTTGGGTGAATGATGTTTCTCTCACTTGTTTGGGTGAGTCTTTGACCTTTAAGTGAGTGTTTGACCCAATGTGAATGTTGCCCCCTGTGATGACCCACCAGTGGTATCATAGCTCAGTTCGAGTAAGGGAATGACTCCTTGTGTCGAAAGTCTTCCTGACATGGTGCTCAGGTGACTTTATTTATCTGGTCCCTGAATAGAACAATTACCTTAATTTTTTTTATAAATTGGGAGTTTTGAGGTTTTAGGTATATTTGGAATGAAGAAGATGGAAGTCTTGGTTTTTGGAGATTATGAATGTTAGTAAAGATATGTCACTTGACCACCATATTAGGAATTTTTTTGACACAAGGAGTCACTTGACCACCATGTCAGAAAGACTTTTGACACAAAGAGTCGGTCCCTTACTCGAATTGAACTCTGATACCACTGATGGGTCATCATGAGGGGGAAGCATTCACATTGGATTAAACACTAACCTAAAGGTCAAAGACTCATCCAAACAAGTGAGAGAGACACCACATATTCATCCAAAATCTTAAGATAGTATGTGTACGAGTCATCTCACTTATAAAGTGCTCAACAGACTTAAAAGTATTTAAGTAGAGAATCTCTTCTTAAGATTTGGAAATATAATTGACATGTTCAATTGGGGGGTGGTTGTCCCACAATGATACACATTCTCTACAAGATCGTACTAGACACTTTCTCATATTAATATAGAAAAAATAAAAGAAGAAAAAAAAATTACTCCGCCGTTACAGGAAATAAACACCTATATTAACATAAGTTATGACAACAATCTCAAAAATTTAGTAAACAAAATCATAAGTGTACACATGTATTGTGTATTAAAAATATGGATCATATACACTTGGTGGATACAAATTTTATTCATGTTATGATTAGTTGAATTGGTAAAAATATATATTTGTTGGTTTTAAATGATAATCTTAGAAATGTGGTTTCTCCTAATAATATCTCATATAGTAGTACTATTTGTATTCTCTTTATTATAAATAAACATTTGTTAAATATAGGGATTGCACTTATCTTTTAATTTCCCTTAACTATATATCTCTCCCTTAACTATACATCTCTCAGTATCCAATAATAATGAGATTTTATAAATAATTTATATAATACTCATTATCAGAGTTTGTACTAATCCAAGTCAGAGGACTACTCTGACATGATAACGATTATAACAATGAATAATTTATAATACATGGATATAGTAAATAATGTTTTTAAAGGAATGTGAATAAAAAAATGTGAATATAGAAAATCAAGTAAATAAGAAATTAGATAAATTAAAATAGAAATGTTGTGGGAAACTTATAATAATGAAGAATGAAAAATGAAGTTTAAACTAAAAACTAAGATTGCAAGAAAACTAATAAACTAAGATAGAAATGTGATTTCTTATGTAAAATGGTGTGCCAGAAGTTTTGAGTCCTTCCTATGTTAGAGGAGTCATAATGATCAATAATATTAAGGCAGTTATATAATGTTGATTTAAAGTGAGGTTTTTTTTGAAGTTGGAGGGACAACACGAGTGTGTTTCCTTATAGGATGCTTGTTTTTGCTTCGACTTTTGAGATTCTTCATATTTTTTCATATCTAGTGACATGCACATGTTTTCCAGCATGTCTTAGTCTTTTTTTCCCTCTAATCCTTCCCAATTTTCAAGCTTTTAGAACTATGTTTTACTTCGAACTTCAAGAAATTTATCCTAAGACTTTCATTTGTTTGATTTTAGCCTAAATATGCATAAGTTTTTTATTTTTAATCTAAAAATCAGTTTTGCATGAAATGGAAGATTAGTTTAGAAATATAAAAGTAAATAGTGAGCATTTTACATGTCATCAATGGTAGGCACATCGGTGAATATGATATTGTGAGTCTCATTGACTAAGGGATGCAACATTGTCTCCAATAATAACATTACTTGTTGGTTAAGTCACATGCAAAAATATTTTTATAATATGGAAGGAATACTAGATTGCAGGGCCGATCCAATCAAACTAGAAGTTCACTTCTAATTTTAAAATGGACTAAAATTATATATATATATATATATATATATATATATATATATATATATATATATATATATATATATATATATATATATATATATATATATATATATATATATATATATATATATATATATATATATATAATAATTAAAAATAACACATAAAAAATATAATTATATATTAATAAAAATAAGATTTAATTATAATTATTTCAACTTTGATAAATCTCAATTTTTTTAATGTATTGGATTTTTATGATAGTATTTTTTAATTTATTTGAATTTTTTATAATATTCTTTTATATTTATTAATATTATTGTTTAAAAAATTAGACTTTTCAAAATTTTGAGACCATCCAAAATTTGGGGTCTTATGTTGTAGAGTCTGTTACTTCTGCACAAGGTCAGATCTGCCAGATTGATATCCTCTAAATTATCAAGAATTCAATCTTATCAAATGAAATTGTTGTTCCTTTGATAAGCTTGTATTGTCTTGACAAGTATGTGGAAATAATTGGTGTTCTTATGTCGATGCAGTGTGTCCTCTTTTTGTTTTAGAAGAAATCTTATCTAACCTTATAGATCAGATAATTGGACTTCCATTTTTTCTATCCATTTAGTTATTCTAATACTATGTAACTACATAATTATAGGGGTGAAAAACTCAATAAGACATATTTGGACTTCTACTTTTTCTACTTCATTTGATTATGTCTTATAGTTTAGATAATGAACTTACATTTTCTCTATTTTCTCCAATTATCTATTGTGATGCAAAATATGTATTTACAAGAGTGAATAACGATAATATTAAATTAATATTATTTTATATAATAATAACGAAATTTTATAAATAGTTTATATAAGACTCATCATCAGAGTTCCTACTCTTCCAAGACGGAGGATTGCTCTGACATGATAACAATTATAACAATGAATAATTTATAATATATGGATATAGTAAATAGTGTCAGTAAAGAAATATGGATAAAAAATATGAATATAGAAAATCAAGTAAATAAGAAATTAGATAAATCAGACTTGTATTTAAATAGAAATGTTGTGAGAAACTTATAAACTAAAAACTAAGATTGTAAGAAAACTACTAAATTAAAATAGAAATGTGTTTTCTCATGTAAAATGGTGTGCTACGGCTTAAGTTTTAAGTTTTTTGTATGTGAGAGTTGTAATAATGGCCAATAATATTAAGGTGGCTATATAATTTTGCTTTAAAGTGAGGTTTTTTTTTAAGTTAGAGGGACAAGACAAGTGTGTTTTCTCATAGGATGCTTGTTTTTCTTTGACTTTTGGGTTTTTTTCATATTTTTCCTTATCTAGTGACATGCGCGTGTTTTCCAACATGTCCTAACATTTTATCCTCCGATCCTTCCTAATTTTCAAGCTTTTAAAACTATATTTTACTTTGAACTTCGAGAAATTCATCATAAGACTTTCATTTGTTTGATTTTAGCTAATCATGTATAAGTTTTCTCTTTTTAATCTAAAAATCAGTTTTGAATGAAATGTAGTAAAAATATTAAACTAGCAAACTAACTTAGAAATATAAAAGGTAATAGTGATCATTTTACATGTCATGATAGGCACATTGGTGAATATGATATTGTCAACTTCATTGACTAAGGGGTGCAACATTCTCTCCAATAATAACATATTACTCGTTGGTTGAGTCACATGCAAAAATATTTTTGTAATATGAAAGGAATACCACCAGATTAGAGGATCGATCCAATCAAACTGAAGGATCTAATTTAAAAATGAATAAAAAAATATATAATTATAATAATTAAAAATGACACAAAAAATATAATTATATGTTAATAAAAATAAAATATAATTATAATTATTTTAACTTTGATAAATCTTTTTTTTAATGTATTGGGTTTTTATGATAGAGTTTTTTTAATTTATTTGAATTTTTATAATATTCTTTATATTTATTAATATTAATGTAAAAAATTGGACTTTTCAAAATTTTGGAACCCTCCAAAATTTAGGATTCTCTATTGTAGAGTTTGTTGCTCCTACAAAGAGTCGGACCTACCAGATTAATATCCTCTAAATCAAAAACTTAATGATGTTCTCTTGATAAGTTTGTATTATCTTAACAAGTATGAGAAAATAACTGGTGCTCTTGTGTCCATATTTGACCCATTTAATTGTAGCCTTTTCCTTTTCAAATTGTTGTTAATTAAAATTTCAGAGATTGTTCAAATTGTTTGTGCATTCTTTTCATAAATGTTGAAACTATCATAATATGCAAGGTTGTTGATTTGAGCTTGACTATAGTTTATATCACCTAGCGCATTGATGTTAACATCACCAAAAATATTTTTGCTCCAATTTATAAGAATTGATTTGAGTTTACATTAAACTTTTGCAAGAGAGTGAACATATGACAACTAATAATTAATTTGATGAGTCGAGTGGTTCTAAATGACTTTACTCTTTAGTTAATGATTATATGGAGACAATCCTAATGGCTAATCCATATATTTCAACAAAATTGCCTCATGTTTTTTTCTAAAGAACGTTAGAAGATCTAATCTGACATGTTTTGGATATATTATATGATTTTGTGACATTTAATGATTTTATTGATACAAGTGTATACTATATTTATTTGACAGGTTCGAGTACCAGCGTGGACAGATCGTATACTGTTCAAGATAGAAGACTCAGACAACATAGAAGCAACCTTACATTCGTACGAGTCGTTGGATCAAATTTACGGTTCTGATCATAAACCAGTAAAGGCACATATATGCTTAAGACTTCGTCAACTTCAAACCGAATCCTAAATATTTGGTTAAAGTATATACTGTTTTTATATTATTATTATAGTAATGAGATTCATTTTGTAAATTGTATTAATTATGTATAGTCGGTCAAATTAATACAAAAAATTTACTAAAACAAATGAAGAAGAAAAAGACAAAAAAAAAAATGATAATTTGTCAATGCTGGATTTTTGTAACTAGTCTTATGATGGATTTTAAATGTTTTTTTTAATGATGTAAAGAGTCTTCGTGATTTTCATTTTCTTTAAATTAAATCTTTTGAATAAAATGAAAGTTGTTAAGACCGAGAGTCAATCATCACTTGCTTCTAAACGATTCTAAACATGAGGTGTATTTGTAAACATTTTAACTATTAAATTAATAAAGACAATGCGTGTAAGATTTAAGGATTTGAATATTGTGTATCAGAGTTTGAAATGTTCGTTATACATTATAATATGAGTTTAGAATTTATAGGTCCTAGAACCTTCTCAAAAACACTTGTTTCAAAGGAAAACGTTTGAGGATTCTATAAAGTTTGTCATCTAATGATCTAAAAAGGTTAATCAACTCCACTCATGTGTGTTTCTAAGACGTGTGCATTCCTCTGATTGTCTCACTTCTTAATATCTTGGTGACTCAGCTTCGAGCTGATTAGGCATTGACCCAATTCAAAATAGCCACAAGTTTTTGCTGGAGAAATCGGTTATGACTTATCTTCGGTCTCGTAGTGACATTGTGTCTATCAATGATATGGATGGGGATAACCTTCCCTATGACTTAGGTGAGATCATCAATGATCCTAATGCCTAATTGAAAAAGAAATTATAATATTTGATTTTCGATCCGTACAATTGGTCTGCCTCCGAGTTCTTCATATGTGCAATAAGGCACACACAATGGACACCGCACATTAATTCTTCATCCATTGGGAACCTTTGGATTCTAAATATCTCACCAACTTCTCCCATCAAATCTCCATTATCCATCGTTAGTGAACAATGGTTTGACTTAACCTGACCTACATTCTCCCTCTCTCTAATGTGTGGGCCCTAACTTGAGGCTAGAAGGCCTAGGGTGAGACAAGCATTAATTGCTTTTATAGAAACGAAGACACAATGACGACATTTATGGAAAATGCATTTTTTTTTTAAATGATGTGACGCTTGTGTATCTTTCGTTGGTGGCATTGTAAATCCTTAGATTCTCAACCATTGGACCTATATGGTTTTGATATTCTTGGATTGGTTGAGGTTGTGTATAAAAAAAGAGTAACAACCTTTCATTATTCCCTTTTCCTACTTATTATTCTTTATGAATCCCAAAGTTTTCTTTGAATTTCAAGGTTTCTCTAAAAAGTTCATTATAGATTTGGTTTCATGATTGCTCTGTTTTCTTCATCTTCTAAATATTTGTTATAGTGGTAAGCTCTTACTCTTTTTCTCTATATTTTATCGGGTAGTTTATTTTCTATGTGACTGTCGTTCTCTTTATTTATTACTATTTATGTCATTGTTGTTAGCATGACTTTCACCGCAATTGTTTTGGGTTGAGCAGTATATATTGCCTTCAATAATGGTCATTAATGGCCATGCACCACTTTCTCTCAAGGATATTATGTTAGAATCGTGCATATTCATGAAAATTTAGAAACTCTTCTTTTATTTACACCTTTGCTTTTCTTGGGGATGAAATTAATTCTTTAACCTTTTCACGTGAGGTGGTATGGTAAAACATTCCCCCCCCCCCTTAAACTCACTATTTCTCTTGGTTTGGATAGATAGAAGATGAACATGACTATCAAATATCTTAGTTACAGACTGATTGTCATCTAGGAATGACTTTTATTCATTATTATGTTAATGCAGAGTAATTGAAAGCGCCTTCCATTTACTCTGACTTGACCGACCTATAGCCCCATGGCCATGACCTTTTCACAAAAAATTGTGAACTTCAAAGATTAAGTTGTAGATATTCCTTCAATTTGGGATCACATATGTGATTGGTACCCTAATCAGTCCTTCGTTTTGAGGCTTTAGAAAGGAAATTTTTGAATCATTGGTTGTAGCTCCCGTTCAACTACATCCCAAATTTTGGGCATACATCCAGTCATTTCAACTTCTCTATATTTATTTACAAATACTAAAATGAATTGATATTTTCTTCAATATTTTCTCTATGATTTATGAGGTTGCTAAGTCTATAAACCCTTAGAGACATGTCTATTATAAACATTCATTCAGATTCTTCGAGGATTTTACTAACTCTTTTTAAAATTTAAATAATTTTATTTTGCTATTCACCCTCTAACTAAAGTGGTTCATAATGAAATTTATTGTCGCACCACCTTGGAGTCTATGGATGGGGATTTATACACGTGTCAACCTTGTTTTAGTCATTGTTGGTCTCATAACCACTTTTGTTGGGATCTAAAAAGAATGACGTGAACGGAAGAGAATAATGACGTGAAAGAGCGGGGAACTATGTAAGTAGAACCACAATTATATGGTTCACATATGGAGTTTTTTCCATATGTTTGACATGGTGACTTTTATGGATAAGAAGACCAATGAGACCAAGACAAAGGACCATTACATTGATACTTATACCTTGGTCTTGGCCACTTACTTTCCTAAAGAGAATGTTATAATTGGTTTATTTTATCTCTCATGCTTTGCTTGTTTTATATCTAAGTTTCATATTAACCTCTACTTTTAATTTGTATTTGTCATGTCTTTGAAGAATTTCTTGAAGAAATTCGCTAAATGAAAAGCTTTTGAAGATAATTTTAGTCGTGGGGCTATGATGTATGCATTAGGTGCCTTGTTCATGTGTAATTTGTAAAACTTCTTTTTGTAAGACCATGGTGTGTATGCTCGATGGCCTTTTTAAACATCTTTAAGTTGTTGTGTCATACTCGGTCTGTGTGAATTTGTATGTTATGATTTCCTATATTTATATTTAGCTTGTTTTTGCATTATTTTATGCGTGTTTTCTCATAAATAACCCTGATCATTTATCATTTTAATAGACTTGCATTTTATTTTTTAGATCTTTAATTTTTATTTTTAGTCTCTTCTGAAAGATTGTATTTCTCTTCACTATAAACTCGTCACTTTTGAATTCTGAAACACTCAACTCTATCATGGGAAAATAATCCAAGTTTATAAACGACCCTTTGAAATGGTGTTGAGTTTATCGTTAGAAGTTGTTGAAGGTGTTGGAGACCATTAATTTGTGAGATATTGGATCTAACTTTAGTTTAGCATATCGTCGAAGTCTGCTCACATGATGTTGTCGAAGACCTACATGCTGTAGTCAAAATATGTTTTAGTATGTAGTTATGGAATTAGGCCATGTGTTAAGGATCCAATTGTTAAAGTTAGCTTGTACCCTAAGTTAGTTTGTAATGAGTAATTGTTAAAAAGCCCATTAGTTTAGTATGTTAGGTTTTATTATAAATAGCATACTAGTCTCTCATCATGAGTGCGACAAATCTTAATTAGGGTGAGAGAGTTATTTCTTATTCTTGAGTACTTGTAATCTGTTTAAAGAGAAAGTAAAGAATATCAGTTATAACCAATCCTTGTTGTTCTTGTTTGTTTTTCCGTTAACGCTAACATTTGTGTGTTTCTTAATCATAAAGAAACTATTTATACTTTGTTTCAATACATCATGTTTCACAATAAATTGGTGCGGTGAGTGTGAAGGAAGATGCCTTCGACAAAGTATGAGATTGAAAAGTTCACCGGAGTGAACGATTTTGGTCTGTGGCGCTTGAAGATGAAAGTCCTATTGGTTCAACAGGGTTATTTGGAAGCGTTGAAGGGAGAGGCAATCATGGACGTTGCATTAATAGAAAAAGAAAAGACGACCATGATAGAGAAAGCTTAGAATGCAATATTGTTGAGCCTAGGTGATAAGGTTCTCCGTCAGGTATCAAAGGAGACTACGACATCGGGGTTATGGTTGAAACTTGAAAGTTTGTACATGACCAAATCTCTAGTGAATCGACTCTACTTGAAGCAAGCTTTGTATTCATTCAAGATGAGTGAAGACAAAGTCTTGGCTGAGAAGTTAGATATATTCAACAAGCTAATTCTTGATCTTGAAAATATTAATGTGAAGATCGACAGTGAAGATCAAGCACTGTTGTTGTTGTGCGCTTTGCCTATAATACATGCTCACTTCAAAGAAACTCTCTTGTATGCAAGGGAGTCCCTGAGCTTTGAAGAAGTTCAATCAGTTTTGTATTCTAAGGGCTTGAACGAATGAAAGAAGCATAAACCTTTGACGGTTGGTGAAGGTTTGGCTGTTAAGGGAAAATTCTTGTGAAAGGGAGATAAGTTCGACAAGAAGAAATGTAAAATTCAGCAGAAGTCTTATAGCGGCGAGACATCTGAAATTTAATGTTATCACTGTAAGAAAGAGGGTCACACAAGAAAGGTGTGCCCTGAACGCCTAATAGATCATGGAGGTAAGGATAATAACATTGCAGGCATTGTTCAAGATGACTTCGACTCATTTGATGTTCTTGTGGTTTCAAGCAGCGACTCAAGAAAATAGTAGATTATGGATTTAGGTTGCACTTGGCACATGACTTTAAACAGAGAATTATTCGAGGAGCTATGTGATCAAGATGGTGGAACAATGCAGCTGGGAAGCAACAAAGCTTGCAAAATTGCAGGTATTGGATATGTGAGATTCAAGTTCCATGGTTAGTCAATAAGGTTATTTACTGAAGTTAGGTATATACCTGATTTGAAGAGAAATTTGGTTTCTCTTGGTGAATTCGAAAAAAAAAAGATATGTTTTTCAAGGAGAGAAAAGTATCTTCAGAGTCATGAAGGGGTCGAAGGAAGTCTTGAGAGGCGTGAAGAAACAAGACTTGTATACCATTGAGGTTGAAGTTGTAAGTGGTTCGACAAATGTTGCATCCACGAAACCTTTATCAAATACCGAAATTTAGCACATGAGATTAGGCCATGTCAGTGAAAGAGATTTGGTCGAATTGGGGAAACAAGATATGCTTGTCGAAGGCAAAGTCGAAAAGCTGGAATTTTGTGAACCTTATGTGCTTGGAAAAACTTGTAGAGTGAAGTTCAACAAAGGAAAACAAAGAACACATGGATCCCTTGATTACATCCATGCTGGTTTTTAAGGGCTTACAAGGTGTCCATCACATTCAAGAGCAAGGTATTTCCTATCCATAGTTGATGATTATTCCAGAAAGTTATAGGTATTCATCCAGAAGACTAAGGATGAAACTTTTGAGAATTTTAAAGGTTGGAAGACTTTGGTCGAAAATTAGACTGGCAGAAAGGTCGAGAGGTTGAGAATCGACAATGGCCTTAAATTTTGCATTGAGGCGTTCGACAACTTTTGTGCTGCCTCAAGTATTGCAAGGCACAAAACTACTGTAGGTATTCCACAACAAAATGGTTTGGCGGAAAGGTTTAATCGAACTATTTTGGAAAGATTCAGATGCATGTTGACTAGTGTTGGGTTAAAGAAGGTGTTTTGGGCTGAGGCTATTTCGACAACAACATATTTGATAAACATATGGCCTTCGACTATGTTAAATATGAAGACACCTGAGGAAGTTTGGTCAGGACATCCACCAGATCTCGATAAACTTAGAGTATTTGGTTGCGTGGCCTATGCTCACATTAGGCAAGACAAGGTCGAACCTAAAGCTCTAAAATGTGTGTTTATGGGATACCTTGAAGGAGTCAAAGCTTATATGTTGTGATGCCTAGAGACAAGTCACAAGAGGTATATCACTAGTCGAGATGTAGTTTTCAATGAAGTTGAGATGACCTTTAAGAAAATTGATGATACTGATGAAGAGCTGGAACAAGGAGAGATTCCTGTTGAGGTAGAGCATGTTGATGCTGAATTGCGTATCCTAGATGAAGTCGAAGAAGAAGCAAAAGTTGTCGGCAAAGATGATGAGACTGATAATGACTACCTGCTAGCAAGATACAGGCCGAAGAGAGTCATTAAGCCACCTCAGAGACTTGGGTATGCAGATCTTATAACTTATGCCTTAACCTCTGCAAGTGAGGTTATAGACAAAGAATCTATAGACTATAAGGAAGCTATAAGGAGTCAAAATAAGACTGAATGGCTAAAGTCCATGGATGGTGAGATGAAATATCTTCATGATAACAACACCTGGGAACTAATCAAGAAACCTGTTGGAGCTAGTTTAGTAAGTTGTAAGTGGATTTTCAAAGTTAAGGATATAATCGAAGAATAAGCGTCGAAGAGATACAAGGCAAGATTGACCGCTAGGGGTTTCACTAAAAAATAAAGTGTAGACTTCAATGATGTTTTCTCTCCTATTGTGAAGCATATGTCCATTCGAATGTTTCTTGCCACGGTGTCACAATTCGACCTTGAATTAGAACAGATGGGTGTGAAGACTGCATTCTTGTATGGTGATCTAGATGAAATAATCCTGATGAGGCAACCTGAAGGGTATTTCGAATGGGGGAAGGAAGATTATGTGTGAAAAATGAAGAGATATTTATATGGACTGAAACAATATCCTCGACAGTGGAATAGGAGATTCGATAAGTTCATGGCACACATAAGTTTCATTAGAAGTCAGTTCGACCACTGTGTTTACTTCAGATTCCGACATGGTAATTCATTTTTTATTTTGTTGCTTTATGTGGATGATATTATAATATCAAGCAACAATGTTGAAGATGTAATGTAGGTGAAGGTTGAACTCAATAAGGAGTTAGACATGAAGGATATGGGAGATACGTCTGTTGGTGTAAGCCCTAGAGGCCAATACTGTTTGGTACTTGTATCGGATTATTCGTTTAATAATAAAAGGCATTTCTTTATTATGTTTGTCTTTCAGAATAATAAAGTCCCTAGAATAGTTAGTCTGTTTAATGAAATGTTAAGTGTGACTTAATCATGAGATCCCATTAAACATAAAGACATTATTCTTAAAATATTCGTAGTCAAGCTTTATTGCAAAGTGGGATAACATTAAAAGCATTGAGACTATTATGAAGATAGACTGATGATCACATCTCATGGATCATGGATAAAGAGTTATCAAGTCTTGACATAGGTATAAATATTAGGAGTAATATTTATACCGGATTGACCCGCTATGAGAATACTACATAGTATGTTATGCAAAGTGTCATAAGTTATTCTCATGGTGATAATGGTGTATTACCACCCTTCGACCTGAAACCACTATGGACCCTAGATGTAGAGTCGGGTGCTTTATTGCTGATCAAACATTATCCGTAACTGGATGATCATCAAGACAGTTGATGGGCACTCCACGAAGCATGCTGAGGGACATGAGTGTCCTAGATGGAATTTTCCAATCTTGCATAACAGGAGAAATGTCTAAGGGCCCAGTATTGAACTGGACAAGGATGACACAGTGTATGCCTTGTGTTCAATATAGACATAGGGGCAAAAAGGTAATTGTACAAACATATATTATCACGAAAAGGTTTTGTCAGATCACATGACATTTTCGTGACTTGGGTAGCAGTGATGTGTTGCTAGATACCGCTTACTGTTTATTATGTTAAATATATAATTTAATATAATTACCAACGTTACGAAATCCTACAGGGTCACACACATAAGGACAGTTTGATGAAAGATAGAGAAATCAAAAAGGAACACCGTAAGGTACGGTGCACTTAAGTGAAAAATAGAAATTCGGATAATATAATAATAATTATTGTTATTTTATAATGGTTATAAAATAATAATAAAATAAATATATTTATTATAATAATAGTTATTATAATAATATATAATATTATTATGGATCATGTGAATTGGGTTTTAGCCCGCAGCCCACAAGAGAGTCTATAAAAGGAACCCTTGTGATGAAGCTTTCACTTGATGCAATTTCGTTTTTGATTCTCTTTTCTCACTCAAATAATTTCGTTCGTAAGCAGCTAGCACTGTGACCGGAAGCTGTTCGTGTGGACTGAGTAGAGGCGTTGCACTTCATCAACGCTTGTGATCGCTGCATCAAAGATCTGAATCGCCACAAAGAGGTAACGATTCTATCACTGACCATGCTCATTCGTAAGGATCACTAAAGGAAATTTTTGTTTTCCGCTGCGTTTAGATCGCAATTTTCCTTCAGTGGTATCAGAGCCACTTACGAAACCATGGATCTGATAGCTGTTAAATTTCCGTCTTTTCTGTATTTGATTCGATTAAAACACAGAATGAATTTAACAATAAACGATTAATTAAATTTGGCATCTGTTGTGTACGATTTGGATGATTGATGTTGATTATGCTTCAGAAGCCGACATTAGTATGGTGAAGTTGTGCGATACATTGATCATCCATAGGTTACACAATTAGATCAATCACTTTTATATAAGATATAAGAAATTCTGATGCAAAGATGGTATATGGGATATACTGTTTTGATTTCATCCATTTAATCACATAAGGATTGTAATTCTTTTGAAAGATCATCATTTTCATTCGCTTCGGAATCCGACGTTAGTATGGTGAAGCAATGACATGTTGATCTATCATATTGAGTTATCAATCGAGTTGTGTTTGACGGCATGAAATTGTTGCATTAGGATTAATGGCAGTACAAGTGTTGTATTGCCGCAGACTTTTCCGGTTGGGGTTGTAAATGCACAAAAGTTGTGCAGGAAACGACGTGAAATACAATGAAGTGTTCATAAAATTTTTCAAAACAGTCCCGGCTAAGTCTGCAAAGTGTGATCAATCTCCCAAAATTTAATTTAGTTTATTTAATTATCGGAATTTTAAACTAATAATAAAAGTGTGTTTATTATTATTTATTTGTGGTGATCAGTTATGGCCTTAGTTTATCCTATATTATTGTTTTGGGATTTTTGAATACGGCCTGCGTGTCGTGCCTCTCTCTCAATCTCTTTATGTAACTTCTTTTCTCATCTCACTCCCTCGTATGTAAAACGAGTTTTCTTATATGTAATGTAATATTATGTTATGAAAAAAAAGAAGAAGGAAGTATTCAATATTAAAGGAGGATAACCTTTGAGATCATGCTTGGAGAAGCTTAGATCGTTATTAGGTTAGCTTAGGTTCTCTCATTGGCTTGAGAGAACAATTGCGTTAGGGGCCATAATTGTATCTTTTTTATATGTATGTTGATGCATGTAATTGTATGTTGATGCATGTGAGAGACGTTTTGCATGTTAAGCCGGTGAGATCAAACTAATAACAAATTCCCTCGAAATTAAATATTAAGTTTATGCTTTCCAATTTTTAGCACTCATCAAGACTAGTATCGAGCATTGTAGGTTTCGCCTACGCGAGGTGCATGTTCTATATTAGTAAGGTGTGATGGGATAATTGTAATATCCAATTGCTAAAACAATGGGTCAAACTTAACTAAACAAATTATAATAAGATTATATATGTTTAGAAGCAAGAATTGGGAATGATTCATGTGATGGATCAAAATAAGGAGTTATTCACCCAATTGAAAATATTCGAGAGTTGTATGAGATACAATTGGAAGGAGTTCCTACCTAAATAACTTAGTTTTGTGTAATCAGCCTAACGCTGACTTAAAACAAAGTGAAACATGGATCTCGACCCACTAGAAAGTCTTCCAACGGGATTTTCCGAATCAAATGATGAGGGTCATTTGTTTTGAATAAAATAGTGGGAGCATATTTGATTAAAGGCCTAATTAAATATGTTGTTTTAATGATACTTATATTTTCATATTTCTCTTGTAGATTACCATGACAACAAACACATCGAACAATATTTTGCGATCCATCCTAGATAAGGAAAAATTGTCTGGGACAAATTTCCTGGATTGGCACCGTAATCTGAGGATTGTCCTCAAGCACGATAAGAAGCTGTATGTCTTGGAGACACCAGTTCCTGAGGAGGAACCTCCTAGTTCTGCACCAAAGGCAGAAAGAGATGCTTATAAGAAGCATTTCGATGATGCCAATGAAACCGCTTGCCTCATGCTTGCTACCATGAACTCTGAGTTGCAAAAGCAACACGAGAACATGTCTGTGTTCGATATAATCGGACATCTGAAAATGCTTTATCAAGAGCAAGCAAGAAATGAGAGGTTTCAGGTTTCAAAGTCCCTTTTTAACAACAAGTTAGCTGAGGGAGCCCCTGTAAGTCCCCATGTACTCAAGATGATTGGGTATGTGGAGAACCTTGACAGATTAGGGTTTCCCCTTGGAAAAGAACTTGCGATTGATCTGATCTTGCAATCGTTGCCAGAGAGCTTCAGTCAGTTTGTCCTGAATTTCAATATGAATGACTTGGACAAAAGTCTTCCAGAACTGCTAGGCATGTTGAGAACTGCTGAGCAGAATATGAAGACAAAAGGGAAATCCATTCTGATGGTCAATAATGGAAAGAAACAGAACAAGAGGCCCATCAAACAGGGTGGTAGAGGGAAAGGCAAGGAAGTTGCCAAACCCAAACCCACTCCTCTTGTTTTGAAGCCCAGTGGAGGAATAGCAAAGGAGGGCACTTGCTTCCATTGCGGTAAGACCGGACATTGGAAGAGAAATTGCCCAAAGTACCTGGAAGATAAGAATAATGGAGTAGAGACTTCAAATTCAGGTATTTTTGTTATTGAAATTAATTTATCTACTTCTGCATCATGGGTATTAGATACTGGATGCGGTTCTCACATTTGTACTAATGTGCAGGGGCTAAAAAGGAGTAGAGATTTGGAAAAAGGTGAAGTTGACCTACGAGTTGGCAATGGAGCAAAGGTTGCTGCTTTAGCTGTAGGAACTTATGTTTTAACTTTACCTAGTGGTTTAATAATTCAGTTAGAGAACTGTTATTATGTACCTGCAATTAGCAGGAATATTATTTCCGTTTCTTGTTTGGACAAGTTTGGTTTTTCATTCATAATAAGGAACAATTGTTGCTCCATTTATTTGAATGATATATTCTATGCTACTGCAAAAATGAATAATGGACTATATGTCCTTGATCTTGAAATGCCAATTTATAACATTAATACTAAAAGGTTGAAACCTAATGAGTTGAATCCAACTTACCTTTAGCACTGTCGATTAGGCCACATAAATGAGAAACGCATTTCCAAACTCCATAAAGATGGATTCTTGGACTCTTTTGATTATGAATCATATGAGACATGCAGATCTTGTTTAATTGGAAAGATGACAAAGTCCCCATTCACAGGAAAAGGTGAAAGGGCTAATGATCTTTTGGCACTCATACATACTGATGTATGTAGACCACTGAACATACCAGCCAGAGGAGGTTTTCAGTACTTCATCACTTTTACTGATGACTTCAGTAGATACGGATATGTGTATTTAATGAAACACAAATCTGAGTCCTTTGAAAAGTTCAAGGAATTCAAGAATGAAGTACAAAACCAACTAGGTAAGAATATTAAAGTTCTTCGATCAGATCGAGGCGGTGAATATTTAAGCCTAGAATTTGATGACCATCTAAAAGAGTATGGGATTCTATCCCAACTTACTCCTCCTGGAACACCACAATGGAATGGTGTATCTGAGAGAAGAAATCGAACCTTGTTAGACATGGTCCGATCCATGATGAGTCACGTCGATCTTCCAAACTCCTTTTGGGGACATGCATTATTAACAGCAGCTTACACACTTAACCGTGTTCCATCCAAAAAGGTTGATAAGACACCATATGAGATATGGAGTGGTAAGAAACCACATATGTCTTACATGAAGATTTGGGGTTGCGAAGTTTACGTCAAACGACAAATTTCAACCAAGCTTGAGCCCAAATCTGACAAATGCTTATTTGTGGGGTATCCTAAAGAAACAAGAGGATATTACTTCTACAATCCTTCTGAGGGCAAAGTGTTTGTCGCTCGAACTGGAGTCTTTCTGGAAAGGGATTTTATTTCCAAAGGAAACAGTGGGAGGAAAATAGAGCTTGAAGAAATTCAAGAATCATAAAACATTGAAACACCTATGGAGGAACTAGAGCGGGAAACACAAGTAGTTGTGGAAGAGCAACCTGCTCAAGTAGAACAAGACCAGCGTAGGTCAAGCAGGATACGTCACCAACCTGAGAGATATGGATATCTCATAAGTGATCAGGGTGATGTATTACTCATGGATCAAGATGAGCCTGTGACCTACAAAGAGGCCATAACTGGTCCTGAGTCTAAGAAGTGGCTAGAAGCCATGAAATCTGAAATGGATTCCATGTACACAAACCAGGTTTGGACCTTGGTAGAACCTCCTATAGGAGTTAACCCTATAGGATGCAAGTGGGTCTTCAAGAAGAAGACTGACATGGATGGTAAGGTACATACCTATAAAGCAAGACTGGTTGCAAAAGGCTATAAACAAATTCATGGGGTTGACTATGATGAAACCTTTTCACCAGTTGCAATGCTTAAATCTGTTCGGATTTTACTTGCCATCGCTGCATATCATGATTATGAAATATGGCAGATGGATGTCAAAACTGCTTTCCTTAATGGGAATCTTCTTGAGGATGTGTACATGACACAACCTGAAGGATTTGACATACCACAAGATACCCAAAAGATATGCAAGTTACAGCGATCAATCTATGGATTGAAGCAAGCTTCCAGAAGCTGGAATCTTCGTTTTGATGAAACCGTAAAACAATATGGATTCATCAAAAATGAAGATGAACCTTGTGTCTACAAGAAGGTTAGTGGGAGCATGATCGTGTTTCTGGTATTATATGTAGATGACATATTACTCATTGGAAACGATGTCCCTACCTTGCAACAAGTGAAGACTTGGTTAGGGAATTGTTTTTCTATGAAAGACCTAGGTGAAGCAGCCTATATATTAGGAATTAGGATCTATAGAGATAGATCACAAAAACTGCTTGGCCTAAGTCAGAGTACATACATAGATAAAGTGTTGAGACGCTTTAATATGCATGATTCCAAGAAAGGATTCATACCTATGCAACATGGTCTGTGTTTATCAAAAACACAATCCCCTTTAACTAAGGAAGAAAGGGATCGCATGAATAAGATTCCATATGCATCTGCAATAGGATCTATCATGTATGCCATGTTATGTACTCGACCAGATGTCTCGTATGCATTAAGTGCAACGAGTAGGTACCAATTTGATCCCGGTGATGCTCACTAGGTAGCTGTCAAGAATATCCTTAAGTACTTGAGAAGGACTAAGGATTCATTCTTGATATATGGAGGTCAGGAAGAGCTTGATGTAATTGGTTACACTGATGCTAGCTTCCAGACAGATAAGGATGATTTTAGATCACAATCTGGTTATGTGTTCTGTCTCAATGGTGGCGCTGTGAGCTGGAAAAGTTCAAAGCAAGAAACAGTTGCTGATTCTACAACTGAGGCCGAGTATATTGCTGCCTCAAATGCAGCAAAGGAAGCTGTTTGGATCAAGAAGTTCATTAGTGAACTTGGCATAGTCCCTAGCATTGTGGATCCCATTGGTTTATATTGTGATAACAATGGTGCTATCGCACAAGCTAAGGAGCCTAGATCTCACCAACGATCCAAACACATACTTAGGCGTTATCACCTCATTCGAGAGATAATCGATCGGGGAGATGTGAAGATATGCAGAGTACCTACACTTGACAATATCGCTGACCCATTAACAAAGCCTCTTGCGCAACAGAAGCATGATGGTCATACTAGATCTATGGGTATTAAGGGTATGCCTAATTGGCTCTAGTGCTAGTGGGAGATTGTTGGTGTAAGCCCTAGAGGCCAATACTGTTTGGTACTTGTATCAGATTATTCGTTTAATAATAAAAGGCATTTCTTTATTATGTTTGTCTTTCAGAATAATAAAGTCCCTAGAATAGTTAGTCTGTTTAATGAAATGTTAAGTGTGACTTAATCATGAGATCCCATTAAACATAAAGACATTATTCTTAAAATATCCGTAGTCAAGCTTTATTGCAAAGTGGGATAACATTAAAAGCATTGAGACTATTATGAAGATAGACTGATGATCACATCTCATGGATCATGGATAAAGAGTTATCAAGTCTTGACATAGGTATAAATATTAGGAGTAATATTTATACCGGATTGACCCGCTATGAGAATACTACATAGTATGTTATGCAAAGTGTCATAAGTTATTCTCATGGTGATAATGGTGTATTACCACCCTTCGACCTGAAACCACTATGGACCCTAGATGTAGAGTCGGGTGCTTTATTGCTGATCAAACATTATCCGTAATTGGATGATCATAAAGACAGTTGATGGGCACTCCACGAAGCATGCTGAGGGACATGAGTGTCCTAGATGGAATTTGCCAATCCTGCATAACAGGAGAAATGTCTAAGGGCCCAATATTGAACTGGACAAGGATGACACAGTGTATGCCTTGTGTTCAATATAGACATAGGGGCAAAAGGGTAATTGTACAAACATATATTATCACGAAAAAGGTTTTGTCAGATCACATGACATTTTCGTGACTTGGGTAGCAGTGATGTGTTGCTAGATACCGATTACTGTTTATTATGTTAAATATATAATTTAATATAATTACCAACGTTACGAAATCCTACAGGGTCACACACATAAGGACAGTTTGATGAGAGATAGAGAAATCAAAAAGGAACACCGTAAGGTACGGTGCACTTAAGTGAAAAATAGAAATTCGGATAATATAATAATAATTATTGTTATTTTATAATGGTTATAAAATAATAATAAAATAAATATATTTATTATAATAATAGTTATTATAATAATATATAATATTATTATGGATCATGTGAATTGGGTTTTAGCCCGCAACCCACAAGAGAGTCTATAAAAGGAACCCTTGTGATGAAGCTTTCACTTGATGCAATTTCATTTTTGATTCTCTTTTCTCACTCAAATAATTCTGTTCGTAAGCAGCTAGCACTGTGACCGGAAGCTGTTCGTGTGGAATGAGTAGAGGCGTTGCACTTCATCAACGCTTGTGATCGCTGCATCAAAGATCTGAATCGCCACAAAGAGGTAACGATTCTATCACTGACCATGCTCATTCGTAAGGATCACTAAAGGAAATTTTTGTTTTCCGCTGCGTTTAGATTGCAATTTTCCTTCAACGTCCAAGATTCTTGGGATTGTCACCCGGTTAGATAGAAAGTAGTCAAAATTATGCTTATCTTAAGAGGCATACCTACAGAAGATTCTCGAAAAGTTTAGTATGTCGAATTTAAAGCCTGCTGTGACTCCAACAAACCTTCAATTCAAGATTAGTATAGATCAGTGTCCTAGTACTGATGTTGAAAGAGCTTATATGAATAACATTCCATATGCTAATATAATGGATTCTTTGATGTATGTTATGGTTTGTACTAGACCTAACATAGCATATGCAGTAAGTCTTGTAAGCAGGTACATGGCGAATCCTGGAAAGGTTCACTGACAAGCATTGAAGTGGATTCTAAGATACATAAATGGGTCTCTGAACAAAGTCCTAATTTATGGTGGAGCCTTGGGTGAAGATTGTAAAGCAGCAATTAAAGGATATGTCGACTCTGATTATGCAAGTTGTATCGATTCCAGAAAATCTACTTTTGGATATGTGTTTACTATGTTTGGCATAAGAATTATTTAGAAAGCAACACTTCAGAAGGTTGTTGCCTTATCAACCACTAAAGCGAAATATATCGCCCTAACTGAAGTTGTGAAGGAAGCATTGTGGCTTGAAGGTTTTGTAAAGGAGATGAAACTTCAAGGTCGAGATGTCACTGTTAAATGTGATAGTTAAAGTGCAATACACCTGTCGAGGAATTCATCCTATTGTGAGCGAACCAAGCACCTTGATGCGAGGCTGCATTTCGTCAAAGGGGTAATCGAGCATGGAGAAGTCCAAATTCTAAAGGTTTTGACATATCATAATGTTGCTGATATGATCACCAAGACGTTGCCCAGTTGCAAGTTTTTCCACTGTATGTAGTTGATAAAGTTGCATGAAGAAAACTAGTTTATTTCTTGATGTTGTAGAGTTAGATCCAAGGTGGAGATTTGTAAGATATTGGATCGAACTCTAGTTTATCATGCCGTCGAATTCGACTCACATGTTGTTCCAAAAGACCTACATGTTGTTGACGAAATATGTTATAGTATATAGTTTTCAAATTGAGCCTTGTGTTAAGGATCCAATTATTTAAGTTAGCTTGTACCCTAAGTTAGCTTGTAATGGGTAATTGTTAAAATGTCCATTAGTTTAGTATGTTAGGTTTTATTATAAATAACATACTAGTCTCTCATCATAAGTGTAGCAAATCCTAATTAGGGTGAGAGGGTTATTTGTTATTCTCGAGTACTTGTAATCTGTTTAAAGAGAAAGTAAAGAATAAAAGTTATAAAAAATCCTTGTTGTTATTGTTTGTTTTTTTGTTAACCCTAACCCTTGTGTGTTTCTTGATCATAAAGAAATTATTTATACTTTGTTTCAAGATATTGTGTTTCACAACAAAAATGAATCTTTATCTACGATGGAGGATATACCATACAACAACTAATACATGCCCATTAAATGGGAGAAGTTAAAATCATGTTAAGGAAAAAGGTAAATGGAATAGTCAAACAAAATGAAGATGATGGAGCTTTACACATGTGTTCCTAGGTGAGAATGATGAATTTCTAGCAATAATGAGTGCAAGATTGAGTAAAATTGAAGAGAAAAATTTGTTGAGGTTTCTCAAGCAGCATTGTGGTGTAATAAGGTGGTCTATTAGAGATATGGAGTGCATTAGCCCAAATAATACGCACAAATAAGATTTTATTGGAAAAAAATGGAG
Source organism: Lathyrus sativus (assembly GCA_963859935.3). Taxonomy (NCBI): domain Eukaryota; kingdom Viridiplantae; phylum Streptophyta; class Magnoliopsida; order Fabales; family Fabaceae; genus Lathyrus; species Lathyrus sativus. Next base: position 6,094,794 of record OZ012740.1, read on the forward strand.
GTGCAACTATAAGGAGGAAGGAATAGATGTGGCGGTGAACGAGAAGAATGAGTTAACTTTAACCCATATTGTCGTTGTGTGGGGAGTTTGTATTGATTACCGGAGACTCTACACTGCAACCAAGAAGGACCATTTCCCATAAATTTCATTGAGTAGATGCATGAGAGGTTAGCAAGCCATGACTACTAATGTTTCTTTGATGATCATTTCGAATATAATCAGATAGTCGTGACACTAAATGATCAAGAGAATATAAAATTATCTTTCCCCTATGAGATAATTTGTTATAGAAAGACGTTGTTAGGGTTATGTAATGCCCCTGAGAAATTTCAAAGGTGTATGAAGTCCACATTCATTTATGGACATATTTTTTGTTTTTGGTAGTTGCTTGATTAATTTATCTCTTATATTAGAAAATGTGTCAAAAATATTGTTTGATTCTAAATTAGAAAAAAGTGTCATTTCTTTGTGAGATAGAAGTCATACGATCTCCTATAAGGGGATCAAAGTTTACCAAGAAAAAGTAGAAGTGATTGAAAATCTTCTCCCTTCCATCAATGAGAAAGAGATTAAAAACACTCAAGGGCATGTGGGGTTTTATAGGATGTTTATAACCTTTTTTTTTCAAAAATTGAAAAATCTCTTACTAATTTACTTATGTAAGATACATCCTTCAAATTCAGTGAGGAATGTAGGGGGGACTTTTAATATTTTGAAACAAAAGTTAATTTATGCTTTAAAAGATATGCATAATTCAGTGAGGAATGCAAGGCATTAAAATCATCATCTTTATGCTTTAAAAGATATGCATGTGTGAACCACGAGAAATCATCAATAAAAGTTATGAAACACCGATTTCCCCCACTGGTTAGAATGCCATTAAATTCACACAAATCATAGTGCACAAGATCAAGCAAATTTAATTTTCTTCAACAATTTTGAAAGTTTTCTGATTATTTTTTATTTGACACATGTTTCACATTTTTTGAAATCATGAATATTGCACAAGATCAAGCTTAATTTAATTAGTTATTCATAATACTAATTATATGTGCTAATCTAAAATGCCATAAATAAATATTGATCTGACCTGATCAGGAGGGGATCACGGGCTGGCCACACACTGTTGGGCTGCTACCTGTTCACCGGTGATGAGGAGGAGAAAGGGGGGTGTACCTGCAAGACACTCCGATGCCAAAGTAAGAAATTGGGCAGAGTGAGAGCAAAGTACAGAAAGGGGCAAGATATGAATTACCTGAACCTCTTGAGGAAGAGGGTATTTATAGAGAGACTCCAGCGCTGGGCCAACGGTCACTTGTGTTGGGCTGGATGGCCAGGCCCAACCCAGGTGACTGCTAGGGCTTACGTGGCATAGTGAAGACCAGGACATGGTCTTCGCCCTAGTCCAACTGTCACGTGGTCTCCGGAAAGTGGGTTTGACCTGCTCTTTCGGAGGTGGGCAGTTGGGGATGACGTGTCCCCGCGGAAGGGAGCACGTGGAGAACGTGCACCGGGCACGTTGTTCTCCCCGCGGAGGGGAGCTCGGGAGGTACCCCGGAGCGCGTTGTTCTCCTCGCGGAGGGGAGGAACCAAGGCCGTGCTCTGGTGCGTCGGGGTAGGTTCTGTTTGGCTGGTAAGAGGGGACGACGAGATGCTGTTGGATGCGCTGCTTGTGTCCGGCAGCATGCTCTGCTCGTCTTGCGGGACGCACGTGCCCGACGTGCCTGATTCGTCTGTTGGGTTGTACGTGGTATTGGGCCTGCCGAGGTCGGGCCCATACCGGAACAAATATATTCAAGCATATAAGCAGAATTATAAATTTCATAAATAATATTATCGATAGTACAAAGTTTAATCATTGCCTCGGCGGGATATCCTTTTCCAACAAATACACCATTACGGGTCAATATTAGTTTGCTCGATTCATATACATACTTAATACCAGGTTTTCCTAACAAGTCCCCACTAACAAGGTTCCTATTCATGTCGGGGACATGAAGTACATTGACAAGAGTGCCTTTCTTTCCGAAAGTAAAATTTAGTTCGACGGATCTTGTTCCAACAACTCTAGATCGTACTTCATTTCCCATCTACACTTTTTGTCCATCATTTACTTCAGAGTATGTTTTAAATGTGTTTTTGTCATGAAAACATGCACGATAACACATGTATCACACCACCATTTTTGCACTTTACCTTTGATTGCCATAATCTCGCTCACCGTAGCAATTATGTCGTCATTTGCATGAACAACATTAACTTAATTTTTGGACTTGTTATGCCTGCAATCTCAATCAACGTGGTATGGTTTAACGCACACATATCAACTGCCTTTTGGTCCGCTTGAGTTTTTAAACTTGTTATGTTCGTTCTTAGGGCCAAGATGGTTCTTCATGCCATCATGTTTCCTCTTTCCTTTTGCAATTACAACATTGGTTTTAGAGTATCCAGTGGATTATGACTTTTCTCTATCCTTTGTCTCCTCCTCGATTCAAATGTGTTTCTGAAGTTTCTCCAACGAGAAATCCTCAGAACCATGCAACAATTTCTTCCCGTATCCTTTCCACGAGGGTGTCAATTTTGCAATGATTGTACCAACTTGGAAATCTTATGGAATGTCTATTTTTACAACTTTTTTTATTCACGAGAACTTGTAACTCATGTACTTGTGTAAGAATAGGTTTGAAATCTGACATTTTAAAATCAAAATATTTATATATTAATAACTTTTTTGCACCTTCCTCTTCAACCTTGAATTTGAATTCAAGTGCTTTCCAAATCTCTGTTGCAGATTGTGTATCAATGTATAGATCATAGAGGTGATCGTAATGTGTTCAAAATATGTCCACGGCATATTAATTCATCTTCCTTTCGCTTCTTTCATTCTTTCTTGACTTCATTAGTGCCATCTTCTATTAGTTATAGAATTGGTGTCAAATCAGGATTTAAAACATATTGAATCTTCAAGGCAATTAATAGAGATGTTATCTTGTCCTGCCAAAGGGTGAAGTTTGTTCCATCTAAACGATCCAACTTGACAATGTGACTTTGATGCTTGAAACTAAAGCGTCGGTGGCCATGATTTGAGACACTATAAGATTGTTAGATAAAGCTTCTAAGTTTAATAGATCCAGCCAAGAATTGTGTACGAAACAATTTCTTGATAGTGTTTCAAAAACTCTTGAATATCTTAGAGTTTCTATGCAGGAACATCCAAGATAATTAAGCTTATACTCGGGTTTGAACAAGACGAATGAAAAGTCGAATGTAGGAAAGAGAATTTGGAATTTTCTGAAGAGGATGTGAATTTTGTGATGTGATTTCTTAATTCAGAATGACTTATTTATAGGTCATGTGTGTGTTGTTTCACAAGGTTGCGACCCTTGATGTAACAACATCTTTTACCAATAGTTGTGTTGTTTCGCATATATATCAACATTTTCCAATAGTTACAATTTTCCATTCAGCAACACTTCACGAAGTGTTGCATATTTTCGAATTCAAAAATCCAATTCAAGCAACGACCAAAAAAGAGCAACGACTGTTTACCATATGCTGGTCGAAGGTCGGCCGCTGGAGCTCCACCGATGCCGTGAGTAGCCCGATTGCTCCGATGCATCGTGCCTAAATGCCTACAAGCCGTCATTAGCGCCTCTACTACACCCATGTCCTCAGACCCGGACCTGACGACATCAGCGAATGAATGTATGGAGGAGACAAATGACATAATGTTTGAGAACACCACACTTGTCTATGTGACACTTTATTCTCTTTCGTCCTTTTGTAGTTAATGTCCATAACTATTTATAAAGGCTTTTAAAGTAAGCGAAACTTTATTTGTGATACTATTTTTCAAACATTTATTTGCATTTATTCAGTTCCACTTTTCTTGTAATTTTAAAACATAATCATGCACACTCATTGTTCATATATTACAACAAATATATATATATATATATATATATATATATATATATATATATATATATATATATATATATATATATATATATATATATTAAAAAAATAAGTTTTAGAAAGTTTTTAAATTTAGAAATTCAAAAAAGAAGTTTTAGGAAATTTTTAAATTTAGAAATCCAATTAAATTTATTTGCTTGGATTTCTCAAATCCAACTCTATTTAATATTTCTAAATAATCCAGTAGTATTTTAGAGTAACTTATTTAAAAAAAGAAAAACCAAAACCTATAGAGTATTTAAGCTTTTAGTAAATGAATGAGATGATAATAATGGATAGTATTAGTTAATTCCTCCATGATACTTATCTTTGTTCTCTTTCCTATGTTAGCGCATTACAAGGAAGTAATCTTCAAATATTTATACACCTAACCCCGTTTCCTCCGCCCTCAACGTAATCAATAAAATAAACTATAATTGTATAATTCATTTATTTCATTTTATAAACTTCTGGTTTTCGCTTTCGCATAGAAACTTTTTGTTTTTTTCTTGGGTTTTTCTTTTGTACTCTCTTTCATAGAACAAGGGAGAAAGAAAAAGAAGAAGAAGGTGTGTGTGAGAACAAGGAGGACCCCACACACACCTTGTATTGTTTCTTTTCTTCTCTTTCAAATTTCCTCCTAAATCAATAATTAATTCATTAATTAATCAATCTAATTTATTTACTACTTTTCTTCAAATTGAATTTGACTTTATAATCGCGTGCACTTCTACTTTTCCCTCTTTTTCTGCAATTGTCAATGATCTACGAGTCGTTGCGTTCTTACTCGTTTTGAATCATTCTTCAATTCATTCTCTCGCTGCTTCAACAGGTTTGTTACTTCATAATTCAAGCTTAATTTCTAGATAAAACCTGCAAAACCCTCTTTTCGTGATGATGAAATTGGATTTTTTTTTTACTGTGTTGTTGATGTTGAATTTGCAGGAAGGAACTGTTATTGAATATATATAGTTTGGTTTTTCTTCTATGAACGTATAGATATTTGATTTATGGGTTGGCTTAGTAGAATTTTTAAAGGCTCTGAACATAGGGTTTCGGAAGGGCATTACTATAAAGATGATTCTGGTTATTACTTGCCATCAACTTCAGGGGTAATGAATGGTTAATTCATTTTTTAATGCTTTGGATTTTAGAAAATGTTGTGTCTTATGTTTTGATAGGGGTTTGAATGTAGGATGTTTGTACTGAGAATGAGAATGAAGATATAGATCGTGCTATTGCGTTGTCGCTTGCAGAAGAAAATCACAAAGTGAAAAATGTAAATGGTGAGTGAGATTAGATACATGCAGTTTGACATTTTATACAGTTAATATGATGGTTTTGATTTGATATATGTCCTAATTTCCTTCTTTACTGATTGCTACTGTCTTTGGAATAATTATAACTTGGAATTGATTCAATATAAACCCTTGAATTAATACCTTTTTTGTTATTTTTTACTATGGGAATTGTGATATATTGCTGATTTCTGCTTATATTACTGGCAGTCTTGTCTATATCATCTATGTCTTAAGATGAAAAATAGTGCTGTTCTGTATTTATGAATATTTTTGTTTATCTTGTTATAGACCACAAGTCACAATTAGAAGAAGATGAACAACTTGCCAGAGCAATAGAAGAAAGCCTAAATTTGGAGTCACCTCCCAAACATGGAAATGATAACAATACGTATCAACCAATTCAATATTTCCCGATGGGGTACAGGTATGGGTTAGATGATAACAATGTACATTTCGATTCTCACTCATTTGTGCTGGTCATGTTGTCCTACTTAGAGTGTAACTTTTTCTTTTAAAAATGGCTAGAATTTAGTCTACATGGTTCTTCATCCTTTTTATTCTCTTCAAATACCTTGTACTACCAAACATTAGCTGAATGAATACTGCTGCAACAAAACTAATTTATGGCTGTTAAAATATATGTAGCCTCTTGATTCAAATAATCGGAAAAGGCGTGGTTGTTATTATTGTTCTAGTAGACTCTTGATCATTATATGATGAATTTATGAACAAATAACCACGTGGTCCTATGAATTAAGTTCCACATCCAAAGAAGGGATAATTTTTATATCATGTACATCATGTTCAATGCTCATAAACAAAGGGATCTTCTCAGTATTTTTCTAATTGTTTTCAATTGATGAAGAAATTACTCTTTTCTTTCAGTTTGTTATTACATTAGAATATCAGCAATATATGTAATGCAGACACAATTGTAGATATCTAATTCAATTGTTTACATAATAGGATATGTGCTGGCTGCAATACTGAGATTGGTTATGGGCGATATCTAAATTGCATGGGTGCATTCTGGCATCCTGAGTGCTTCCGCTGCCGTGCTTGCAACCTACCAATCTCTGATTATGAGGTGCAGGAAGTCACATTGCTCATTTTAATGCTTTCATTTTCATAATGAGTGTTTATTCTGTACTTAGGGTTTTATTGGTTTTAAATGTGCATATCTTTGCTTTTGTAGTTTTCCACGTCTGGAAATTACCCTTACCATAAAGCATGCTATAAGGAAAGCTACCATCCAAAGTGTGATGTCTGCAAGCACTTCGTAAGTATTTCACATTAAACAACTTTTACATTCTTGCTTATGCAGTGTCTTTGTGAGTAATGGCCGCGTTTAAACACGTCAAATGGTATCTATATTGTAGTAGTGCTTGGTTGTTGAATACTTGGTCATAGTATTTATCATAAAATGATAAGCGAGTGTCACATTATGTGTTAGTTTGTCTAATCACTAATTAGGGTATGGAAGTTGTATCATCAAAGTTTGTGGTTCATATTCTTGGTGATGTCTTCTCTCTCAATTCTTTCTTGGTGTTGTTAACTAGCGGCTGTAGCAGTGCTATAGTGCTATACTGTAGCAGAATTTGAACAAATCGCCATTGTTCTGCGATACGTTATTTAGTATAAAATGAACATTGTCAATAGCGGTACTATTGCAATGTTGTGCAGTGGAATTTAATTAAACCGCTTTGACACCGCAAATGATCACAACTTTAGTAGAAGGTGCTATTGGCATCACCCTGATTCTTCGAACTTGTGGATATTGTCTGAATCGTTCATGATGTTTATAACTTTTCATATGTTACAACTTACGATTAAATAAAGGCGTGCTCATTAGTTTTCACTTTGACTTCAGCTTCATATCTCATGGCCTGTTGCTGTTAATTTTTGGTAATATATATCTTTTTGACAGATTCCAACAAACCCTGCTGGTCTTATTGAATATAGGGCACACCCATTCTGGAACCAGCATTATTGCCCTTCACATGAACATGATAATACTCCTCGCTGTTGTAGCTGCGAGCGAATGGAGGTCAGTCCAATTTAGTATTTTTATATGATCAAATATTAATCACAGGCTTGCGTAGGGAAAGGTGGAGGAAATTGTATGGAGCAAAGTAAAAAGAATGTAACGATACAATTGTATTTACATGCAGCCACAAGGGACAGGATATATTGCCCTTAAGGATGGAAGGAAACTCTGCTTAGAGTGTCTTGATTCTGCTATCATGGATACTAACGAATGCCAGCCCCTTCATGCTGATATATTAAGGTTCTATGAAAGCATAAATATGAAACTGGATCAGCAAGTTCCTCTACTGTTAGTTGAAAGACAAGCACTGAACGAAGCAAGGGAGGGAGAGAAGAATGTGAGTGAAACTGCATTTAACTTGTTTACAATAATATAATTGATAATTTGATTATGGCCAGTTTTTAAGAGGAACTATTTTTGTGAGTTTCATTTTTGTTATTGATAACTTTTGATATGTTAATTACATAATCTATCTACTCAATGATTCAATTTGACATGCACACGTGATATTAGAAATTTAAGACAAAATGGATACACAAACAAATACATTCAGAATTAAAGGCCTAACCTCTGTAATAAGTCAAAATGCTTTAAAATACGAAGATTCTATTTTAACTTATTCACAATTAAACAAATTGCTTTTCCTTAATCTTATCTTACTCTTTATCTTCGCAGGGCCACTATCACATGCCTGAAACCAGAGGACTCTGCCTCTCTGAGGAACTCAGCACTGTAAGATTTCCTGTAATGTTCTGCTAACATATTTAGAGTGTGATGACTATTTTTATACAAGAGTAAGACTAGTAAATCTTGATCACATTACCATAAATGCATGACCAAAATTTAAAATTACTTAATGGACATGGGGTTTTATGTCACATATAAGTACCGCTCAAGCTGAAGGGGAAATTTTATCGGACAACGGTAAGACCTACGATCTTGTACGAGAGAGAGTGTTGGGCGGTTTAGATTCAACACGAGAATAAAGTAAGTGTATCAGAGATAAGGATGTTGCATTGGATGTGTGGTAAGACTAGATGGGATAAGATTAACAAAAATCTTGAAATTAACGAGTTGGATAGAAACACGGTATTAAATAGAACATCATGGCAAAATTTGAGCCATGTAACGACCCCACTTAGTGGGATAAAGTTTGGTTGTTGTTGTAATCTTAATAATTTATAATAAGACATAATTTTCAAGATTAATTCTTCTCACTTTCTTTCTTATATATCTCACTTGATATGATGTTATTATATATCTCACTAGACGGGATAAGATTAACAAAAATCTTGAAATTAACGAGTTGGATAGAAACACGGTATTAAATAGAACATCATGGCAAAATTTGAGCCATGTAACGACCCCACTTAGTGGGATAAAGTTTGGTTGTTGTTGTAATCTTAATAATTTATAATAATATATTATTTTCAAGATTAATTCTTCTCACTTTCTTTCTTATATATCTCACTTGATATAACTCTTATGTACACATACTCATACTACATACTCATATAAATACCAATAGTTAGCTATATATTTATGCTACGTTGCTTTTAAACTTGATCAGATTTCTAGACGACCTAGACTTGGGACAGGAAATAAAGCTATGGACATGAGAGCACAGCCATACAAACTGAGTTCACGCTGTGATGTAACAGCAATTCTCATCCTATATGGTCTTCCAAGGTAATAATTAATGTTTTTGTTGGTTTTACAACTTGTATAATAAGCATAGACAATTCCCAAAAGACATGGAAAAAAATTCCTACAGGATGAAAATAGCTGCTAGCAACAGCACACAGAATCATAAAGTTTAGCTTATATGTAGTTGTAATACAAGTATATCATTTGCCTGTATTTTCAAAAATTTCTTGTAGGATGATAAAATACTGGCAAATCATAAACTTACCCAGATAATGGGTGATAAAATTTACCCAGATAATATTTTACGCTGGGGAGGCAGTTTTTTACTTGGTAAACAATTATATTGCTTACTTAATATGAAAATTACATGGCTGAATAAACACAAAGGTGCTAAAAGCTGCACAACTTAACTTGCATTTGCTTCCCCCTCACAAAAGGAGTTCATGAAAGAACCTATGTTCTTTTGAAGTAGATTATATAACAACTCTTCCTTATTAAGATTCTCTTGGGTATATTTGCATGTTTTTTAAAAGTTTGACTTTCGCAGATCTTTTGCAAGAAGTTTTTTTTCCCTCTTGTCTAATCACATCAGCATCTTTGTTTCCGTGTTTCCCTCGGGTGAATCATTTTATGCATGTATGCAATTCTGCTTTTTTTCACAGGTTACTTACTGGATCAATTCTTGCACACGAGATGATGCATGCATGGCTGCGGCTGACAGGTACAATTTGTTTGTCAGTTTCATTTTATTGTTATTCATCTACAACGCCGATGCAGTTTTTAGGTGTACATTTTCTTGGTTACAACATGTGAACGATCTATTCATTTTAATAGTTGAGATTTGTCATGTAACATCAAACCCATTTTATTTCGTTGGGCTTGTCTCAATTTTATGCCAACTGCTGTATATATGAAGGTTTTCGGACTCTTAGTCAAGATGTTGAAGAAGGTATCTGTCAGGTTTTGGCTCACATGTGGTTGGAGTCTGAGCTTTCTTCTGCATCAGGAAGCAATGTTGTCTCATCATCATCATCATCTGCATCATATACATCTAAGAAAGGTAAAAGACCTCCTTTTGAGAGGAAGCTTGGGGAGTTCTTCAAGCACCAGATTGAATCCGACATTTCCCCAGTTTATGGAGATGGATTTAGGGCAGGTCAAAAAGCCGTTCGCAAGTATGGCCTACAGAGGACCCTTCACCATATCAAGATGGCGGGGAGCTTCCCATTTTGAGTATAGATATCTTCCATTTAACCGATTGTTTCTCATTCTTTTTATAGATAAAGCCTGGCCTGTTATTGAAAACGGCAGCTAAGGTACTTTGGCATTAGCATTGAGGCAGTGCTGATTTTTTTTTGAACTTGTAATTAATTGATACCTCTCCTCATGTATTGATTACATTCATATGATTTTTTAAATATATTTTAGTCACACGGATAGTTATTTGTATAATAACTGTTAAGATACTTTATAATATTCTAAATATTCTAATATAAACAAATGCAGAGTAAGAAAACTTCTGTATTAAAAAACATTGCTACGCTGTCAACCTCAAATAGGGTAGTCTCTCATATTTATAATATATACAAAACAACTGCAAAAGCAACACTTTGGAGTGTATCCAAAACAAAGAACCAATGTCATTGGTGTATAAAATATGTATAATATATACGAAATAACTGCAAAAGCAACACTTTGTCAACAACAGAAAAACTTCAAAAGCAACATATCAGTTAGCCGAAACTCTATCATTTCACCTCTCTAGGCTTAGGCTGTTATTGACAATGGGTGATATACTTTGTTGCATATCATTTGCCTGTATTTTCAATAAGCTGGATACTACCTCTTCAATGTTTGGTCTGCTTTCTGGTTCTTGGATCAAACAGGTTAGACCCAGTTTAACTAGCTGCAGTGCACTTGATTTCCTACAGCATTCAATGAGGCAAGGATCAATGAACAAACTCACTTTCTCTTCTTCATTCTCTTTTCCAATTATACTTTCTATGATTTCATAAAGCATTACTTCTCTTCCATCTTGTAGGGTAATAGAATCTTTGCCAGTGATCAATTCCAGCAGCACCACTCCAAAGGCAAACACGTCCATTTTGGTACTTACTACCCTTGCTTCCAGATACTCAGGAGCTAAATAACCGGCCGATCCTACAACATGTGATGTGGGACAATCAGAAGTAACCATCCTCCCCGATTCTTCAACAAGAGCAAATTTTGCTATCTTGGCCCTTAAATCTTTGTTTAGTAGAATGTTTCCACTGTTTATGTCCTTGTGTACATAGCAAGGTTCTGTGAAGTTGTGAAGATATTGAAGTCCATTGGCAATATCCACAGCAATCTGTATCCTCCTTCCCCAACTTCGGTGCTCAATGGAACTATTCTTGCTAAGCCATTCCCTTAAAGATCCATTTTCCATGTATTCATAAACAAGATAGATGCAATCTTTGTTTTCACAGTAGCCCTGCAGCTTTATCAGGTTGAAATGATTGATCCTTTTCAGCAAATTTACCTCTTTAGAAACATCTCCTCTCATTCTTTTAACAGCCAACACTTCCTTGCCATTGTTGAACACACCGCGAAATAAAGAACCTTCGATTCTATTCTTTGAACTAAAATTCTCAGTTGCCTCTTTTATTTCCTCAAACCTATACATTTTGGAGAGATGTTCAATGATCGCTATTTCCTCACGGATCTCTTCTGAAAACACCACCGTTTTTTTCTTACCTTGCGCAGGTCGCTTAAACAACCTTACTGATCTCTTTCTTAGCAAAAACAGAACCAGCACAAACAAGAAGGCACACAGAACCAGCACTGAGGTGGTTAAAGCAATGGGGAGCGTTTTTTTCTTTGACCTGCACTTTTTGAAGCTGCAACCACCAGGAGTTGGTGGATCATTAGCAACTATGGCTGTTGGACTCCTCGGTTCACTTGGAAAAGGAATCAGAACAGTTGTGAATGGATAAAGTACTTGAGTTTGTGTTGAAAAACCATTAGCATCAACTAGATTACCTTCTGTTACATTGAACCTTGTAGCAATATTTGAAATGTTATCCCCCCAGGTTACTGAGTATGTGAGTAAATACTTGGTGCCATTTGTTTTCTGATGATACGTTGGACAAGCGCATCGAAGTGGCACCTGTAACTCCATTCTCGGATACAAATCAAGTTCCCCGTATGGATTTGCACGCATAAGAGAATCACACGTCGTCAAACCCTGGAACGTGTCATTTGCTACTATGAAATATGTCGGGTTTTGACCCAATATATATTTGGTTTCAGCTTGATAATAATCGTTAGTTAAACAAGAACAGTTCACAGGAACAATAACCTCTTTGCCAGGTGGGAAAACTGTGAGCAAAGTGGCGCCATTGATTCGGGCAAGCTCTTTCGGGTTTGATGATGTGAGGTTGGAAATCGCGTTGACGGAGTTATAAGGAGGTTTGGATCTGAAGCTCAGAAAAGCCATGCATGATTTGTTGAAGCCATTGCAGGTGTAAAGAAATGCTGAAGAAGGTCCCGTAGCATCGCTGTTCTTGCAGGTGAATATCAAATTTCCTGAGTAATTCTGCTGTGCCTTGGTTTTCGATGAAAGAAAAACACTTAGTATGAAGAAAATGAAGTTAAACACAACATAATTCATGGTGAAGTTATTTTTCTTCATGAAAATGAAAATTAAGTAGTGACTATATCAGAATAATGCATCAAAACATTAGACTAAGCATTAATATATCAGAATAACGTGTGAGAAGTTAAAAAGACATAGTCTAAATCATTATATTATATTATGCTGTTCATTGTATAGGCCCACAGATTCTAGTATCTTGGTCTGTTACTTGTGTTATGTAGATGGATTACATAATTGGATTTTTTATATATTTAAATTTAATTGACCAAGTTTTGGGTTTACGTCATAGATGAAGAATATTCGGGAAATTCTTTTCATATAGAAAATATGTGTATTAAAATATGCAGCCACTTGAATCTGGTTATGAAGGAAATTAGTGTTATCATATTTTTGTTTCCATTAGGTCTTATCTTACTGATTGGATCATGTTGTATTTTATTCAAGACCTGATGATTAATCGATTATTATATCATATAGTATGATTAAGCTGCTGCTTTCTACTGCCTGCTTCTACCATGATATAATCCGGCTTTTCTTTGCTTTTTTAGTTGTTGAAAAAAGATCGCATATATAGTATATAAATGTGAATTATGAAGCTTGATATAATTGATTAAGTTTGAAGTTTAAATGATAAAAATATGAAACCAAATAAGTCAATAGGATTGAAGTATACGTTATTACACAAAATATCAAAATTATAACTGAAAGTTTGTTAGGTTGTTATTGTTAGTTTGAGTTATTAGTAGCTATTTCCTTTGCTAATGTTTGTGTGTATGCCGTCTAGAATGGACTTGAAGGCGATGTCCGGAATTGCTCGAAATTTATCACGATTTAATCTTGATAAATTTTGAACAAAATGCTTATACTCTCTTTAAAATCTATTCTGATTCAAAAGTAAACATTTACATTATCCAGTCATTATTATTAAAAAAAAAAGTTTTAATTTTTAAGTTTATTAAATAATTGATCTATTTAATTTAATGTATATATAAATTGTTCCGGTATGGGCCTCACCTCGGCAGGCCCAATACCAAATGCGGCCCAACAAGCGAACTGAGCACGCCTGGCACGCGCCCCTTCGAACGAGCAGGACTGGCCGCCGGGCACAAGCTACCGCTCCACGTCCCTTTTGTCGTCCGTCACGCCGGACGAGCAAGACCACCCGAGCTCCCTCCGCGGGAGAATAACGTGCTCGGCGCACGTTCTCCATGTGCTCCCCTCCGCGGGGACACGTCATCGGCCAACCGCCCACCTCCGAAAGAGCAGGTCAAACCCACTTTCCGGAGACCTAGGAGCGGTTGAACTAGGGCGAAGACCACGTCCTGGTCTTCACTACGCCACGTAAGCCCTAGCAGTCATTAGGGTTGGGCCTGGTCGTCTGGCCCACCTCGAATGACCGTTGGCCCAGCGCTGGGGTCTCTCTATAAATACCCTCTTCTTCAAGAGGGTCAGGTAACTCTTCTTGCCCCTTTTTCTGTACTATTGCTTCCTCTCTGTCCAACTTCTTACTTGGGCGTCGGAGTGCTTTGCAGGTACACCCCCTCCTCTTTCTTACCCGGCGAACAGATAACCGTCCAGCGGAGTGTGGCCAGTCCGTGATCCCTCCTGATCAGGTCAGATCAGTGGCGCCGTCTGTGGGAAACTGAAACTTCCCCGTTACTCCGAGCAGAAAAACCAAAAGTTTCACCAAACCTCCACGGTCATGGCCAACCCACGCCGCGATGACACTCCGCACGATCTTGCGCTCAACACCGCCACCAACGGGAAGCAGATAGGAACGGCACGCCTGACGGAAGTCGACGAAAGGGACGGGCGAACTGCTTCACCATCATCCGAGGAACGGCCCCTACAGGCCGACCATCGCCCCCCGAGCCCGCCAGCATTCCACCCCGTTCCCATCCCGGCGGGAGCAGACCCAACGGTAGCCGCTCTCTTTGCAGCCATCAACCAGACGAACCAGCTGCTGTTCCAACAGAACGCTAGAATTGGAGCATTGGAACGCGTCGGCTCCCCGAGGTACCCCCAGCGGGAAGACCAGAACGGAGGTTCGAGGAGCCCCTCACCTCGACCCAGGAACCGCCGGCCACGGATGGAGAAACACCGCCCGCAAGCGACACGGGAGCGCACCAGATCCCCGGCGAGGCACGGTCGCGGGAGGAACCAGAACGCCGCGGCGATCCCAACCGAGGAACCCCAAGGCGGGAACTCAGGCCGAAGATCAAGGACCCGAAACCCGGGACACACCGCGAACGGCTCATCTCCCCTGAGATCCCCGGCGCACAGCGACGAGGATGACTACCGCACCCCACTATCCCGGGAGATCATGGCAGCCCCCATACCCCAGGGAATGGAGAAACCACCGACGCTGTCAACGTACGACGGCACCTCCGACCCGGACGATCATCTGGAAGATATCGAGGCTATGCTCGACTACCGAAATGTCCGGGGAGCTATTAAATGCAGACTCTTCCCGACGACTCTGAGGAAAGGCGCTATGACCTGGTACAAAAGTCTGGAGCCCGAATCAGTTACGTCGTGGAGGGTCTTGAAGGACCTATTCTCCAAACACTTCACGGCGTCCCGGCGTCACCCGAAGACGGAAGCAGTCCTCGGGGCAATCATCCAAGGCCCCGACGAACCTCTCCGGAAATACATCGAAAGGTTTACTCGGGAAGCCGTACAGGTGACGACTTCCGACGAAATGAAACGCTACTTAATGGAACAAGGCCTGCGCCATGACTCCAAATTCTACGAGGCCGTAGGCATACACCGGCCCACGTCCCTCCAAGACTTCCTCGACAGGGCCGCACATTACATCCGGTTCGAGGAAACACAACCCGGCCAGTTCCCTACACTACCGGTAACAAATTGTCGAGCTAAACACACCGAACGCACACTTAGAAAATCTACAAGAAATGTCATACACATCAGAGGCATTCGAACAAATACGAAAAACGAGCATAAAACAACATGCAAATAACGAGCGCACACTTAGAAAATCCATGATAAATATATTTAACAAAAGCGGGCACCAGCCCAGTAGTCAATAGTACAAAAACGAGCACGCAGGCCCAAAGCAAAAGATAAACACCGGCACGCAGGCCACAAAAACAACGAGCACGCAGGCCCGGCAACCTAGGCTTCCTCGTCCGCTCGGTCAGCAGCCACGGTTTCCTCCTCGGGGATAACAAGATAAGGATCGATCACCCTCCCATCAACAATCTCGTGGTACGGCCCTATCCCGTCCACGACCAGCTCGACACCAGGGTTGGCGACCTGAATCTGCTCGACCGCATTCTTGAACCCGACCTCAACGGCCTCCAGACAATCGCTCTCCAACACCCGGATACGGGCGATCAAGTCAGCACGGGTGATTAGCCGCCGATCCCCATCAGTCTCGTCCTCGGCCGGACGAACAACGCTGTCCAAAACCTCCGTACGAACCTTCAGCGCCTGCACCTCGGCCGTCGCTGTCCCCAGCTTCTCCTCCAGCGAAGTCACCTTCCCCTCAGCACCCTCTGCCCGTTTCCGCTGCTCGGCAGCATCCTTCTGGCTCTTCTCCAACTCCTCAGTGAGCTTGGCCAACCGCGACTGCGTGAAAGTGAGATCCCCTTGCAGTTTGGACAGCTCAGCAGCGGAGCAGCCCTCCTCGTTCAGCACGAGAGCCGTCGTAAACGTCCGCATCATCGCGGCCAAGTCCTCAGCCAGGACACGTCGACGGGTCTCCCGATCAGCCTGGCGAACAGCCTTCACCTCCCCGGCGGAAACAGTGGGGGAACGGGCACCATGAAAATATCCCGGGTGCTGATGGCAGGGAGGGACGACATAACCTTCCTCGACGGCGCCGACCGTCAGATCCACCACCCGAGGCTCCTCGGACCTTTGCCTCTTCGACACTCCTTGAGACACAGGGGATTGGCTCTCTTGAGGCGACGAGGACGAAGTTTGCCCCCCGTGCGTCGCGACCTCCTGACCGACCAGCTGACTCACCCTCGTCCTCGGGGCCACGACATTCCTGGCAGCGCGCAACTGCTTCACCCGCTCGTCGACAGTAGACATGTTCGCTGCAAAAACAAAGAAATAGGTTAGTGACGATCAAAAACCCCGACCACGAGGGAAAACGAACATCCCTACCTAGATAATCCAGAGCGGCCGCCCCGGTCGTGCAGCCGAGCAAAGTCTTGGTATTTATCAAACGCTTCTTGGTGCGTATGTTCCCCTGGGCGTCGAGGATGTACCGACCGTCGGGCGTCACCAGCTTCGACGGGGGGAGTGACCGCACAAAAGCAATTATTTTCAAATAAGCGGCCATGTCCTTCTCCTCGAGGGTCCCCGCCCGGACGATATACCTATCCGTCCCTCGACTGAAATGCTCCGAGGTCCACAGTAGATGTATCTTAGGAAGCCACGCGCGGAACCGCTGGCCATCTACCGTGCGCTCGCCCTCATCAAAGAGAGTGTCTGAGCCGTGCTGCGTGATCGGTTTGACGAGGTAGAACCGACCTTTGAAGTCTTTGACAGAATCGCTATACGCTTTGAAAATTTTGGTCGATTGTTTGAAAGAGACCCATCCGTGACGACCTCGCACCGTCTGCCGCTGCAAATGAAAGATGCGGAAGAATAACGGCACCGTCGGCTCCACCGAGAGGTAGAAACACACCACCTCGAAAGCCCGGATGAAAGCCAAAGCGTTTGGGTGCAGCTGAGACGGGGCAAGACGCAGCCAGTCAAAAAGCCCCAGATGGAAGGCGGAAAACGGTAACCGGAGCCGAGCTTCTTTAAAATAAAATTCATACATCGGGAACATCTTCCGCCCATATCGCGAACAGATCCGGTGGTGCTCTTTCGGGCAGTACACCTGCCAGTGTTGCGTTTCTCCTATCGGCGTGTCCTCGACCGTGGCATACACGTCGGACGAGTCGACCACAAAGCAAGAGGGGATGGAAAGTGGCTCCTCGGCCGCCCACTCCTCGGACGGGGCGATACGCTCGTCGTCATACTCCGGGACCTCGGGTTCAGTATCTTCCACCATTATCCCCGGCACCAGAGCCGACATCTACACCTGAAAGCAGAGGACATCGGTGAATTCGATAGCCAGGATCAAATCCACCCTTCCACCGCAAGTCAAGTGAAAGGGCGACAAAGGCCGAGGAGCGACGAGCAGACATTCGCTCCCCGTCTACCCTCCTCGGGGATCAAAGAACGACCCCTCACCCCCTTCGGGACGGCCGTCGGAGAAGGTACTTCTCCCCGGAGCATTCATCAGAAAAAGCCCTCGTCCTCGGGGCATTCATCGGAGAAAAGCCCTCGTCCTCGGGGCATTCATCGGAGAAAAGCCCCCGTCCTCGGGGCGTTCATCAGAAAAACTCCTGTCCTCGGGGCATTCATCGGAACTAGCCTACCGTCCCCGGGACATTCATCGGAAAACTCGCCAGACGCGGCGGAACTCGCATCCCTCCTCGGGGCGTTCATCCCGCCCCGACCACACGTTCCAGTTAGACGACGGAAATAAAAAGAGAGGGAAAAGAGGAACTCACTTGTAACGGCGGCGGACGGAAGAAAAGAGCAAACGGCACGGCGGCGATCGGCGGCAAGCGGCGGACGAGCAAAGACAATAAAAGATTAGCAGGGAGAAAAGTAACAGAATGAGCGAGGACCGCCATATTTATAACCCGGCGCGGGACTCGAAGCGACTCTAGGCTCATTAATGACATAGGTTAGCCGCCCCTACGACCGCTTAACACAAGACACGTTGAGGCAACCTGACAGTCGCGTCCCTTCATCTGCCTCCTCCCCGTTCTACCGACGACCGGAGCCCTTCGTGCGAGTCCCCGCTCCAGACACGACGACCTTAAGTCCTCGCTCTTCCCCAGAGCTTCGACTTGGGGGCTCCTGTTCCGGTATGGGCCTCACCTCGGCAGGCCCAATACCAAATGCGGCCCAACAAGCGAACTGGGCACGCCTGGCACGCGCCCCTTCGAACGAGCAGGACTGGCCGCCGGGCACAAGCTACCGCTCCACGTCCCTTTTGTCGTCCGTCACGCCGGACGAGCAAGACCACCCGAGCTCCCTCCGCGGGAGAATAACGTGTTCGGCGCACGTTCTCCATGTGCTCCCCTCCGCGGGAACACGTCATCGGCCAACCGCCCACCTCCGAAAGAGCAGGTCAAACCCACTTTCCGGAGACCTAGGAGCGGTTGAACTAGGGCGAAGACCACGTCCTGGTCTTCACTACGCCACGTAAGCCCTAGCAGTCATTAGGGTTGGGCCTGGTCGTCTGGCCCACCTCGAATGACCGTTGGCCCAGCGCTGGGGTCTCTCTATAAATACCCTCTTCTTCAAGAGGGTCAGGTAACTCTTCTTGCCCCTTTTTCTGTACTATTGCTTCCTCTCTGTCCAACTTCTTACTTGGGCGTCGGAGTGCTTTGCAGGTACACCCCCCTCCTCTTTCTTACCCGGCGAACAGATAACCGTCCAGCGGAGTGTGGCCAGTCCGTGATCCCTCCTGATCAGGTCAGATCATAAATCATGTGTTATTCAATAAGTTTTATCTTTTTTAAAAATAAAAATACTTCATTAACAAAAAAAATTAAAAATTACAAACAAACAATCTCAAAACGAGATCTAGCTGAACAAAGGAAAAAAAAAACCAAAAGAAACAAATCTAAAGCATAAGCAGTTTACCTAGGTTTTTCTAAGATTGTCTTTCATCCACGAAGTCTATGATCTTTGAGCCAACCTGGCCAAAGTTACAAACAGTTGCAAAACAAATATCATTCCTAATTTTCCATAACTTAGAGAGTTTCAGCTAAGGCACATTTGAGAGGATCCTACTCCTAGAACTTTTTGACGTGCTCATCTCAATAGCCTAAGTGATCTCATCACTCTAGTTGCCAGAAATATGCACAACCTAGGGCCAATTCAAAACCTCTTGCGAGACAATTTTCACAGGCCTACATTGAAAGAAAAGGTGATTAAGGCTCTCATTATCACTGCATAAGCAACATTCTTAGACAAAATCAAAGTCATATTTGAAAGTTTCTAAGTTGGTTATTGTTAGTTTGAGCTGTTAGTAGTTATTTCCTTTCCTAATGTTTGTGTGTGTATTTGGTCTAGAATGGACTTGAAGGCGTCCGGGATTTATCCACAATTTTAATCTTAATAAATTTAAAACCTGTTATGATTCAAAAATAAACATGTACAACATATGGTCATTATTATAAATTTTTTTTTTATTTTTAACTTTATTGAATAATTGATCTAATATAAATCACCCAAACTAATAGTCTTAAAGTAACATGGTATGAAATAAGTGGTAAAAATATTTAAGTCTCAATTATTTTTGGTCAATGTCTGACATGCATATAAAATATTTGTTGAGAGGTGTAAAATTGCTTTCTCGAGGAGTACATTTTCATTTAAGCCCACTTTTTGAAAAACAAAAACAAACAACTATAAGACGTGTATTAACAAATACTACAGGTGTGAATAACTTGTTTTTTCATCAAATGTTTGCATGGTCTACACCATCCCCAAAATGGGAATTGGTTCTCCCACCCTATGTGGTGGAGAAGCACCGTACAAAAATCTAAAAATATCCTTAAGAATTCATAAATATATTTTTAAACGTATCATTTTCATATTAAAGCATGTTTAAGGGGAGACTCACTCTATTTTTTTTTTGAAATTTAATTCAAAAATGTATTTCCGAATTTAACTTAAAACTTTTCTTAATTTAACAATTCAGTAACAAATTCAAAAGTATACTTTTAAATTTGTAGGGAGGAAATTTAAAAACATGTCACTTTTCATGTCAGTCACAATTCTAAAGTATATTTTCAAATTTGCCAAGCGGAATTTTTAATACAACAATATCTTGCATGTTTTTCATCCATTTTCTTTCAAAACCCTTAAAAAACATCATTTCATTTTCGTTCAAAACCCTTAGAAAATATCATTTTATTTTCTTTCAAAACCCTTAAAAAACATTATTCAATTCTCAATCAATTTTTGCACTCCAAAATTCCAAAATTTCATTATTGTGTTTCATCACATCAAAATTAGCAAAAGAATTGAAATTTAAGATAAATTTCATGTATTTTATTCTTCATTGTGCACATTAATCTGGTTTTTGAGTTCAAAAAAGACATGTTGTGTCCGAAAATGCACGTTCGGATTCTAGTTGAGTTCATACGAAAGTATATTTTAGAGTACAATTTGGACAATTTTTTTTGAATATTTTTGTATGCAAAAAAATTCACCGATTCAATTATATGAAATTAGAACATACTTACCTAGTTGTTGAAAACATTATTTGAGAATAAGGGTTGTCATTCTTGTCGCCTTGATTCAAAATCCTAAAAGGATGAGTGATTGGATCTTTCTCTGCATTTCACAACCCCACTCACAACTCTCAATGGCACAAGCTGTTCTTTTTCTGATTATGTGATTACAGAGAGGACCTAGACACATAATATATAACCCTAGTCCCTACCCATTATGGACCAAGGGTTAAGACCCACACCAATCAGATTTTAGATTCTCAGACTTTAATTAAAAAGATCACTTAACCAATAAAGGAGTCTACTTATGCACCTCCATCAGAATCATGACTAACCCGTTTTCACAAACTAAAATAATAATTGATTGCAACCCACAAAATATCATACAAATCTAACATTTTCCCAATTAGAAAAAATTAATTGTGTGATTTTAATTTTTAAAAAATATATATTTGAAAATGACTATCGAATTAATGACTAATTTCTTAAAATGTGACTGCATTTTAAGAAAATACATAATTTTAGGTGCAGTATCTGAATATGACTCCGTCCAACAAAAGTCATGCAGTATCAAATCATGGCGATTATTATATCCTTCATTGCTATATAACCTTCCATAATTATAAACAAATATATATTTTCCGACAAATACGCCAATTAATCATCAGTGTGAAGTGAAGTAAAAGAATAACATGCTAATGTAATCAACAAACAAAATGATATTCTAAATTGTCATTGTTGAAGATTCTCATGCCATTAACTATGAGAAATTATTTTATTTTCCGAATCACAAATGTAATGCATATTAATTAGTATCATTGAAAAACTACTAGTTTTTTTCACAGGTTTGTATTACACTTATATTTTTACCATTTAAGTACATGTGATTGTAAATAAGAAATTTAGAAATAATAACAAATTTGTAATTTGGTATAACCGGTTGAATCATTTTGATCAGGACTAGCCTTGGGCCAGGGTAATTAGGCCCTTCGATCCAGGGCCTCAAAAAATCAGAGGCCTCAAAATTGGTGGATGAGTAAAAAAGTTATAATAAATATTAAGTAATAAATACATTTTTTTATTACAAATATAATACTTTCCACCGATAGTCTAACGATAACATGTGTGATTTTGGAATATTATGGTTATTGGTTCGAATCATAGCATAAGAAATTTTGCAATTTCATATTTTTATTTTTACTAAAATGGCAACTTGTATTAATAAAACTAAAAAAAATCATATATCCATCCCACAAACCTTTTCAATTTTTTTAAAAATAAATTCTGAACAATATATATAAATTATATTTAATTTTTATTTAAAAAAATTCATCATATAATAAATTCATTTATTACTAAATTTATATGGCAAAATATAATACATTATTATTTATGTCTAGTTCTATTACTTTATATTTTATTTTATAAAAAATATATTATTAAATTTTATAATAATAAATTTAAACTTAAGACATTCAATATTATTTTTTTATTAAGATAACAAAATAAATTATTAAAATTAAATTTTTTTTAACAACTTAATCAGAATTAATCTAATTTGATGTAGTATTTATAAGATTTTATAATTTGTTTAATTAATTTAACTTCACTTATATATCAATTCTAATAAAATTTTGAGACTCTATCGAAATACTTATAATTATTTTTTAGTTTTTAATATTGTTTATAAATTAAATATAAAAAATACTTTTAAATTTATTTCTTTAAGATTAGAAGTCAATTTTTCTTAAAATTTGAACAATGACTTATTTTTATTTGAGACGATATTAGAAAAGAATGAAAGGGGTATCATCGTAAATATATTTAGTGTTTGGATAAATTAATAGAGAAACAAAGACTAGGGAAATTTGACAAATACGTCAAACCAAAGAAAAAAATTAATTGATAAAGTCATTCATGCGATTGTGACAAATTTTCTTGTGTAACACTCTCTAACTCAATATAATGATTTTATTTGATTACATTGATAACAATGTAAAATTCACATCTCTTTCCTCAATACGTTCTCACATTTCCACTTATCTATATCTCTTTTAGCTCTTTGTTGTCAAACTTCTACCTCCCACACGCCACCCACCCCACCACGCCACTGTCACCTCCGCTGACAACCACAACCCCACCCTTCCCTTTGAGTCTTACATAATGACCTTTTCCTCTTTCTCTGAAATAAAAAGGAAAACCCAAAAAAAAAAAAATTCAAGGTCAGTTGCTCAGTATTTTATTATGGTTCGATTTTTATTATTTGCCCAGGACCTCAAAAAAGTCAGGACCGGCCTTGATCCCGGTTATATAATGATGCAAAAAATAATTGAAAATTCGCGTGGTCATCAATTAAAGAGCCTGGAAACTATTTAATAAAATAAGTTCACATGAAGCTCTTACTCGCAAGGAAAATTGATAATTCGACCATCACCAAAAAAAATTGAAAATGAATTTATGAATTTTTTAGAGCGTATACATGGTGATATTTGTGGGCCAATACACACATCATATGGACCATTTATATATTTTATGGTTTTAATTGATGCATCGACTAGATGGTCACATGTTTGTTTGTTGTCAAGTCGCAATTAGGTGTTTGCAAGATTGCTAGCTCAAGTAATTTGAATAAGAGCTCATTTTTCCGATTATCATGTCAAGAAAACAAATCTTGATAATGCTGCATAATTTTCATCTCAAGTATTTAATGAGTATTGCATATCTATTGGAATTGACATTGAACATCCAGTAGCACATGTTCATACATAAAATAGACTTGCATAATCATTTATTAAATATATTAAATTAATAGTAAGTATCATGAAATGCAAACTCCGAATTTTTACTTAGGACTTGCAGTTTTGCATGCCGTAACATTGGTTCGCATCAGGCCAACAAGTTATCACACCTCTTCCCCTTTACAATTAGTTTTTGGTAAATAAACTAATATTTTCCATCTAAGAATTTTTGGATGTGCAGTTTATGTTCCAATTTCTCCACCACAACGCACCAAGATGGATCCTCAAAAGAGGATGGGAATATATGCTGGATATGACTCTCCATATATTATAAAGTAACTTGAACCAACAACATGAGATTTATTAACTGCTCAATTTCTTGATTTTCATTTTGAAGAATCAAATTTTCCAACATTAGGGAAAAAGAATAAGAAACTGGAAAAAAAATCAGTTGGAATGAATTATCATTGTTTCATCTTGATCCTAAAAAAAATGTGAACTAGAAGTTTAAAAGATAGTTCACTTGTAAATCTTAGCAAATCAATTATCAAATGCATTCACTAATCCAAAAAGTGTGACAAAATCATATAAACCAACAACTAATGCTCTAATAAAAATGGATGTCCCTACTGTTAGATGACGACAATGATCTAGAATGGGGGTTGAATAGATCACTAATTTATTACACGAGTCGACTCTTAAAAATATGGTTTTAAAAATTGTGCGAAAGTAGCCGAGGAACCAAGTTTTCTAAACGAATCGTTACTGAAAATATCGGATATGCGATTAGCCAAATGGAACAACAATTCTAATGAGACACTGAATCAATAGCTTGATGGTTAATCTATACGAATAACAACACTTTAGAGTGTCCAATTTCCAATGACTTGTAAAATATAAAGTTAATTTGACAATAAAATAAAAAGTTTATGTGCGATCAATTCGTCGGGCCCTTGGTGTGCAAAACACCCTAAGTGTTGTTTCCTATGTAATGTGAGTGCATAATTTTTTCAATTACAATCCAAGTGATTGCAATGAGTTTTCAAATCAGATTTTCAGCACTACACTACAACAGAATTTTATGGATCAATTGATATTACATAAATGTTAACAATTCAATTTAAAGAGATAGAGAAAGAGAGAACAACATCAAATTTGTTTAGCCAGTTCCCCTTTCGTCCTCGCTTAGGGTACGTCTGTCCCCAATTCTAAAACTAGAATTGAGATATGTATTATCTTGTTACAAAAGTTTATACAAGAGAATCAATAGACACCACACACTCAAACCTAGTTGTTGATGTTGATACTATGTCTTTTATCCCCTTGATTCAAAATGAATCAAGTGCCTCAAACGTGTTGAGCAAACCTCCGGTTACCGCTATTTGTCTGAAAAACCCCACCAGTCTTCAAACCTTTCACTCGGCTGATTTCAATCACACACCGTTCGAACCCAAACCTTTCTTGCACAATCCTCTGGTCAACGCTACGTGATTGAACGGACCCTCTGTTCTTCAATCCCCTTAGCACAACTGAATATGTGAAGACAAGATTTATGCAAAAACCCCCAAATCTTCAAGATCTTGGAGGACAAAATCCTACCAGTTTTATTCAAGAAAAATCCATTAAAATCTCAACCCAAAACGAGATACACAATCCTACGTTTGGACGTTATCACCTCAATGATGCAAAAGATCAACAAAAATTATTATGAGTAATTGTTAATAAAATGCAAGAATGAGGATGAAGATGATGAAAATAATTTGGTGTATATCTTTCACTTTTCTTGTTGTGTATTAAAATGATGAGACAAAAAAATATATATGATGTTATGACCAATAAACTAACATAACAACA
This sequence comes from Lathyrus sativus, assembly GCA_963859935.3. NCBI lineage: Eukaryota > Viridiplantae > Streptophyta > Magnoliopsida > Fabales > Fabaceae > Lathyrus > Lathyrus sativus. The sequence goes on from OZ012740.1 coordinate 6,120,257, forward strand.
ATTTGACACAAGACAAATCAGAAAAATAACATACTTTTAGCGAGCGGTCGACCTAAACTTTTAGGGGGTTCAACCTGAGCACACCCGAGAGCAAGACTATGCAAAAATTGAAGCTGCGCATCGACCAGAACAGGGTTCATGCTCGAAGCAAACTTGCCTAAAATTGATAAACACAAACAGTATGAGTCGACTAGAAGGTCGACGCGAGCACTCCTGAAAGCAACATATTGAAATTCAACTTATATGAATCGAACTAAGCAAGGCTTTGAGTCTACTCAAACACTCTAAACATCAAAAATTAACTTTTTGCTCATAGTTTGGTCTACCTAAGCTATATTTATGCATACCTAAGACTCCTAACATGATCAAGTACATACAAAACATATATCAGATGCTCCTATATGTATAGACACATGATTTTGAAATATTTTATGCATTAGTAAAGTATGGATGGAAGCTAACACTTTCCCGTTCCCTTGAGTCTTCTTTGGCTTGTTACACTTGGTACTAATGTGCCCTTGCTTGCCACAGTTGTAGCAAGTCATATTCGCACCGCTTCTGCACTCGAAATCCTTGTGGCCTGGCTTGCCACACTTGAAACATTCCTGCCCAACGCTTTTGCACTCAGGAGCACGATGTCCTTCTTTACCGCATTGATAACACTTCACCGGAGTAGGAGTTCCTCCCCCACTCGGCTTCTTTCCATCTTCAGCTTTCTATTTCCCTTTATCAGCAGGATTCACATACGACTTTTCTCTGAATTGACCTTTTCCTTTCTTGTCTTTTAAACTTTTATAGTGGGCAGATCTAGCTCTACTATCTTCATCAAAAATCCTGCTTTTGTTCACCAACTCATAAAATCGCCTAATTTTCTGATAACCAACGGCTTGCTTGACTTCAGGCCTTAAACCATTCACAAACTTAAGACACTTTGATCTCTCAGCATTAGCAGTGTTGTAATGAGGACAAAACTTAATCAATTCCTCAAACCTTGCAGCATACTCGGCTACAGTTGAGTTACCCTGCTTCAGCTCAAGGAATTCAATTTCCTTCTTACCACGCACATCTTCTGGAAAATACTTCTCCAGAAATGCCTCTCTAAAAACATCCCAAGTAACCACAATCTCTTCTTCTTCAAACCTTTGGCGAGTATTACCCCACCAGCCCTCAGCTTCCTCTTCAAGCATATGAGTGCCAAACTGCACCCTCTGTGCATCCGAACAGTTCATGACTCGAAAGATCTTCTCAATTGCTTTCAGCCATACTTGTGCTTTGTCAGGTTCATGGGTTCCCTTGAGAATCGGTGGATTGTTCCTTTGAAACCTTTCTAAAGCACAAAACTCATCATCAGCGTTGTTTCCAGCATTCACATTGGCTTGTGGATTCTTCCCAATCGCTCCAGCCAACATCGCCAAAGCCTCAGCAATCGCTTCATCATTCCTGCCTGCAACCATTGTTCTTTATTCCTACAACAAATCCTCGTTAGAACAATCATATGGATAGTGCTACACATACATACCAAATGCATAAGGGAACAAACACATTAACAACTTGGTCAACTGACCGACCTGCTCTGATACCACTAATGTAACACCCCCTTCTACACCCCAAGTAATACATAAATCATTTAGGCACATATTAAAATCTCATCAGAGTAAAATTAAAACATGGTATAAAAGGGGCATGTCACACAATACGTGAAATAAAACATACAACACCTGCTCAAAAGAGATAACATCAATTTGATACAAGACAGATCAGAAAAATAACATACTTTTAGCGAGCGGTCGACCTAAACTTTCAGGGGGATCGATCTGAGCACACCCGAGAGCAAGATTATGCAAAAATTGAAGCTGCGCGTCGACCAGAACAGGGTCCATGCGTCGACGCAAACTTACCTAAAATTGACAAACACAAACACAAACATTATGAGTCGACCAGAAGGTCCACGCGAGCACTCCTGAAAGCAACAAATTTAAATTCAACTTATATAAGCCGAACTAAGCATGGCTTTGAGTCTACTCAAACACTCTAAACATCAAAAATTAACTTTTTGCTCATAGTTTGGTCTACCTAAGCTATATTTATGCATACCTAAGACTCCTAACATGATCAAGTACACACAAAACATATATGAGATGCTCCTATATGTATAGACACATGATTTTGAAATATTTTATGCATTAGTAAAGTATGGATGCAAGTTAAGACTCAATGATACCATCCAAATGACAAGGTACGAGCTAGACACATTTTGACATCATTAAAATAAGGACTAAGGCACATTGCCCTCATACCTGCTAGATAATTTAACGAGTTCCAACCATGCTTGAAATGTGGTAGACCAAATGGTTTAAAAGATAAAAATCCTCGAACAAGAAAGGGGGCTAAGAATAAAGATGGCCCGAGTGAGGATATAGAAAACTTAAAAGAATCTTAAAAAATAATAAAGATTTTAACTCCATAAGAGGCTGATCGCGTACCTAAAATTCATGAAAATAAAGAAATCTCGATAAATTATGTTCATAATGGAATACAATGGAACTGGCAAGAAGTCGACATTAATGATACTTTTGCATACAATATGTCTTTAAATATGATAAATGAAAAATAGGATCAAGAACCAACATCCATTACAAATTGTAGAAAGAGTAAGGGTTGACCATAATGGAAAGATACAATTAAAGAATATTTACTCACTTTATAATAGACAAGTTTTTGGACTTGTAGTCTGAATGCCTCAAGGTATGAAGCCAGTTGGATACAAATGAGTTTTCGTGCAAAAATGAAACGGAAATAATGAAATTGTGAGATACAAAGCCCGACTTGTAGCTCAAGGATTTTCACAAAGACCTGGAATTGATTTTTATGAAACATATTCACATGTAATGGACGACATAAATATTATTGGAACTCTTGAAGAAATTCCAAAAGCTATAAATTGCTTAAAGAAAGAGTTTGAGATGAAAGACCAAGGAAAGACAAAATTATGTGCGGGTTTACAAATTGAGCATTTGGACAATGAAATATTTGTATATCACGGAGTTTATATAGAAAGAGTGCTAAAACGCTTCTATATTGACAAATGTCATTCGTTGTCTACTCCAATAATTGTTAGATCATTGGATGTTGAGAAGGATCCCTTTATACTTCAAAAAAATGATGAAGAATTACTTGGTCATGAAGTACCAATCTCAGTGCTATTGGAGCACCAATGTACCTTGCTAATTATACACATCGTGAATATCATTTTATGTTAATCTATTAGCAAAATATAGTTCTTCATCTACACCAAGACATTGGAATGAAGTCAAACATATACTTCGTTATCTTAGAGGTACCATGGACATGTGTTTGTTTGATGTTAAAGAATCCAAAATCATATTAAAAGGTTATGCATATGCATGTTACTTGTCAAATCCTCGTAATGGCATATCACAGACAGGTTATTTGTTTACAAGTGGCATAATAGTTATTTATTGGAGATCTGTGAAACAAACCATAACAACAACTTCATCTAATCATTCAGAACTTTTAGAACTACATGAGACAAATCGAGAATGCGTTTGGTTGATCTCCCTAATACAATATGTACCTGAGACTTGTCATTTGACTTATGGAAAAATGAATACAACAACCATATATGAAGATAATACTTAATGTATTGCTTAATTGAAATATGGTTACATTAAAGAAGATCGAACAAAACATATTTCTCCAAAGTTCTTTTTCATTCATGATCTTCAAAAGAGTGGTGATATAAGTATCAAACAAATTTATGTGATAATCTTGCAGACCTTTTCACAAAGTCACTCCCTAGTAGAATTTTTAACCAACTAGTGCAACAGATTGATCTTCATCGTTAAAGAAATAATCATTCAGCTAAAGGGAAGAAATGAGTTCATCTTAAAAGGATATTGTCCTTTTTTTCCTTCACTAAATTTTTTTTCACTTAATTTTTTATATAGTAAAGTTTTAATGGGACATATTCTCAAAGAATATCTAAGAAAGAGTGTTATGAATAATATTAATATAGATATGGATATCTATTTTCCTAATCTTTCTATGTTTCTTAATTCTTATATGGCTAAATCTTTCTATATTTCTTAACTTCTATGAATTAACTGTTGGCATTGATCAATACTATAAATACGATCATATTGCAATATTAATTAGACTTGAGAAAAAGAATATGATATTATTTTTCCTCATTGTTTTCTCTTATTCATCTTATTTTAATAGTGTATTATTTTTGATTAAATTTATAACAGAATTATATTTTTTTTGATTGAATTGATTTGATTATGTTGAATATTCATTTATTTATTCGTTCTTAATTATTTTTAAAAAATTGATATGTATAGATAAGCTCATAAAACTCCTAGTATGTGGTATATTGTGCAACATCTTTATGATCAGAGTGACACGTATGTATCTACCAAAATCCTTAAAAATATAATTATATATCAACGTCTACAATAGTATAAAAACAAAAGTGTCATATAATTTCGAATACTTTATAGAGTAGTCAGTATTAATTGGGTAGGGAAGAAGCAAAGGACAAAGATATGTGAAATGATGAGACAGATATAATAGCAATTGAAACACTCCGTATAACTAATTGTACACCCTATGTACTTAATTTCCTATCATTTCTATCCCAACAAAACTTATTGTGTTATTAAGTTCTATAAATATTTATATAAATTATTTTTAACCTCGGTTTTATCAATTAAAATAGTGTTATTAAGTGACATATTGATGAAGGTAGTTAGAGAAAGGAGTGAGAGAGTGAGTGTGAGAAGTGGGACTGAACAAGTAAAGTGTGTCGATATTGTGTAGTACAAAAACATGTTACCCACACACATACTATTCCATTTAAATATTTCCACTACTTGAACGCGTTTTTCTTCTTTTTTGAATTTGACATTTTGATTCTTTTATTTTTTCGTACAAATTTGACATTTTCTTCCTTTCGATTTGCTTTTCTCTCTCCACCGACACTGTTTTTTTCTCCTTCAATAAAATATTTGAGGCTATTTATTTTTATTTCAATTTTAATTAAAAAAATATAAATGGTAAATTGCTTAGATTTCAAAATCTTATATATAAAAGTTGTTAAGTTTTTTATCAATTTTTGGCACCAAAATGAGAGATACTTTTGTAATTTGTATTATATATTTATTATATATTTATTATAATTTATTCCACATTCTCTTTTAATTATTTAATTATTATTTCTTTGATAATAATTTTACATATAAAAATAATTCAATATTTTAAGTAGCTACTTCTAGCCACTTCTATTCAATTTTCATTTAACATTATTTATTTTATTATCCTTTATGTATTACATTTTTAACTAACTAATAATTTTACATATAAAAATAATTCTATATTAATTAAATATAAATAAATAATTATTATTAATTAATTAAATTTTTATTGTTATATAATTAATAATCTCAATATCTCTTACCATTTTCACCCTGGTTTCCGCCCACTCATTCCATTAAATTTCAATACACCTTTATTAATAAATTAGCTTCTATTAAATCTTTTATTTATAACTTATTTTTAGTTTGCTGTCAATACTTGAATTGCTTCTTTCTTCTTTCTTTTTTTTAAATCAATTTTTTTTAAAGTAAACCGTATGAAGGTATACTTCCGGTTTTACTGTAAGCATGTATTGTGAAATATTATTTTCTGCAAAAATTGAGGTAACAACAAATTTTACAGAAATTTTTGAAACTTTACTTGTGAATTTTTATTTTAAAATAATATATCAATTTTATGCGGATTTAATTATGATTTTTTTTTGCAGGAATTAATAATCCATTGAAAATTTTCGTAAGTATTGATGCGAAGTTTAATGATGAAATTATTAAGAGCATCTATTACGCAAAGACAATATAAGTTGATTTTAGACCCATAATTTTCAAACCTTATATTGTCTTTGTGTCTTAGATGTTCATAATAATTTTTTCATAACCAAGACGCTTAACTTTTTTAATATAAGAATTAAATAGTTTTAATTTCTTTTTATTGAGATTTTTTTTTAATTTTTTAATTTTAAAAACTATTTAATATTTTATTTTAGTGAAAAAAATCAATTAATTTATAATTTTTATTTTATTTTAAATTAATATTATATAAACTTAATAATAGTTTTGATCATCTTATTTTACCTCATTCACAAATTAATTTTACTATTTCAAATTCACATTTTTAACTCCTTATTATAATTTTGCATTGAAAATTAATAAAAATTAATGACATGTACGTTTGAAATTTTAAATAATTTTGACTCTCTCATCAAATTTAAGTACAAAATTATAAAAGAAGTATGGAAACGGTTTGAATTTGTGAATTAGATAAAACACGAGACAATATTTACAATTAAATCTATATATGATGAAATAGCGATTTAGGCACAAGATAAAGATTAGTATAAGATTATAATAAAAACCTGTTAATTAGAATAATTTCTAGAATTTTTTAATTTAAATATATATTATATAATTTAATATTTTATTTATTTGTATTTGAAATAAAATATATGACATACATGTCACTATTATTAGTTGTCTATTAGTATTAGAAAAGTATTACAACATAAAACGTGAAAAGTAAAATAGAGTGGATATCTTACAGGTTGTCAAGTGATGATATTGTCATGTTTTGATAACATCATTGACTTATTGCCAATTTTTTCAATCTCTTTTCGAGACAATATTCTTTTTTTTTCTCTTTCTTTTTGATCTAAAATTATTTTCTCTCTTTTAAAACAAATACTATGGTGTGAGATTGAGGCAAAAAGAGGTGTTTAAGGGATATTCTGGTGTGGATGTGGATTGGTGATTACAACTATGGAGAAAGGCTTTCGGCATTGTAGTAGATATTTTTAGTGAGTAAAGAGGAGTATTTAGAAGATTAGTCTTTCAACATTTAAGTTAAATAAATAAATAAATAAATATAAATAAATATATATATATATATATATATATATATATATATATATATATATATATATATATATATATATATATATATATATATATATATTAATTTTAATGTCTCTTAATTTAATTTAGTATTTTAACTTTATTAAAAAAATTAATTAAGACATTAGTCATGTTTTTCTTCAACAAATGTTTTTTAAAAGTATTTTAAAAAAAAAGTCATCGGAAATAGAAACTATTTACTCTCTCACAACGCAATCAAAAATTATATCCGAGTGTTTTATATATATATATATATATATATATAGAGAGAGAGAGAGAGAGAGAATTGATTGATTGATTGACTAGAAAAGTAATAATATAGACGATAGGAGAATAAAGAGGTTTTGAGTTTAAAAGTAAAGAATTATGGTAGTGGTGGAAGGTAAGTGTTCAAAGTTAAAGTAAAAAAAAGAAGTTTTAGAGAGTAAATGGGATGAACCTTATGAAGGGTCGGACTTTTAGGCATTCAATGGGATGACCACTCGTACTTATTCCTCTTTGACTATGAGCATTAACAGCAAACCCGAGGTACGATCGATGCAGTCGTTGCTCGATCTAAAGAAATTTAGAGGTGTTGTCGCAGACGCTTGGCACATGTAACACCCCATTTTATTAAAATATTTATTTAATTTATTTAAATATGAATATTCGTATTTTTGGTGTTTTTCGGTGGTTGGTGTGAATATTGAGAATTATGAATTTTGAGTTATTTATTTAAATAATAGTATATAATATGAATATATTGGTATTATTAATAATTTAAATAAATATAAGTGAATTGAGGGCAAAATGGACCTTTGAGGAGGAGTTAGTGATTGTGAAATTGGAAAGCAGATTTTAAGGCCCAAAGTTAGATTTGACAAAAAAGAATTTTGAGGGAATTATGATTCATTTTTGTTAGACCGTGAAAAAGGGAAGAGGTTAGAGCTCTGAGGAAGAGGATTGATATTTTCCAACAACTCAAAGGAGAAAGACTTGGAATCGGAAAATTAAGGTATGAGGAATATTGTCTTCATTGTTTTCAATATATGATTCAATGTATTTAAAGTCGATTTAAGGATTTATGAGGTTTTTGAGTTTGAGAAAATTAGGCCTTCGTGGCCAAATCTGTTTTTGAGGTTGTTTAAGTATGGGGAGTATTGTCTTCATTGTTTTCAATATATGATTCAATGTATTTAAAGTCGATTTAAGGATTTAGGAGGTTTTTGAGTTTGAGGAAATTAGGCCTTCGTGGCCAAATCTGTTTTTGAGGTTGTTTAAGTATAGGGAGTATTGCCTTCATCATTTTCAAATATGATTCAATGTATTTATAGTCTGTTTAAGGATTTAGGAGGTTTTTGAGTTTGAGGAAATTAGGTCTTCGTGGCCAAATCTGTTTTTGAGGTTGTTTAAGTATGGGGAGTATTGTCTTCATTGTTTTCAATATATGATTCAATGTATTTAAAGCCGATTTAAGAATTTAGGAGTTTTTTGAGTTTGAGGAAATTAGGCCTTCGTGACCAAATCTGTTTTTAAGGTTGTTTAAGTATGAGGAGTATTGCCTTCATTGTTTTCAATATATGATTCAATGTATTTAAAGCCGATTTAAGGATTTAGGAGGTTTTTGAGTTTGAGGAAATTAGGCCTTCGTGGCCAAATTTGTTTTTGAGGTTGTTTAAGTATGGGAAGTATTGCCTTCATTGTTTGCAATATATGATTCAATGCATTTAAAGCCGATTTAAAGATTTAGGAATTTTTTAGTATTGGATTGTTATTGCCTTTCTGGTGATGAGTTCAATGAGTTTGAGGGATTTGGACTGATGTTCTGATAGGTTTGAGGATTTGAGATTAAGGGAAATTAGGCCTTCATGGCCAAATCTGTTGTTGAGGTTGTTTAACCGTATATGGTAAGTGGTTGTGAGAACTTTAATGACTTTGGGGTATTTGTAAGAAATTATGGGAATTGGAGGCGTAAATAGGCTATGGGATTGGCCTAATAAGTCGTAGATTTTGTGTCTTTATCGCTATAATACCTTAGAAATGATTTGGGGATGTTTTTGGGTGTTGGGGAAGGAATTCGTATAGACTTTTGGCCTGATTTTGCTACTGTTGCATAACAGCGATTTGCTGTAATTGCGAGTTCGCAAAGCAAACAATTCTTCACGAAGCGAACACTCGCCCCAGACTGGCAAAACGAGCATCGCAGCGAACGTAGCAGCATTTCACGAATTCTTTCTTGTTCAATGTTGTCTTGATGTTTTAATGCTGTGATTTTCATGATGAATTATCGTGAATATAATTGTGAATTTTATGAGAATAATACATGACTGTATAATGAATTTCCATGAGTAATTGTGATGATTTATGATGTTGATTTCATGAGGCTTTGGTGATTTTGTGATGACATTATTATTGTGATAATTTTGATGAATGATGATCCACCTAATGAGTTTATTATGAGGATGATATTGACGTGTGCATCATGCATTCATATGCATTATGTACTTCGGTCTAGTGTTTGATTCTTGTGGCTTCAATCCCATTATGCGAATGTGAAGTATTTTGTTGTGCTCTGGTTCTTGTGTAGAATCTATCCTATTGATGGGGATCTATGGAGGATTGATGGCTCAGTGTCCATCGAACTTTGATGAATTGGTACCACATGCATGAGTCTTTTTGCATTTGCATTTATGTGACAATTTGGTGTAATTTATTATATTATGGGTTTTGATGTTTCCTTGATGATTATGATGATGTTGAATACAAAAATGATGCTATTTTATATATTGATTCATATATTGATTATTATGAATCGTTTTACTCACCCTGCATGTTTGAATGTTGCCTCCACGTGGGTAACGTGCAGATGACCAGGTTTAACCATGGATGCCGTCGAGGATTTTTTGGAGTTTTTAATTATTGGTTGACTTAGAGGGTCTTGCTCTGATAGTGTAACATCAGGTTGGGGTCTTTGAATTAAACCATGTTTTATTGATTTTTTTGTTATTTTGATTATGTTGTTGTGCAAGGAAAACTTTGGATTTTCCCTTTTGAGTTCCACTGCCATTTGAGCAATTTTTGAGTAATTTTGGAAAAACCCGTTGTTACAGAGCATTAACTTTGAGTTGAATTATTGAGAATTGTACACCCTTTGAGGTGATTTTTATTGTGTTTAAAATATTACTCTGATAAATGTGATTGATTTGCCATTATATTTTTGGAGTAGAAAAGGGTGTTACAGCACGCGTAACTACAACAATTAATTCCACACTATGAATACACATATTTCTACATAGCTTGCACACACCCATTCAGATCTAGTCAATCCAATGGCGGCGGCTCTTGAAAAGTGTCCACCTTGAACAGAGCCTCGACTCGGTGGCAGGGATAGGGGTCCTACCTTTGGCCGGGGAAAGGTCTTCTATGTGGTCCAATAAAACCTTAGGAAAGACCTCGTAAAGAAAAGCATGGAATCCAAAGCTATGCACTCAAGACTCTGCGCATAAACCTTGTATATATAACTTAAACGCATGATAATATAATAAATTAAATATTTATGCACTAATATGTTTCCAATATACAAATTTTATACATGCAGTGACAAAAAAGGGAGGGGTGCAGGGTCTACTCGAATAGAGAATCGACTCTCCCATCCTTGAGCATCTGATTTAGCCGGATATGCTCACTTGAAATAAGCAAAGGATAAGAAAGTGTTCTACTTACTGTAAAGCATTCTCAAAGGATTGAAAAGCCACCCCAAGGGTAAACGATGTAAGCTCTTTCAAACACTGGATAAACTTATCCAAACTCTGAGTCATCGATGCGTTCTTACTACAGAGAGATTATAGTTCTTCTTGAGCTACCAGCACAAACGCCTGAGATGAAGATATATTATCTTGAGCAACTTTATATCCTTGAAAGTTTTTAGATACTTGTTTAGGTTGATAGTCAAACTTTGAATGCTTTCTTCCAACCGAATTTTATCTTTACATGCATAGTCATACCAAAGGGCAATCCAACGACCAGACCCCCCCCCCCCCCCCAAGGACCAAAGTAATTAAGCCTCATTGGGAAGACCGATACAATTTCTTCGATTCTTGTTCCAAGACTTTCCCATATAAACTGTCTAAATAGGAATAATCCTCATCAAAAACTGACTTTCGTTGTTTGCTAGAAGGGATGAACCCTGGCCTCGAAGCATGTTGTGAACCCAAAAGGGAGACTAAAGTAGCAACTCTCCAAAGAGGTTCCAAAGAGAGAAAGGTCGGCCCCAATGCTGGCCATCTCTATTCCCTGCTTGAGAAATCAGAGTCACACTTAATCCTTCCTTGTATCTGTGGTCATAATCAACGATAAGCACACCATTAACAATCAAATAATGATTAAACAACCAAAAGAGTTTCAAAAACTACCAAAGGTAAACTTCCGACCCTCTCGGGTGCGAGTTTCAAGCAATAGTTAAATATCAATAAGGTGCTCAAGCGTTTCTTGTCGGCCTCCTCTGAAGGGACGCCACCAACTAGATAACTCAAGCTAATACTAAAATCCTACCAACATTTTCTTCTTATATAGATCTTCTTGGTAAAGGTCTTCCTCTTTATATATGTATGTCCTGTTATCTAGCAGAAAGTGGCCTTCCTACCAACGACGAGGAAAGACTAGATCACATCTACCCTCTACCCCTTTGTTTAACCGTACAAACAGTTGCATGAGCCTCGAGACTAGTGGGGGGTAACAATGAAGAATTGGTCCTTAAAAGGCTTAAGTTCAGGAAAAACTCTGAAGGCTTGTATCATAGGCACTAGAGAGATTAATCCCTTGCCCTTAGCCAATCTATAGTAAAACTATAGCAACAAAAACTACAAAAAAAGAGTGTGAGAGAAGGTTTTCCCTTCAAGTATTGTCACTCGTATTAATAAACTTTTACATACGCCTAACTTTCTGGGTGGAGTTGTGAAAGGTCTATTCCTAAGTGGTTAATAACCTCAATCTCAAACGCCGCAATGGGCAGACAGACACCTACCTTTTGAAAGAGGCATTCATAAAATAGAATATCACAGTTACCATACTTGCTGCATATCCTCTGATCATCCAAAGGGGTCAGGAGACCCCAATGCGATAGTGGGCCAACTTCTTAAAAAGTCCCCTCCATGTTACATTGCAAAGACACACACAATATAGGTGCAAATAGAATCCATCCTTGAAAATTGAATACTTTTTTGGATTTTTTTCGCACTCTTCTCTAATTTCTTGCCCATGGTAAACTAACCGTTTGTATGCAAGAAACCAAAAATGTAAAAAAAAAAAAAGAGTAATTGTTAAAGACTGGAAAAAAAAGGAAAAGAAAGTGATGGTGAATTTTTAGAAATGATATGATCAACAGTTAAAAACTCAAAAGGGAGTTAGTTTCATTAAAGATGTCTCATTCCTCACACGTAACACTCGAGTGCTTTATTTCCCAAGGTTTTTAATTATGACAACTTTGTACAAGCTTTTTGAAGTACTGAATTGTAGAATCCTAAATTCCTATGAGGTTAAAGTGATTACTTTCACTTCCTCAAAAAGCAAAGGAAAGTAGGGTCGAACGTCAAGGTAAAAGCTATAACCCATCTCTTTGCTTCACAAGCATAAAGGATTAGAGACAACTGTTATGTACTGGCCTTATTGGTCTTCGACCGACCACCCGGGAAGGACCATTATTGGGATAATCACATAGATCTTGGTGAAACGATATTATTTCGGGGACCTTCCCATTATGATGAGAGAACCCTACACCTGACCACAGGTATCCGGTCCTCAAGAGCATCCAACGGTTCTCTGCAATCCACGCCTCAAGAATAGCGACACAATTATTTCTCCTTTTTATATAAAGGAATGACACCAATTCAAGTGGTATTTTTTCAAACATAATTTGAATGCACTATTATTTTCACATACTGACTTGAGCGTCAGAGTGCTGACTTTGTAGATACACCCCATTTCCGCCGCGCCAAAAGCTCTTTTTAGAGGTTATCTTTGAACTTCTTTCCCTTTCTAGTTCCAGATTGGAATAAAGCTTATTCCATTCAAAATTGGTTTGTTCTTGTCACAACATAGTTACATCAGAGAACTACTGGATAAGTTTATTATTTCATGAGCTAAATCAACAAGAAATCCATTGTGTATGACTATACCACTCAAGTTAGATGATAGTTCATATTTTGTTGGTTCTAAAATGTTTTGTAGCATAATTGGAGCTCTTCAATACATAACATTAACCAAGTTAAATCTATTGTTTTGCATAAACAAATTGTCTCAATTAATCCATCAACCAACTCAAGTGCTTTTACAATAACTTAAAAGAATGTTAAGGCATCTCAATTACATTATCGACCATGGCTTAAAACTTACAAAGCCGGTTCATTTGAAATTACAAGCATACACCAATGCGGATTGAGGTGGTAATCATGATGACAAAACATCAACTACAACCTACTTTATTTATATCGGCGGTAATTATGTTTCGTGTTTATAAAAATGACAAAGAACATTAGATAGATATTTGACATAAGCAGAATATAAATTTGCTTCCAATTCGTCAATAGAAATTATATGGTTCTCTTCAATAAAAATCATGTGACTCTCAAATCTTTTAGGTGAACATGAAATTCTATCTCAAATCCCTACACTTTTTTGTGATAATATTGGTACAACTTACCTATGTTCTAGTCCAATTTTTCATTAAAGAATAAAACACATTGCACTTGACTAACATTTTATGATTTAACAGGTTCAAAATAGAAAATTTATAGTCTCTCACGTCTCTTTTAATAGCCAACTTGCAAATATTCTCACCAAATCATTACATCGCAGCATGTTCTCACATCCTAGAGACAAAATTGGTGTCATTGGTTGTGACCCAATTTTTAGAGAGCATAATAGATAATTACAAATAGTTGCTACAATTAAGGTGTATTTACTTGTATTATATACGTTACGTACCTTCGTAATAGCAGGAGATGAGTTTCTAATATAGTTTTTATACTTTCCTAATCCTAAGAGATCAACTCTCTTAATATTTGGACCTTCAGTTTCATACTTTTTATTTGTCATGTAGCTTAGTTGGTTGGACTTCAATCTTTAAAGATGAACAAGTGAGATGTAGCAAGTTCAAGCCCACAACCTTGCATTTGATGGCCTTGCACAACTATCAATCGACCTGATTTAATATCACTTCAATCTCATACTTGTATCTATAAATAACCATCATTTTGACAATTATAATCAATAAACAATCATTCATTTTAAGTCCACCTTTTCTCATCATAATCGTCATATTTAAATGTTTCATACAAATTTTTTTTAAAAAATAAATGAATAAAAAATATTAATAATCTCAAACTTGTTTGTTCTCTCTCTCTCTCTCTCTCTCTCTCTCTCTCTCTCACACACACACACACGCACACGCACACACACACTCTCTCACACACACGCGCGCACACACACACACAATTTCACAAATATCGACATAAATTACAGTTTCATTTTTATGGTACAATTTCGATCGATAAAGTTTTTATTTGTTAGATTCGGTTAAGTCGGTTTGGTGGATAAATCGAACCGATTTAGTCGGTTAAATATTTATTAGAGTAAACTTATAAAAATGACTTTTTTTTATATAAAATTCATAAATATCTACTTTTAATTTTAAAAAAATTAAATGTTTAGAGCAGTCTAAAGCAAAAAAGTTATTATTACTTGATAATATTTTCAATATAATTTGATATTAATTGAATTATCATTATTATATTTTAAACCATAAATTAAATAATAATCAAAATTTTATATTGCATGTCTTGTATTTTTTAGGGTATACAATGTCATCATTAAATTATAAAAATTATGCAATATTATGAATTTTATTTATTTAGTTAGTCAATCATATAGTAATAAAAATAAATAAAATATATATTAATTAATTTCGGTCGATTTCGATTTTTGATGGATACAAAATAATCATCTGAGTTCGACCGAAACAACTCTATACTATCCAAAATAAGCAATCGAATTAATCTGATCCAATCCGATCCATTTGCACACAAAAACAATAAATTGATCAATTTAAATCGGATAGTTCAAATTTGTCCTCCTCTACTTTTTATATAAGACTCGTTACAAACTTGATTTGTATTAATGGCCCTAACATCCTATTAAATTTAACACTAAAAAAATATAAATTTATCTTCTCTTTCATATTATATGATTAATTATAGATATAGTTATATAAAATTAACACACACTTCTTGTAAATTTATTGTTTTAATTAATTTATTAATATCTAACAAAATTTATAGGAGTCTTACAAATTTATTAATACTGTACTAATTAGAGGATACTGTTAAAAAAATTAAAAATGACAATCTTTTTAATATAATGTTTTTTTTAAATGTAACAATTATTATAAAACATGTAGAATATTGCTAGTTGAAAAAGCAAAACTCTTTCCACTGCATTAGCTCCACTCGTACATGTTATGATTGTCAGCCTGCTCATCATCTCGTGATTATATAAGCTCCACATGTACTTGTCACATAAGCACTTAATTCTCACATTGTATCTCCATTAATAAAAAAATAGATAACAAGATTATATTTATTATATTATTAAATGTTCAATTTTTGAGTAACGTGCATTGAAGAAAGACATTTTTTTATGAGAATATAAGAATCATATATATAGTTAAATAGATCACTTTATCTCAAAAACACATCATCTGATTTTTAATAGGAGGATACTTTGGGTAATAACAAAAAATGAAATGTTCAAACTTGACAACTTGAAATTGTGTTGAAGCACACTCATGAGAAGAAAAAAAAAAACAAATTTTTATAGGGTAATTTGAAATTGTGTTGAAGCACACTCATGAGAAGAAAAAAAAAAACAACTTTTATAGGGTAATTTTTAAAACATTCAACTCATTTAAAGTAACCAACTCAATTTAAACAGTAAAATAAATAATATTAAATGTTTATAAATAAACTAATTTTTTTAATCTCTTTGTCCTTTCATGATCTTTTTCCCTATATATTAAAGAACTTAATTGATATGTATTGATAGTATAAATTTTTTTTTTATATTATTAACTAATCACTATAATGTATCCCGCCTCATCACATTTTAAATTTTAAGTTATTGATATAACATGATAGATTCATGAATTTTTACTGGACAGTGTAAAATTAATTTTACACTGTCAGTGCATACAAATTAAACTATATATATTAAAACAGTCAATAAATTTTATTAGTTTTAATATTATTATTTAATTTAATTAATTTTGTTGGGAACAAAAAAATTATTTATCATATATAATATATTTTCTCTTCACATAACAATTAAAAGTAGGTGTTCCGGTATGGGCCTCACCTCGGCAGGCCCAATACCGCATGCGGCCCAACAAAGCGAACCGGGCACGCCAGGCACACGCCCCTTCGAGACGAGCAGGGGCAGGCCGCCGATCACAAGCTACGTCTCCACACCCTTTTTGTCGTCCACCACGCCGGACGAGCAGAACCACCCGGGCTTCCCTCCGCGGGGAGAATAACGTGCTCGGCGCACGTTCTCCACGTGCTCCCCTCCGCGGGGACACGTCACTGACCAGCTGCCCACCTCCGAAAGAGCAGGTCAAACCCACTTTCCGGGGATCTAGGGGCAGTTGAACTAGGGCGAAGACCACGTCCTGGTCTTCACTACGCCACGTAAGCCCTAACAGTCATTAGGGTTGGGCCGGGTCGTCCAGCCCACCTCGAATGACCGTTGGCCCCGCGCTGGGGTCTCTCTATAAATACCCTCTTCCCCAAGAGGGTCAGGTAACTCTTCTTGCCCCTTTTTCTGTACTATTGCTTCCTCTCTGTCCAACTTCTTACTTGGGCGTCAGAGTGTCTTGCAGGTACACCCCCTCCTCTTTCTCACCCCGGTGAACAGGTAGCAGCCCAACGGAGTGTGGCCAGTCCGTGATCCCCTCCTGATCAGGTCAGATCAGTGGCGCCGTCTGTGGGAACTGAAACTTCCCCGTTACTCTGAGCAGAAAACCAAAAGTTTCACCAAACCTCCACGGTCATGGCCAGCCCACGCCGCGATGACACTCCGCACGACCTTGCGCTCAACATCGCCACCAACGGGAAGCAGACAGGAACGACACGTCTGACGGAAGCCGACGAAAGGGACGGGCAAACTGCTTCACCATCATCCGAGGAATGGCCCCTACAGGCCGACCACCGCCCCCCGAGCCCGCCAGCATTCCACCCCGTTCCCATCCCGGCGGGAGCAGACCCGACGGTGGCCGCTCTCTTTACAGCCATCAACCAGACGAACCAGCTGCTATTTCAACAAAATGCGAGAATTGGGGCATTAGAACGCATCGACCCTCCGAGATACCCCCAGCGGGAAAACCAGAACGAAGGTTCGAGGAGCCCCTCACCTCGACCCAGGAACCGCCGACCACGGCTGGAGAGACACCGCCCGCAGGCGACACGAGAACGCACCAGATCCCCGGCGAGACACGGTCGCGGGAGGAACCAGAACGCCGCTGCGATCCCAACCGAGGAACCCCGAGGCGAGAACTCAGGCAGGAGATCGAGGACCCGAAACCCGGGACACACCATGAACGGCTCATCTCCCCACAGATCCCCGGCGCACAGCGACGAGGATGACTACCGCACCCCGCTATCCCGGGAGATCATGGCAGCCCCCATACCCCAGGGCATGGAGAAACCACCGACGCTGTCGACGTACGACGGCACCTCCGACCCGGACGACCACCTGGAAGATATCGAGGCTATGCTCGACTACCGAAACGTCCGGGGAGCTATCAAATGCAGACTCTTCCTGACGACTCTGAGGAAAGGCGCTATGACCTGGTACAAAAGTCTGGAGCCCGAATCAGTTACGTCGTGGAGGGTCTTGAAGGACCTGTTCTCCAAACACTTCACAGCGTCCCCGCGTCACCCGAAGACGGAAGCAGTCCTCGGGGCAATCATCCAAGGCCCCGACGAACCTCTCCGGAAATACATCGAAAGGTTTACTCGGGAAGCCGTGCAGGTGACAACTTCCGACGAGATGAAACGCTACTTAATGGAACAAGGCCTGCGCCACGACTCCAAATTCTACGAGGCCGTAGGCATACACCGGCCCACGTCCCTCCAAGATTTCCTCGACAGAGCCGCCCATTACATCCGGTTCGAGGAAACACAAGCGGCCAACTCCGCTCGCGACACTCGAGACAGAGAGGCCCCCCGCGGGCACCGAGACGACGGAGCTTCGAGCCATCGACGGGGAGGGGACCTCCGTCGGGAAGACCGCCCCCGCGAGCCCCGCGAACAACGCGAAGCACGCGGCCCGGCAGGAAGGTTTACAGAGTACACAGCCTTGGTCGCTTCACGCGAACGCATACTGGCCGAATGCGCTAAAACTGAGTTTGTTCAGGGAGGTGTCCGTTTTCCGCGACCAACGCCCCCCAAACCCAACGTGGACAAGTCAAAATACTGCCGATTCCACAGGACCCACGGGCACGTGACGGAAGACTGCATCCATCTCAAAGATGCGATCGAAATCCTAATCAAAGACGGGCACCTAAAGCGATACACCCGAGGAGGTGAACCACCCAGGTCAGAGGCTCCGGAAACTAAGAAAATCGAGGAACTCCCCTCTCCAGAGGACAGCGGCAGACTCCAGGTCGCGCTGTGCGTCAGCCGCCCCGAGGATTGGTTCGCGAGCAGAGAATTCGGCATCCCCGAAGGACCCAGCCTAGTCGACGAGCCAATCCGGCCAACCAGCCGATGGGAATACTTCCCCAGAGCCATGGTCATCTCTGATGGAGCCACGAGGAGTCTGTCCATAGGATCTGTGAAAAGGAAATTCGACGAACTCATCGCGAGCAACTCCGGCAAGATGAGCACGCTCGACAAATTCCGGGGCCGCTCCAACCCGATCACATTTTACCTCGAGGAACTACCCGGGGGATCTCCCAATTCCAACATACCCTTGCTCATACGTGCCCGAATGGCAAACTTCGACGTCAGGCGCCTCCTCGTCGACGGCGGGAGCTCGGTTGACATAATGTACTCACATCTGTTCACAACTCTCCAGCTCGACGAGTCCAACCTCTCCCCCTACGTAGGTTCCGACCTCCAGGGGTTCAACGGGACGACGACGAGACCTTGGGGATACGTGGAATTGAAAGTCACCTTCGGAGAAGAGGAAACGGCCAGGGACATCAGCGTCCGCTTCTTAGTCATTGAATGCCCGTCCCTCTATAACTGCATCCTGGGCAGGACGACGATAGCAGAACTCACCGCGGTCCCCTCCACCGTCCACCTGAAGATGAAATATTATACGAGAAGGGGAGCCGTGGTCACCCTCAACGGAGACATCGAAGCTGCCCGAAGATGTTTCGAAGCCGTGCTGAAAGGCCTCGACTCTATCGCTCCACCGACCAAAAAGAAAGCGTCAAGCGCTACACCAAAGGACAAACCAACAGAGCTGGTCGGATCCGTTGAGCTCGACAGTCGCTTCACCGACGAGCTCGACAATAAAGCAAAGACCGACGAAGTCAACGGGCAGCCCCCACACCCAGCGCGCCCCATCCCGGATGGAGAATTCGAGCTCATTCCCCTCGGGGAAGACACGAACAGAACCGTGAGGATAGGCGCAGGACTCCCAGACCTCGCGAAACGACAGCTCCAAGCCTGCCTCCGCGAGAATGCCGACCTCTTCGCCTGGAGCGCCGCGGAAATGCCGGGACTCGACCCCGAGGTCGCCTGCCACCAGCTGTCCATCAACCCAACCGCAAAGGCCGTGGTACAACGCCAATGCCGCCAGTCCCCCGAAAAATCGGCAGCGGCCGAACAAGCTGTAAAAGAGCTCTTAGAGGAAAATTTTATTTCGGAAGCCCGGTATTCCACCTGGCTGTCCAACGTTGTACTCGTTAAAAAGAATAATGGAAAATGGCGCATGTGTGTTGACTACACTGACCTCAACCGGGCATGTCCTAAGGACGCCTACCCCCTCCCCAATATCGACAAGCTCGTCGACAACTCTGCGGGCTTCAAACTTTTATCCTTCATGGACGCATACTCGGGATACAACCAGATCCCGATGGCCGAACATGACAAACAAGCCACGGCCTTCATGACAGCGTCGGGCAATTACTATTACAACGTGATGCCCTTCGGACTCAAAAACGCCGGGGCCACGTACCAGCGAATGATGAACCATGTCTTCCGCGACGAGATCGGGGACATGCTCGAAGTATATATGGACGACATGATCGTCAAATCCGGCGCGGAGGACGACCACGCGGCACACCTCCAGAAGGTCTTCGAGACCGCGAGATCATGTCGCATGCGTTTTAACCCGGAGAAATGCACCTTCGGCGTCTGTGCCGGTAAATTCCTCGGCTACTACTTGACCGAACGGGGGATCGAAGCCAATCCGGACAAATGCCAAGCCTTCTCCAATATAACCACGCCGACCACGAAGCGTGCCATCCAGTCCCTCAACGGCGTACTAGCCTCCCTCTCGCGATTCGTCGCGAGATCGGCCCAACACGCCCTCCCGTTCTTCAAACTGCTCAGGAAAGAGACCAAGTTCGAATGGACGGACAAGTGTGAGAAAGCCCTTCGTCACCTCAAACGCGTCCTATCCGAACCGCCAGTGCTGACGCGCCCCGCGACGGGCGAAACCCTGTATTTATATCTGGCCGTCTCCAACGAAGCCGTCAGCGCCGTCCTCATGAGCGAAGCCGGAGAAGGACAAAAGCCCATTTACTTTACTAGTAAAGCTCTCCACGGCCCGGAGGCCCGATACCAGCTGATCGAGAAAGTCGCCCTGGCCCTCGTGACAGCGGCACGCCGACTCCGACATTATTTTCTAGCACACACCATCGTGCTCCGCACCGACCAACCCATCCGCCAGCTACTCGGCCGCCCCGACATGGTTGGGCGCATGCTCAAATGGTCGCTAGAACTCTCCGAGTTCGACATCACCTACGAGAGCCGGCACGCCATCAAGGCTCAAGCTTTGGCCGACTTCGTCGCCGAGATGACCACGCCCCCCGACCCTACCGCCAGGAACCACCTCTGGACCATCTTTGTGGATGGCTCCTCCAACTCTACGGGGAGCGGCGCTGGCATCGTCCTCGATAACGACGAGGGTACGGTCATCGAAGTCTCCCTCACACTAGCTTTTCCAACAACTAACAACCAGGCCGAGTACGAAACATTTCTCGTCGGCCTTTGCCTAGCATCCGACCTGGGAGCCAGGGATATCCGATTCTACACGGATTCCTAGCTGGTCGCTTCGCAAGTCCGAGGCGAATACCAAGCAAAAAACGACACCCTCGCCGGATACCTCGCGCTCATCAATGAAAAACTAAGAGGGTTCGACTCAGCAGAAATTCAGCACGTTCCTCGGGAGCAGAACACCCGCGCCGACATCCTCTCCAAACTGGCAAGCACCAAAAAGCGAGGCGGCCACAAATCGGTCATTCAAGAAATCTTGTCCCAACCAAGCACCAGCCCGACCACCACACCCCTCGACATCAACGCCATTGGGGACGCAGACTGCTGGATGACCCCCCTCCACACCTATCTCAGCACCGGCCGTCTGCCTGCCAACTCTAGCGAGGCCAACGCAACCAAACGACGGGCCTGCTCGTACGTCCTCCTCGAGGGACGACTATACCGCCGAGGCTTCGCAATCCCACTCCTCAAATGCATAGATAAGTCCCAGAGTACGACCGTTCTAGAAGAAATCCACGAAGGTATCAACGCGCAGCACCTCGGCGGCAGATCCCTAGCGCGCAAGGCCCTACGCGCAGGCTACTACTGGCCATCAATGCAGTCCGACGCGAAAGAACATGTCAAACGATGTGATAAGTTTCAACGACACGGAGACATGCACCTCGCCCCCCCAACCGACCTCACGTCCCTCTCATCTCCGTGGCCGTTCGCCTGGTGGGGACTGGACATCCTCGGGCCCTTCCCCCTCGGTTCATACCAGAACAAGTACCTCATCATGGGAGTCGACTACTTCACCAAGTGGATCGAGGCTGAAGCTCTGGCCAAAATCACCGCCCACAACATACTCCGATTCTACAAACGTAACATCCTCGCCAGATTCGGGGTATCGCTCGCCATCGTCACCGACAACGGCACACAATTCACAGACAAAAACTTCCGCGACTTCGTCACCAAACTCGGGACCAAACATCACTTCGCTTCGGTCGAACATCCTCAGAAAAACGGCCAGGCGGAGTCGGCGAACAGAGTTATACTCAGAGGACTCAGACGACGGCTCGGAGACGCCAAACGAGCATGGGTCGAAGAACTCCACAGCGTCCTCTGGGCATACCGTACTACCCCCCACTCAACCACGGGGGAGACCCCATTTCGCCTCACGTACGGAACCGAGGTTGTGATACCGGTCGAAATCCGCGAACCGTCCAGACGAACGGAAGCTCCCCTGGACACCGACGACAACGACGGCTCCCTCCGAGAAGAGCTCGACCTCGTCGAAGAAATCCGCTCAGGAGCAGCTCTCCGGGAAGCCCGGATGAAGCAACAAGTCACCCTTCGCCATAACAACAAAGTCATAAAACGCGATTTTCAAACAGGCGACTTAGTTCTACGCAGAAACCAGAAAGACTCCCACGAGGGCAAACTGGCTGCGAACTGGGAAGGCCCGTACCGAGTCCGGGACAAAACGGAGCACGGAGCCTATTACCTCGAAAACCTACACGGTGAACAACTAGCTCGACCATGGAACACCGCGAAGCTTAAGCGGTACTACAGTTAACACATTGCCCGCGACGACCCATCGTCCCGACCACTGGGGGGGCGACATGGTACCACCGCACACCCACGCGCCCACTAGCGACCAAAGAAAAGCAAGCCCTGCCTCTAGTGTGCGCGAGCAGAAGGCCTTGCTCGGCAGGGAATACCTCGACTGAGGCTCCTCGCCGCCGTACCAAAACAGGCAGGACACCCAGCTCGCGATGGGCC
This sequence comes from Lathyrus sativus, assembly GCA_963859935.3. Classification (NCBI taxonomy): domain Eukaryota; kingdom Viridiplantae; phylum Streptophyta; class Magnoliopsida; order Fabales; family Fabaceae; genus Lathyrus; species Lathyrus sativus. The sequence continues at coordinate 6,143,280 of OZ012740.1, forward strand.
GTCCACTCCCCGGGGAAAACTACCCCCGAAACGGCCCGGCTACATCGCCGGCCAAACCGGCCAGTTCCCCGCACTACCGGTAACAAATTGTCGAGCTAAACACACCGAGCGCACACTTAGAAAATTTACAAGAAATGTCATACACATCAGAGGCATTCAAACAAATACGAAAAACGACATGCAAATAAACGAGCGCACACTTAGAAAATCCACGATAAATATATTTAACAAAAGCGGGCACCAGCCCAGTAGTCAATGGTACAAATACAGAGCACGCAGGCCCAAAGAAAAAGATAACAAACATCGGCACGCAGGCCACAAAAACAACGAGCACGCAGGCCCGACAACCTATGCTTCCTCGTCCGCCCGGTCAGCAGCCACGGGTTCCTCCTCGGGGATAACAAGATAGGGATCGATCACCTTCCCATCAACAATCTCGTGGTACGGCCCTATCCCGTCCACGACCAGCACGACACCAGGGTTGGCGACCTGAATCTGCTCGACCGCGTTCTTGAACCCGACCTCAACGGCCTCCAGACAATCGCTCTCCAACACCCGGATACGGGCGATTAGGTCAGCACGGGTGATTAACCGTCGATCCCCGTCAGTCTCGTCCTCGGCCGGACGAACAACGCTGTCCAAAACCTCCGTGCGAACCTTCAGCGCCTGCACCTCGGCCGTCGCTGTCCCCAGCTTTTCCTCCAGCGAAGTCACCTTCCCCTCAGCACCCTCTGCCCGTTTCCGCTGCTCGGCAACATCCTTCTGGCTCTTCTCCAACTCCTCAGTGAGCTTGGCCAACCGCGACTACGCGAAAGTAAGATCCCCTTGCAGTTTGGACAGCTCAGCAGCGGAGCAGCCCTCCTCGTTCAGCACGAGAGCCGTCGTGAACGTCCACATCATTGCGGCCAAGTCCTCAGCCAGGACACGCCGACGGGTCTCTCGATCAGCCTGACGAACAACCTTCACCTCCCCGGCAGAAACAGTGGGAGAACGGGCGCCATGAAAATATCCCGGATGCTGGTGGCAAGGAGGGACGACATAACCTTCCTCGACGGCGCCAACCGTCAGATCCACCACCCGAGGCTCCTCGGACCTTTGCCTCTTCGACACTCCTTGAGACACAGGGGATTGGCTCTCTTGAGGCGACGAGGACGAAGTTTGCCCCCCTGCGTCGCGACCTCCTGTCCGACCAGCTGACTCACCCTCGTCCTCGGGGCCACGGCATTCCTAGCAGCGCGCAACTGCTTCACCCGCTCATCGACGGTAGACATGTTCGCTGCAAAAATAAAGAAATGGGTTAGCGACGATCAAAAACCCCGACCACGGGGGAAAACGAACATCCCTACCTAGATATTCCAGAGCGGCCGCCCCGGTCGCACAACCGAGCAAAGTCTTAGTATTTATCAAACGCTTCTTGGTGCGTATGTTCCCCTGAGCGTCGAGGATATACCGACCGTCGGGCGTCACCATCTTCGACGGAGGGAGAGACCGCACGAAGGCAATTATTTTCAAATAGGCGGCCATGTCCTTCTCCTCGAGGGTCCCCGCCCGGACGATATACCTATCCGTCCCTCGGCTGAAATGCTCCGCAGTCCACAGTAGATGTATCTTAGGAAGCCACGCGCGGAACCGCTGGCCATCTACCGTCCGCTCGCCCTCGTCGAAGAGGGTGTCCGAGCCATGCTGCGTGATAGGTTTGACGAGGTAGAACCGATTTTTGAAGTCCTTGACAGAATCGCTATACGCTTTGAAAATTTTGGTCGATTGCTTGAAGGAGACCCATCCGTGGCGACCGCGCACCGTCTGCCGCTGCAAATGGAAGATACGAAAAAATAACGACACCGTCGGCTCCACTGAGAGGTAGAAACACACCACCTCAAATGCCCGGATGAAAGCCAAAGCATTGGGGTGCAGCTGGGACGGGGCAAGACGCAGCCAGTCAAAAAGCCCCAGATGGAAGGCGGAAAACGGTAACCGGAGCCGAGCTTCTTTAAAATAGAATTCATGCATCGGGAACATCCGCCGCCCATATCGCGAATAGATTCGGTGATGTTCTTTTGGCCGGTACACCTGCCAGTGCTGTGTTTCTCCTATCGGCGTGTCCTCGACCGTGGCGTACACGTCGGACGCATCGGCCACAAAGCAAGAAGGGGTAGAAAGTGGCTCCTCGGCCGCCCACTCCTCGGACGGGGCGATACGCTCGTCGTCATACTCCGGAACCTCGGGTTCATTGTCTTCAACCATTATCCCCGGCACCAGAGCCGACATCTACACCTGAAAGCAGAGGACATCGGTGAATTCGATAGCCAGGATCAAATCCACCCTTCCACCGCAAGTCAAGTGAAAGGGCGACAAAGGCCGGGAAGCGACGAGCAAACACTCTCTCCCCGTCTACCCTCCTCGGGGATCAAGGAACGACCCCTCACCCCCCTCGGGACGGCCATCGGAGAAGGTACTTCTCCCCGGGGCATTCATCGGAGAAAGCCCCCGTCCTCGGGGCATTCATCGGAGAAAACCCCCCGTCCTCGGGGCATTCATCAGAAAATGCTCCCGTCCTCGGGGCATTCATCGGAACCAGCCTACCGTCCCCGGGACATTCATCAGAAAACTCGCCAGACACGGCGGAACTCGCGTCCCTCCCCGGGGCGTTCATCACGCCCCGACCACACGTTCCAGTTAAACGACGGAAATAAAAAGGGAGGGAAAAGAGGAACTCACTTGTAACGGCGGCAGACGGATGAAAAGAGCAAACGGTACGGCGGCGATCGGCGGCAAGCGGTGGTCGAGCAGAGACGATAAAGATTAGCAGGGAGAAAAGTAACAGAATGAGCGGGGACCTCCATATTTATAACCCGGCGCGGGACTCGAAGCGACCCTAGGCTCATTAATGACATAGGGTAGCCGCCCCTACGACCGCTTAACACAAGACACGTGGCGGCAGCCTGACAGTCGCGTCCCTTCACCTGCCTCCTCCCCGTTCTGCCGACGACCGGAGACCTTCGTGCGAGTGCCCGCTCCAGATGCGACGACCTTAAGTCCTCGCTCTTCCCCAGAGCTTCGACTTGGGGGGCTCCTGTTCCGGTATGGGCCTCACCTCGGCAGGCCCAATACCGCATGTGGCCCAACAAAGCGAACCGGGCACGCCAGGCACACGCCCCTTCGAGACGAGCAGGGGCAGGCCGCCGATCACAAGCTACGTCTCCACACCCTTTTTGTCGTCCACCACGCCGGACGAGCAGAACCACCCGGGCTTCCCTCCGCGGGGAGAATAACGTGCTCGGCGCACGTTCTCCACGTGCTCCCCTCCGCGGGGACACGTCACCGACCAGCTGCCCACCTCCGAAAGAGCAGGTCAAACCCACTTTTCGGGGATTTAGGGGCAGTTGAACTAGGGCAAAGACCACGTCCTGGTCTTCACTACGCCACGTAAGCCCTAGCAGTCATTAGGGTTGGGCCGGGTCGTCCAGCCCACCTCGAATGACCGTTGGCCCCGCGCTGGGGTCTCTCTATAAATACCCTCTTCCCCAAGAGGGTCAGGTAACTCTTCTTGCCCCTTTTTCTGTACTATTGCTTCCTCTCTGTCCAACTTCTTACTTGGGCGTCAGAGTGTCTTGCAGGTACACCCCCCTCCTCTTTCTCACCCCGGTGAACAGGTAGCAGCCCAACGGAGTGTGGCCAGTCCGTGATCCCCTCCTGATCAGGTCAGATCAGTAGGTTTAATTAAAATTTTGATCTTTTATATTTTATCTAATTCACTTAAATAGTCATTCTATTTCAAATTTTAAGAATTTTTGGTTTTTTCTTAAATTTTCACCCAAAATTGATGATGTATTTATTTTTTAATGACATATAGTTTGTATTTTTTTATCATTAAAGATCTACAAAGGTTTTTTTTCTTCTTATCATTCTCACTTTTTAAAGTGTATAATTCATATATTTTATATTTAAAATTTTACAAAGATTAAAGTACGAAGATTTGTTATGTTTCACAATTGAAATGTCATTTAAAAATAGACACATTATCAAATTTAAGTTTAAAAATGTGGGAGGAAAAACAAAATTGTTTAAAAATGTGTCTACGAATCCAAGTATATATGCAATATGTCTCAGTCTAGATCAAGATATAGCTCAAACATAAAACTTACACTTAGTTGGACTAACGTATTGATCAAAATTCTGACCATATTCTTGAAGGAAATGGTTAATGTCTTGAACATTTTTCTTGGATAATTTGCATAATATCATAAGGTCATATGCAAAAAGAGTGTGGTTAGGAATGATTGTCTTACCAGCTGATATGCATGCTAGTTTACCTTGACCTGCCAACATAGATAACGCCTACTAAGTGCCAGTATAGAAATGCAGAATAGGAAGGGAGACAGAGGATCTCATTGCCTCACTCCCCTAGAGAAAGAAAAAAAAATTATGCAACTTTACCATTTATCATGATTGAGAGTTTGGTTGAGTGGAGAATGGAAGAATCTAATTACAAATTTTTTGATCAAAGTCAAATTGAACATAAACTTTAATAAGATAATGTCAATCTAATGTATCAAATATGTATCGACTATAAGCCAATTTGATTCACTGAATTGATCACATATGTCTCCACTATATTCCAATATGTTTAGAAAAAAAAAACACCCCCCAAATGCATAAGGACCTAAAGAACAATTACCATACATATTGTGCACACATTCTTAATTCCTTCTGGTTGAAGCATTCTAGTAAGATATTCATTACCTACATGAGTTATAAATTATGAGATAATTCTCTCAACCAAATAAGTATAAGAATAATTATTTTCTGAATTAATTTTTTTTTAGAAGTTAATAACATGATTATCTAATTCAATTCCCTCCTCCAAAACAATATATAGTCATGCATCAGTGTAGTGATTTTGTTACTAGCATATCTCAATTTGATTATGTTGTGAAAAAAGATTATATTCCTATCTCCATCTTTAAACTAATTATTCTTTGTATTGTTCCTCAAAAACTGCTCATACATATGCAATGCTTTATCTAACAAAAGGTGATCATTTTTTTATTCCTTTAATTCAAAATCACCTTGTAACACGCATCACCAATCAAACTTTGTATCATGTTAACTTCATCAGTAGCTTGAGTGACTTCAAGATTTATATCATCAAATGTCTCTATGTTTCATTTCTTAAGAATATGTTTAAGAGATTTGAACTTAGCAGATAAAACAAACATAGGGCAACCAACCACACCAGTATTCTAATTATCAACAATCAATCGAATGCAGCTATCAAATCTCTTTGTCACAATGGCCTAGCCGAATTAAACCTACCTTTTTCACAATGGAGATGAATATGATAGCGGTATGAGTGATTATTAATCAAAGTGGAGTATTTGAATTTGTTCCAATTATCCAACCAATTGTGAATACAAATGGATTTGTCAAACCAAACAGAAGAGTAAACACCACATTTTCTCCTCATTGGTCTAAGTGTAGTATCTCCCATTGGCTTGAAGATTGGTAAGTTCATTTCATAATTATCTTTGAATCACATGGGAGTTACTTACATATACAGCTGCAATAAAGAATATAGTATGGTCCATTTCTATAGAAAAAGTTATATGTTAAAAAAACTCAACACAAAGGGATTATATCTATTGCACAAAAAACTCATAGGTTTGAATCATGATTCTATAAAAAATTTAATACAACTCTCTTAAGTCTGATTTGTTTAAGACACTCAGTAGGAAAATAAGCATAAGGAATCATTTGTTCAACAATCAAAAGCATGTCAGGCTTTTGTTGATCACAAATACTTTTAATAGTTAGCTTAGTATCAATGTTTCATACTCCTTTTATCATTCTAATAAATAGATTTCATTGAATGGTGTTCTATTTACCTGACATGGCTCATGTGTTGATTTCCATTCTATATTGAGTAATTTTAGGCCTTCACATACTCTTTTTCTTGACCAAAGTAAATTCTTTCTGATGTGGCTAAATAGGATTATCTTTAACCACACAAAGTTTATTATTCTTCTCCAAATGTAAATCAATAAAGAGATCTCTCACCAAGTTATTACTATTATTTTCCATAACCACAAGACCGAGATCACATTTCTCCCTTCTATCATCATTTAACTCTTTCTTAATCACCAAATTATCGTTCAAATTTTTAGTAGTCTCTACTAACATTTCTTCTTAATTAGGAGATCTATTTACAAATAAATTATCCTCATTAGAATTTACCTCAATCTCTGCCTAAATGGCCATAATAGAGTCATCCCTCCCTATGTCATTCTATGGAGTATGATTTCCTACCTTATTTAAATCTAAAGAGTCACCATTCATCATGTCGTTCCCTATGACATTTAGAGATTCATCATTCTCTATGTTCATCATATTATCATTAACTAGTACAGCCTGTTTGGACTCTTTAGCCACGTATCTTGTAGATTCTTTAATCAAAGGATTCTCAACATTCTTGCCTTTCAAATTCCAACATTTATCAATACTATAACCAACCCAAACATAATGATCACAAAAAAGACAAACTCTCTAATTTAATTCAACAAAGAATGCATAACCCTCTCGTTCAACCAAAATATGACCATGGAGAGTATCTAACATGTTTAGGTCTATCTGCACACGCGCAAAATATCCCCGTAAGTTCTTTTTCTTGTAAGGTTATTATTTTATAAAGGAGTGTGGATATCAGAAGTAATTTCTAATAAATTAGTTGGTTCTCAATACTCTAATGGAAAACCATGCATCTAGATCCACACTTGAGCACATGAAATTTTCAAACTTTTATGTCTAAAATTTGACGTCCACACAGACAAACACATGAATGAGGAATTAACATTCCATGTCCCAACAATCCAAATTTTGTTGAGATCCTCCATTAATTTAAATAAAATAGTTGATTTAATTTTAATAATTTTCTTTTATATATATTATCAAAAAAATCCCACACATATGTTCTTGGGCACAACAATATCTTTTTACCATTAAGATAGTGAATTCATACATTGATGAGTACATATATCCTTTTTAGAAAGGTAAATGCACTGTGAATATAATTTTTGATGTCTCTGTGTAAAAGTTTATACAATCACCATTAAGTCTAAGATGATTTTATGTGTGACAAGTTTTCTATATGATTAAGGAAATTATTAAAATAATAATATTCTTGAGTTGTGGATTTCAATCTCTATTAGTAATGTTGTATATGCTCACAAAGGTAATCGGATCAAGCTACATGCATAACATGTACTCCAACCATGTCCAAAATTGAAATGTGTGGTTGCAATTCAAGAATAGATAGTGAGGAGTTTTCAATTCTTGAGTGAAAAGGGTACATCTAAAAACCAATGTAATTTATCTCCTTCTAAGATTTCATCTATAGAAATAAAATTTTGCATGAGCCTCCAAGAGAAGGAAGATTTTGAAGGTGGAATGTAGGGTCGCCTGATTTTTTTAGCCCAACTAACTTATGTATATTCATTCTGTGGAAATTATAAGAATTTTTTTAATGTAAGTGTTCTATTTATTCAACTTTTCAAAATAAGAACATCTTCATCAATTTCATAAATAGTATATGATACTTTTGAAGACACTATGATCAAACAAATTATACAATGGATCAAGATCTTCTGTGTATCTATCTTTAATGTCTCTTGTACTATGGAGAGAATAAAGACATTTGATCAACTTATCTCTTCCAACGACTAGTTCTCTGAAATATGCTATATAAGTAGTTGAAGTTTCTACTTGAGTCTTTAACAAAGAATAAGAAGAAGGAATGCTAAATAGGATAAAGGTGTTAAGCGCCTCTATCTGAATGAAAAAATAACAAGATCAATAATGAGCAATACTATTGAATATGCATAATATTTTGTTAATTGTTGTAAATTGTAAATAGCCTTAAGATTTCCTAAACATTGAATATTCTGGAAATCTTGAGAGCTTATGGTTTTTGTTAAGGTTATTACCATGTACCTCTGATTTAGGATCAAGTACACCTTGTTCTCTTTTTTGCTGAACATGTTGTTCAGCAGTTAAGATCAAAAGTCTCATGTTATGTGTTTGAGCATTAAAGTCTCCAGTTGAAAAGCTTAAGCCAAGTAAGTCTCTTGTTGTGTGCATGAGTATTGAAAATCTTGATCTGTTTTAATTAAGCAGCAAAGTCTTGGATTGTGTATTTGAGTAAAGGAAGTCGTAGACAGAAGATCTGTGTAGAGAATTCTTAGATGATGCGTCTAAGTAAGAAATTCTTGGATCGAGGATCTGAGCAAGGGAAGTCTTAGGCAGTGTGTCTGAGCAGGAAAGTCTTGAACCAGGTGGTTTAAGCAAGGGAAGCAAAAAGGGCTCGAGTTTTGAAGGAAGTCAAACAACTCTTCACCGCCTTTATTTTGACTGGTATGGATGTAGTTTCTGAAGAAATGGTTAAGGAGAATTGCATTGAGGAATCAACAGAACTCTTAAAGGAAGGCAGGGAGATCTTAAGAAAACATCTAGGAGAGTCAATTCTGAACTCTTCTTAAATTATTCAGATGACTCAAAAGTTTATTGAAAAGTGCAAAAAATATGTTGTTGGTACTGAAGATAGGCCTAAGGCAGTAAAGGAAGTTGCTTCAGAAGCAGAAGCTGAAAAGGAATCTGCAGAGAAGGATGATAAGTCCAAAAATTAGTTGAATGAAAATCCAGATGATAATGTTAATGAAATATAAGACGTATAAGATCTTGTCTCACTAGTAGTAGGATCAGGTACTGAGGCTGAACCCATTCATGACTTTAATCTTAATACTTTACTAAGAATGTCTCCCACACCTTCACCTGCTAAACCTAACCAAACCTTTGCACTATCAATCATCCCTCTGAACACTGATTTTTCGTTACTAAAAACTCTCCACTCATAACACCTAACACTGATGATCCATCTATTGACCAAACCATTAAAGACATTGATACTTACATCCAAACTAATATAACTTCACCAGTTCTTGGTGAAACTGAAAATGGTTTGGATGATAAGCCTCTCAATATTGCATCACCCTCTAGCAACTCCACCAAAACTATGTTAGACAAACTTATTCTGAACTTTCTTAATGATGGATTTGAGTATATTAAATTTTAACAATAATTAGAACAATGTCCATAATCAACCCTTACCATCAATTCATCAAATTGACCAACCCAAATCTCCATCAACTCATGCCTTAGAAAAAGATATCTCAGCTGAATTTGTTCATGAAACCCAGAAAAATGAAACAAACACATCCAAACCATCTCAACATATAACAAACCACTATCCTATACCCAATCATATACTTTCTCAGTTAGAAGTCTTTAGGATTGGGTTGTTTAATGAGGAAAAAGTACTTGTGGAAGAAGGACTCACATCCACTGATCCAATGGTTTACAATGCTAAATGGGAATGCTTAAGAAGATCTTCCAACACGGTTATTGAAGATCTGAAGAATTCTTCATCAAAGGAAGTTTATGCAACTAGCCAGAAGCAACTGCTCAATCTTGAAGCTAAAATCACTGCAGTTGCTGAATGCCAAGAGCTTATGAAAATTCAGATGGCTAACAACCAACTCTCAATGGATGATCAACATAAGTCTGTGTTTGGGAGGCAAGAAGAAATTGGTTATGACCTTAAGGTGATCATGGAATTGTCGAAGAAACCTTAGGTCTAGGATGTAGAACCCTTTTGTATGCTCTTTTGGTTTGGCAGTGAAACTTTATCATGTGGATTTATATTGTTTGTGAATCTTTATAATGTTGTATGGTTATGAATCGATATGCTTATATATCTATCGTGATTCTGTGCATTTAAATGGTCATATTTCATATTTGTTTTGCCTTATTTAAAGTAAGTTGAGATTTGCATTTGGTGGCAAAATTTATTAATAAAATGATTACAGGGAAAAACTTCATTGGAATTTAAAAGTTACATGAGTAAACATATGACTGTAAAATAAACTAGTCTGTTCTTAGCCTTCTTTGTTGCTTCAGTCATCTTTCATTGTGTTACTTGCATACTCCCTCCAGTATTATTCTGCTTCCTCATCTTCACCTGAAGGATCCTCAGAAGCATTTATGTGCTTATTTGATCCTGAAGTCTGAACTCTGTAGGTAACCAATCTGGTTTGAATGCCCTTCTCTTCCTTCAGTTTTTGACTCTCTTTTGTTGCATCTACAAGAAGTTGTGAAGAACGTTCCTTTTTTTACCAAACATCTTTGTTTTGATGTTTCAACCTTCTTCAGCAATTCAATATCTCTTGAAATATTGCGTCTCTCACTCTTGTGAAGTATGCAGTTGTGAGATTTTCTCTTCATAGTTATCTCTTGCTTGAAGTATTTATGAAGAACTAGATGAACTTTTTGAGGATGCAAGGTTACTTCTATATTGTGCTTTAAGTATTCAATCAAGTAAAATCAGTGAACCAATATTTTATGATTTTTAACCATCTTGGATCACTGTATTTACTTGATTCTTACTAAAGCATCCTTGATAGTCTTGGGACTCTGCACTTCTAAATTTTGCTTGCTTTAATTTTCCTCTCTTTTATGTTTAAACCTTTTTTATGTGACAAAAGGGGGAGAAATATAGAAGCATTTAAATATGAATTTATACCCCTTCAGATTCAATGCTACCAACATTAATATTATTAGTAATTTTGTTCATTTAATTTTTCTATATTTTATTATGGTTATCTTGCCCGGGTAAATACTTTTAACTCTTTTTGTATATAGAACTAAGGGGGAGCTTACAAGTCTCAACCTTAGCCTATTAGACTTAGAAGGAGCTTACAAACCTCGTATTTTGATGTTGCTAAGAAAGTCAAAATTATAGTTTTCTTGAAAATAGTATATAAGGTGGGTTCTAAAAACTTAACTTTGGACTATTAGCCTCAGGGGGAGCTTACGAACCTCATATCCTGATGTTGCTGAGACAACTTAATATATTTTAGGATTTCTTAGAAGTAGAATTTAAGGGGAGCTTACAAAAATCAACCTTTGATCTATCAGACTCAGAGAGAGCTTATAAACCTTATGCTCTAATGTTGTCTAAGAAAAACTAAAATATCCTAAACATTTCCCTTTAAATACTTATGTTTGTCAACATAAAAAAGGGGGCGATTGTTAGAACAAAATTTGTTCATAACATATATCCTTATTTTTGATGATAACAAAAGTATTATAAGAATAATGGTGTTATATAATGTTTGTTCAAGTATGCATGTTTTTATACTTGAAAAATATATTCAGAATCTGATATGAAGGCACACTTGAGTGAAAGCTAAGTTACGTGTTTCTGATAATACAGAATCTGAAGAACACTTGCTAAGTGATGTCTGACGTAGACTCTGAAGCTGGAGGTCTCAACATCAGAAGAAGCAACACATTGTTTCTATACTTGGTAATTGTATTGGCTTCTGGTGATTGTTCAAAAGTTGTAGCGAAGCTGAAGCTATCTGTATTGCAGAAAGAAAGTTGTAATGTCAAATTAGCTTTTCAACTAGAGTATATGATCACAAGGCTTAAGAAGAGTTGACATGATTTAAAAATGACCACTCTCAATGGCTCTATAGTACAGGATACTTCTGAAGATGCTATGGTTAAACAAATTACACAATGGATGAAGATCTTCTATGTATCTATCCTCAACGTCTCTTGTACTATGGAGAGACCAAAGACATTCGATCAAGTTATCTCTTTCAATGACTAGTTCTTTGAAATATTCAATATAAGTAGGTGAAGTTCTACTTGAATCTTTAGCAAAAAATTAGAAGAAGAAGGAATTCCAAAGAGGATAAAGGTGTTTAATGCCTCTATCTGAATGAAGAAATAACAAGATCAACAATGAGCAATACTACTGAATATGCAAAATCTTCTATTAATTGTTGTAAATTGTAAATATCCTTAAGGTTTCCTAAACATTGACTATTATGGAAATCTTGAGAGCTTAAGGTCTTTGTTAAAGTTATTACCTTGTACCTCTGATTCAGGATCAAATGCACCTATTCTTTTTTCTACTGAACATGTTGTTTAACAGTTAAGATCAAAAGTCTCATGCTATGTGTTTGAACATCAAAGTTTCCAGTTGAAAAGCTTGAGCCAAGTAAGTCTCTTATTGTGTGCCTCAACATTGAAAGTTTTGATCTATTTTGATTAAGCAGCAAAGTCTTGGATTATGAATCTGAGCAAAGGAAGTCTTAGACAGAAGGTCTGAGTAGAGAAGTATTAAATGGTGTGTCTAAGCAGGAAATCTTAGATTGAGGATCTGAGCAAGGGAAGTCTTAGGCAGTGTGTTTTAGCAAGAAAGTCTTGAACTAGGTGGTTTAAGCAAGGAAAGTCTTAGGATCTGAGGATTTAAGCAGGAAGTCTTGATCAGGTGCTGATTGAGCAGCGAAGTTTTTAGACTGTAGGTCTGAGTAGTGAAACTCTTATGCTTGAGTGCATAAGCAGTTGTTATCATGAGTTGATAATAGTGGAAAATATCTTGTGAGGCAAAGGGACTAGAGTACTCTCAGTTGGGAGAGAAACCAAGATAAATTTGTTGTCTTCATTGTTCTGTTTACTCTACTTCTAATATATTGTTCCGCTACATTTATGATCAGATTCTGAACCAACGTTTAGAATCTCAACTCTGTTCAGAAGCAGAAATGTTTTTGGAGAACATAATTCAACTCCCCTTCTTGTGTATTTTCCTCACCTTCATGAGTGACTTCACTGTTGTGGCTAAGAGATACATGGGGCATCCAACTGTTCATTTTTTTAATGCTCATATATAACTCATTTACATGTATTGTTCAATATCCACATCCATAAATTTTTAGGTTTCCAACATTGATAAATGTTGAGGTCCACACACATGAAATGACTACAAAATAAAGGTAGATTTCATGCTCCATATCCATAAAAAGCGCAAAACCTTCTTCATCGACTAATATTTTTATCATATATAAGATTTGAATTTTTCATATATCCAAACACGTTCAACAATAACACCACTGAACTTTATGAGAGAATGTAAATAATAGGCATCTTATTTGATTTTATTTTCAGATTATGATTTTTAATATATAGGTGGTTGTAATGGATCGATCATGAATTTTTTTTAAACCGTGAATATATACCTATTAATATCTACAGATATTAAAAGTGTAGTTCTCATAACAATATTAATCATTAAATTCTAACAAGCAAAATAACCATCAATTTTTTTTGGGTTTTAAATGATAAACAAATAATCAATCAAAAATGTGTTGAGGCTACAAATTTGGGGGTCAACATGAGGGATAATTTTTACTTTAGGGACTTTTATTATGAGCAATACATATTTGTGAGAGACACACCACATACTCACCCAAAATCTTAAGGTGATAGGTGTGTGGGTTCTCCTACTTATAAATGCTCAAGTATCCATATTTCTAATATATGTGAAACTTCCCCACACTACTCACACATATTATTCTCAACACTTCCCTTCAAGTATGAGTATATCTACAATGCTCCCCCTCAAGAGAAATTTTTTTTTATCACATATACATGTACCTTAAGATAATAGGTGATAGGTTCTCCCACTTATAAATGCTCAAGCCTCTATATTTCTAACTAATGTGTGACTTCGCCATAATACTCATACTTGTTATTCTTAACACTCCCTCTTAAGTGTAAGTCTATCCACAATGTTCCCCCTTAAGCAGAATCTCTTTTTTATCACATACATTTGTACCCCCGTTGACACTCTTCAACATGATACTCTACCCACGACCATGTGGGGATACTTTTGATACAAGTGAGTCGGTCTTTTCATTCAAACCAAAGGCTTATGATATGACTGTTGGGGATACAAATTAGGTGTTGGAGTTGGTTAAAATTATACATGTTGAAGAAGCCTCGTATTGCTTAGTTTTGTGATTGAAGAGAGCATCCAAGGTTATATATAAGATATAGGTTCTTTAAAGTCCCGCATCGCTTAGTTTTGTGAAGGAATATGGATTCCAAGGCTATATATAGGATTCAAGTTCTTCACTCCATGATGCACCGGTAAAAATCACTTTAAGCTTATATTTGGCTTTCTTTGTTCTCTTATACTCTTGTATTATAGTGTTGTGAGATGCAGCTAAGTATTTGTTTTGGAGAGTGTGAGTGTATTGTGTGCTTGTGTAGTTGAAGGTATATTATGTGTTGTAATAATTTTTATATAGTGTTATTCTTTGGTTGTCTATTAACAATAGTCGTGGTTTTTTCTCCGGTTTTGGAGTTTTCACATTATGTTCTTGTGTTGTGATCGTGTTCCTCTTTTTTCTCTATGTTTTATTTGGTTTTTTTCCTAACAACTGCTATCAGAGCTTTTGGTTTGATCCACAGATAAATGTTCTTAGTATGCTTTGTGGTTGCAATTTTGTCTGATCTTCTACATCAGAAAACAAGGGTAGTGTTGTGAAAAAGATGTTAAGTTGCAGTCACAAATTTCACTGTGTAGTTTGGGCTAGAGAAAATTGATGGAAGAATTTTTTTTACTTGTGGAAAGTTCAAGTCAAAGATGTGTTGATACAATCAAGATTACACAAAGAGTAAGATTATATCGGTGGTTGAAGAGCTTTCTGCCAATAAGAAAGTTGCACCATGATATTTCAACCTGATTTTCGACATGTGAAAATTCTTGAAGTGAATTATATTCAATTGAAGTATACTCTTTTTTAGGTGGAGTATGATAGTATTTTAAAACTATGTTTGTCGGTGAATACAATGTGAAAATTCTTGAAGTGGTTTAGCTTTAAGTGAAATTTATTATTTATGATAAAGTATATGATTGTCGATGATGATAATGTGAAATTCTTGAAGTTGTTTATCTTCAAGTGAAATATATTCTTCATGAGAGAATATGATAGTTTTTAAAACTATGATTGTCGGTGAAGACAATGTAATTTTTTTGGAGTGATGTAGCTTCAAATTACTATACTTTTTATGATGGAGTATGATTGTTGGTGAAGACATTGATGTATTATTTTTAATCAAGGTGGAGATTGTTGGGGTTGGTTGAAAATATACATGTTGATACTCTTTATATTGGAGTATGATTGTCGGTGGGGACAATGAAAGCTTATGTATTATTATCAATCAAGGTGGAGATTGTTGGGGTTGGTTGAAAATATACATGTTGAAGAAGTCTCACATCACTTAATTTTGTGAATGAAGAGAACATCCAATGCTATATATAAGATACAACTTCTTTGAAGTCACACATCGCTTAGTTTTGTGAAGGCAGATGGAGTCTAAGACTATATATAGGATTCAAGTTCTTCATTCCATGATGCACTAGTCAAAATATATGTTTGGTTCACAAGGGGAGGGGAGGGGAAGGAGAAGTTTTAATCAAATATATGTTTGGTTCACATGGGGAGGGGAGGGGTTTTAAAACTAATTTACTTTTTTACCGTTAAAATATTATAACACACATTCTAAATAATTTTAAAAAAATCACCAATTGTTTTTGTTAATTCATAAAAAAATCATGGATAATCAAACACAAAATATTTAATATTTAAAGTACTCTAAAATATCTTAAAATAAAATAAAATATTGATAAACGTCATAAAATCACATTATATGATCAATAATCATATGAACCATTTTCATCTTGATGATCCATTTAATCCTATAAAATATAACTCATACTACAATTATATATTAATATGTATAACAATACAACAACTTATAAAACAATTAAATTATTACAAACAAAATATTAAATAAAAATAAATAGAATAAAATACATGGAAAAAAAGTTGAATAATAATAATAAAAATAATAAAATTAACGTTAAAAAAATGAAAGAATTATAATAAAGTGATTTTGTCAATATAATATAAATAGATTTTATCATAACTTATCTTCCTCCTCTCCCCTCCAAAAACCTCTAATTTGGGGGAAAAAATGCTTAAGGAGGAATTTGATTGCCTCCAATTCCCTCCTCTCCCTTTCCCTCATAAAAAATTGAATCAAACATATATATTTTAAAATGTTCCCTTCTTTCCCATCTCCTCTAAAATCCTTCAACCAAACAGACACTAAGAAATTTTATTATGAATAATAAATATTTGTGAGAGATATAAATATATTTATTCAAAATTTTATGTAAGTTTTTTTATTTTTAAATACTCAAATATACATTTTTTCTACTACTCCCTGTACCCTTACTGTTCATCCCAATGTCAGACGACTAATAATTTATCAAAATTAAATATTAAGTTTGTAAATTATATCATAATATTTCTTTGCCTGCAATCATTATTAGTCTTCACTTTTTCACAATCAATTATTCATTAATGCACATGACAATGTTTATTCTTAAATAAAAGTTTTAATCAGCTGTCACAATACCTTTCCAACTTTACTTTATTTGTATGCAGACAAACTCTCAAGAAAATTCAATAGAAAAATAAAACAAATATAGAAAGCTAACACATTATTGTTTTGTTTTAAACAGAAAAACTTAATTTCCAAATTTTCTAAAACTAATTCATTTATGTATCTAAATCTCAAGAAAATTTAAAAGAAAAATAAAACAAATATAGAAATCTAACACATTATTGTTTAGTTTTAAACAGAAAAATAATTTCAATTTTTTCTAAAAGTAATTAATTTATGTATCTTAATTAATTCTTCAACCTATATATATACATCACATGAAATAGCCTTGGAACTTGATAAGTGCTTTTCAATATTCATAAACAAGACAACAATTTTTTACTTAAAAAAATAGTACTCAGTGAAGAAGTTGGTGTAACCTAAAAAACTGATGCATTCAAATTAACAATTAAATTATTCACTTCAAATCTCATTCTTTTAAAATAGACAAATCACTTTAAAGTGTAAAATAAGCAATACTAATTGTTTAGGAATAAATCATTGATTTTGATATCCAACCACAAACATATAAGCATCTTTTTTTTTTCTATAAATGTATCAGAATATCAATCATTCATTTTTTTCACTTATTCTCTATTCACCTTAAATAAATAAATTCTAATGTATTAAGAATAAGTTTAATACAAAAAAAAAATCAATTATTAAATATATTCAAAATCCTCAAATTTCTCGCAGAAACAAAAATACAACTCAGCCCATATTACTAAATTACAAAACAAAATAAAAAAAAATTTCAATAAACACAACTCAGAATCAGATGATAAAAAATTATAAATATTCAAATATTTAATATATTTTAACTCGTTATTTTTATGCGTATGAATTTTGAGAATATAATTCTTTTAAATTAAATTTAAAAAAAATTAAGAATCAAAACAAAATTGTGAATTGTTTATATATAAAGTTGAATTTGATTATACTCATTGAATTTACACATTCAAAATATGAAGGTCTCTTAAACTATATACAAAGTGATCATTATTTTCATATCCTCAACAATATAATATATAGTTTTTTTTTATTAATTACATTAAAAACTTGTTTAGTTTCTTCCTAATCAAGAATCAAGAGAAAATGGTGTCTGCAAAAGATCATAAGGTGCCCAAAGAGCATCCAAAGGACAAGGCCTATTAGCATCCAGTCTCACCCATGGCTTCCCTTTTCCACTCCAATGCAACAAACTCACTGGACCAGGATGAAGATCTCTACAAAGCCCTCGAAAATTATCACCACCAAGACCATGTTGGTTCCATTTATGATCCACCGCAACGATTTCGCCTGCGAAAACAAGTAAAAATGGTGGCAACGATCCAAGTTCATAGATTCTCATTCTCTTTTGTAATTCCATCCATTCTTCAATCTTCGTCGTGTAATCTCCGTCGCGCCATTTTTCTAGATCGATCACCATGACTCCGGTGTTAAAGTAACAAGGCTTTCTGTTTGCGAATGTCAAGGACAGTGATGGGTTGGACCAGAACGTCGGAGTGAAGTAAAATGTGAAATTTGCATTGCAGTATTCCGGGGCTGCCAAAACTGAATTTTTTTCGGCTAATGGTGTTGATGCGAGTTTCGCGATATCATCGACTAATATAAGGTCTGAATCTAAGTAGACGATTTTTCTAACACATAATGGAATTAGATTCGCCAAATAGCTTCTTGCGTAGTTCAAGGGGCAATCGAGGGCGGAGCGAATGGAGGTTGAGATTAGTCCTGAAACGATTGCATCGTCGAAATTGTAGACTTGGAATTTGAGGTAAGGGAAGGAGTTTGAGATTGTGGAGTGGAGAAGGGAAGAGTTTGAGGAACAAACGAAGTGGAAGATGATGTTTTGTGGGCATGATGAGTGTTGGAGGACAGAGAGGATTGCAGCCATGGAGCCTCGGATGTATGTTGTGTCTAATGTCATTGCGACATGGACTGCTTCCTCTGAGCAGATATATGCATCAGTGTTGTGTTCGGTGTCTGTATTTGGGTCAGATTCTGACTCTGTGATAATGGCGCAATTTGGTGAGTTGTAGAATTGAGGGGCTTCTTTGAATTGATCTTTGGGAATTGTTTTTCTTGTTTTTGAGGCATTGTGTTTGGTGGTGGTGGAAGGTAGTGATTGAGATTGAAGAAACAAGAGGGAGAGGGTGAGAAAGAAGAAGAAAAGTTTTGGTTTTGATTTTGGGAATTTGAACTTCATTTTGTGTTTGCTTTGGTTTGAGAAGAGTGAGATCTAGGAGATGGCTTATAATTGGTGTTTGAGGGTTCAAACACGGTTTTGAGTTAGAAAAAGTTTTAAATTTATAGAAAAAGGAGAAGAAAAGAGGGGGAGAGAGAGAGAGAGAGGGGAAGAGGAGAGAGAAAGAAGTGGCTAGCTAGCTGGATGGGCTAGCATGATGAGAGAGAGAGAGAGGGGAAAGTTGAGAATATATATGAAAATATAATGAGGGAGAAGTTGGTGGAGTTCACATATTTAGTTTTGGAATTATCATTGATCCTTTAGTTTTTTTAGTTTTTTATTACCATTTTTCAGGTATGGGATGGAGACACTCACCATCTTCTTAAGTTTCTCAATTTCTTTCATTTCATCTCACACTTTTTTTCCTTTTTTTTTTAAATTTAAAGTTTAACTTGACTAAATCGTTAATTCACCTTAATTGATAACTGCAAAGAGATTTAATTACATTTATACATATTATTATTTGCAATATTTTAAATATAAAAACTCTGAATTCAAGTCTATATTTTCAAATTTTTAAGGGATCGTTAGATTACCTAATAAAAAAAAGAGTTTATACATGTTGAAGAAATTTATGGGAGTCTATAAATATTTTAAATTTGTATATAGATTTATAAGCTATGGTTTTTTGGACTATGGAATGGGAATATTAAAGAGACATGCTTGTGCATTATGTATCATATAAAAGAGGAAATGTCTGTTGAATATGACAGAGTCAGATTGCTACTAGCTACCATAGTCTTCATTGTATTTTCATTTGTATACTTTTTAAACTAGTTCAAAAGATGGAATATTGTGTGTTTGGTTTTAAGATTGTATTTAAATTTATCTATAATCTTTTTATGATAAAAATTAATTGTTTTAGAAAAAAATCAACTGAGATTTGATTTTTATTACTTTTTTAATGTAAGAGATTTGGTTATTATTTTATAATATCTTATTCAATGATATAAAAAGGAATCTTACTATTTTTTTGAAATACCATCCTCTGTGTGTAGAGATTAATCTTTTGATTTAAATTTAAGTAGAATTTCTCTCTCAAAGAAAATTTAACACTTTGAAAATTGAATTTGAATTCAAAATATTTTGGTAAGCTAAAAAAAAATCATTTATCACCTCATCCAAATACTCCTGAGTTACACTATTTTATATTTTATATTTTACATTTTAAAACAATTGTAGTTTTCCCTTAAATCAACTAAAAAATCTTTATATTTTACAAAATAACAAAATTATATTAAAAAAACATAGAATACAAGAAAATATATTTTTAAAAAAGTAGCTAAAATTGATTATACTTTATCACTTGGATTATAAATTTAGAAATGGTGAAGACTTAAGAGAGTACTTTATGTTAAAGTAACAGTGACATAAGACTGGTAAAGAGCATCGATGAAGATAATAAAGATTAATTTTTGTGTGTTTCATGTGCATTGTATAATATAACGTTGTTTTTAAGGCTGCCTTCGCATTCATTCAATGTTGTTCATGCTTCATAGTCATGCCATTTTATTTTATCAATTTTTATTTTTTTAAATATTTGTTCCTTCTTATAAATGGACGCATTCATATGAAAACTACCCGGCAACTGAAATTTGAGAGATATTGAATATACTATAAGAGTGATGTTTACATTTTAAAAATATTTAATTGTATTAAAAACTAAATCGAGTCAATTATTTTAGAGCAATTTGAATTTATAAATATAGTATAAGTTATTTTAAAACATATAGAGTAATTGACAAATTAGTACTACAAGATTAATTTCTCCTCTCCCCGATAAAAAAAACTTTTGATTTATATGTTATTATGATATTAGTCATTACCTGACGTATCATTGTAAAATTTTTTTGTGGAAGTTTAATATCATGAACTTCAAAAGATTCGTGAAGATCTTTTTTCTTGTTTTAATTGATTGGACCAAATCTTTAATCAATTATATAATGAGTTAGCTTTTCTAATTAAATAAAACAATACTTCCTAATCAATTTCATAGAGCCCGGACGGTATCACATGGAGATACGAAGGAAGTTTCAAAAGGAGTAATGAAATTTGCCAAGAAAATCGGGGTATGCATTGTAGGAGATAAAGGTGAGGTTGTGGAAAAAACAGCTAGGAGTGCAATCAGGGATAAGAAGGCCTCAAGTAAGAAGAGAGGGTAAGGTCATTGCAAAGGTTAAAGTTTAGTGATGAAGAGGAGGCATGTGGGGTGTTGAGTTGGTATTAATGAAGACCATTAGTTATAATATCAGAGGCCTTGGTGGGCTGGTTAAGAAGAAGGAGTTAGCTCATTAATTAGAACCCATTGTCCAGATTATATCGGTGTCCAAGAAACTAAACTAGTTGAATTGGAAGGATCAACATGTGAAACATTGTGGGGAAGTGCAGACTTTGATTATTGTTATAGAGAAGTTGTAGGAAGATTAGGAGGGTTGCTCCTAATTTGAAATTCAAAGTGTTCTGGGTTGGGGCAGAGGCTGACCCACCGTCGGGCAGGGCCCAACCCAACTACTCGTCAGGGAAGGCCCAACGAAGGTCCAGTCCATCAACACACGTAGGGAGCTCTCACACGTCTCCCCAACGGTTTCCATGTGTCCTCCACGCGGGGACACATCATCATGCAACTACCCACCTTCTAAAGATTAAAGGGCAGTTGACCCAGAGCAAAGACCACATGTTGGTCTTCCCTACACCATGTAAGCCTTGTCAATTACTCGTATTGAGCCTTGCAATCCAACCCAGTGCAAAGTAATCATTGGCCTATAGCTGAGGGTGCATTATAAATACCCTTTTTCATTAGAGGATCAGGTATTCAATTCTCTACACACTTTCCCTGTACTTGCTCTTTCTACTCTCTCTCTTACTTTGCCATCGAAGTACCTTGCAGGTACACCCCCTCATCTTCTCCATCACCGGAGAACTAAGGAGCTCACAACATGTTGCTAGCTGTTGATCCATTTCTGATCCGGTAAGATCACAAAGGTTTTAAGAAATTTATTGTAATCAACGGGTTCAATTATAATGGTGTAAGAAGGCATTAGGGATGGAGAGTAGGAAGATAAATATAGTTAACGTTTACTTTCCCTGCGACAGACCTGCTAAGAGGAGGTTGTGGCAAGATTAGAATGAGCTACTAGAATCAGAGGAGGATGAAAGTTGGTGTGTTCTGGATGACTTTAACACAATCAGATCTGAAACTGAAAGGAAAAGAACTGGAGAGTTTCAAAGGAGAATGGAGATGGAAGAATTTTATGAATTCATAGTAGAAGTTGATCTAGTGGATCTTCCCCTGAAAGGAAGGTATTTCACCCGGTCAAATTTAGAGGGTTCGTCTATGAGCCGCATCGAAAAATTTCTAGTTTAAAAAAGTTGGTTGGAATAATGGCCTAATTCCTACCAGTGTTGTTTGGATAAAAGCTTGTCAGACTATTGCCCGATCATGATAAATAATACAGAAGCAAATTGGGGATCGAAACCTGTTCGGCTGTTCAAGGGGTGAAGAGAGCTTGAAGGGTACCATAAATTGGTTGAAGAAACATGGAGAAAGTTAGATGTGCAAGGCTGGGGTGGATATGTTTTAAGAGAAAAACTAAAGCTGATTAAATTTAAGCTTAAAGAGAGGAGTCAGGAGCAAAATGAGAATTTAGATAATAGAATAGCAGGAGCCAAAAGGAAAGTTAATAAATTGGATCAAAATGTTGAAAATGCAAATTTAACGGATGAGGAGGTGAAACTGAAAAGATAAGCCTCTAATCAGTTGTTCTCTCTTTTGAAATTAAAGACTAATTTCTAGTGGCAAAAATCGTGGTTGAAGTGGCTCAATGAAGGAGATGCTGTAATACCCCAAATTTTGCCCTAAGATTAGTCGTTTCATCTTGCATCCCATTTTATTTTGCATTGCGTTTAAACTAACCACTAACGGGTTGTGCAGTTGTTTGGTTGTTGCAAGAAAATATCATGTGGCGCGCTCTTTTAGTTTAAAGGGTTTCTATTGCCACTTTATTTTGAATGAATAAAATAGTACAATTGGCAAGAGACCGTGTGTAAGGAGTTGTGAGTGCGAGAGGTCGAGAGTTTGAATCCCACCTTTTTTACTTTTTGTTTTGTTTCTTTTATTTTTATTCTAACTTTTCTATTTTCATAAAAAAATAACAAAAATAGTTTTTTTTATTTAATTATTATTTTCCTATTTTATTTAAATTATTTTTTAAAAAATATTATTTTTTCACGTTTTCCATATTATTCATAAAAACATCCAAAAATTATAAAATTAAAAATATTAGAAAAGATTTTATTCTTTTTATAATATTTTTAATGTTTAGTATAAATAAATAGAGTTTTAAGTTTATTTTAATTTGTTTAAATTTTATTTAGTTAACTAATTATTTAAGTTGGGCTTTAAAGTGGGTATTAGGATAGAGTTAACCCTAATTTGTTACCTATATAAACATAAGTTGTATTTGAGAAAGGGGAAGGAGACAAAAGAGAAAAATCACGGCCGTTCTCACTACTTATCAGAAGAGGAGAGCTTTTTGAAAAAAACCATCATCGTTCATCATCAAGGAACTCCATTGTAGAAAAGCCACTTCAAACCCGTGAAAGGTGAGTAACTCTTATTTCTAACGGATGTTTTCTTTTGATATTTTTTTGCAGGAAAAGAAGAAGGGATCGTGGCCATGCAAAGAAGAAGAAAAAGCTTCAACAGGCAACAATGGCAGCGGCGCCGCATGCAGCAGTAACCATAACCCAACCCAATTTTTGTTTTCCCTTTTGTTGTTTTAGTAGTACGTTTATTTTTAATTGAAAATTCTGTTTTTAAAAATAAGTGAAAGTTCTACTTTTATAAAACAAATTAAAAACTTTTTCTTAAAAGCTTTTCTAAAATAAAAACATTTTTAGATAATAAAATAAAAACCTTTTTTTTAAATACAAATTAAAACTTTGTTTTTTTTTAAGTATAAAACTTTTTTTAAAAAATTGGTAAACATTTAAAAAAAAACTTAAAGTTAAAACTTTCTTCCTCACAAAATAATAATTAAATTTTGTTTTTTCTAAAATATTAAAATTAGAGTTTTGTTAAAATTTAAAACTAAAACAAATTTTTAAAACTTAAACTAAACCTTTTTTAAACTAAGATTAAAATTCTTTTCTTCAAAATTAAAACTAAAATCCTTTTTCAAAACTAATAAAACAATAATAAAAATTCCAAATTGCAATTTGTCTTTCTTTCAATACTAACTGTTCCATTTTTTGCCATATTTCTGTCTAACCCTTCTCACAAATGTTCTCTGTTTTTCTCCTCAGACTATACTTAAATTCTGATTAGTTTATTCAATTTATGTTGGTCCATGGATGTAATTTACGCGAGGCCATGGTCGCGGTTTTATTTTATTTTCCTTTTTTTTTGGGTTTGTAGTTTACGCGAGTGACCGTCGCGACGCTTTCTTTACTTTCCGCACTTTAATTTCCGCCATATAATATTTTTCCATGTTTGCATGTTTTACCGTTAGTTTTCTCCTCCAAAGGAATTAGGTTTAACCGTTGACCGCCGAGTCATTAGCCCTAATTCTTGACCGTTTTCAAAACCCTAATAGCCTAGGTCCCGCCGTGGGCGAAAACACCCTTTACCCTAGCATTAGGTCAAAGAGTCGTCGTACTCTGTTTTAGGGTTTCCCGCCGTGGAACATTTAGTCAATACCTAATTTTAACCCTAATTTCAATTCAACATTTCAATGTAGAAATAAGAGTTTTAAGACTCCACGTAAGCGTGTCCTTAAGATACATTTACTCCCCTTGAAACCTTGACCACAGTCAAGAAGTTTCTAACCTCCCTTTCAAGGGGAACTACGATTACTCTGATTCCATTCCCCATCCAGGATACGTAGGCACAAGATGCGACATCTTACCGAGTAAACTTAGGACTAACCCTTAGGTTTTTAGGTCACTCTATCCCTTAGCTCAATATATATTAAAGTAGATAATAAAATAAAAAAACATACAATAAACAAAAGGTTTCTGTAGAGTACTACAGAAGTTTAGGGTGCTAGTACCTTCCCTAAGCTTAACCAACCCCTTACCTAGGTCTCTCCCCGCATTGTGTTTACGATGCAAAAATAGGTTTTCCCTCTTTTGACCTTTTCCTTCGGATAAATCAAAGAGCGGTTGTGAATTAAGAATTGTGATTCAAACTAATTAATAGTTTGATATCCTATTTCCACCGCAACAGAAAATGGCGACTTCACTGGGGAGAGCCATAACTTTTAAGGGTTATCCCTATTTTGTTTATTGTATGATATTTTTCATTATTTATTCTCTTGTATATATTATTATTGTGCCTTGCTTGGGGGGTACCCTGTTATTGTGAGATAAGTCCTAACTCGGACTTGAGTGACCTTATTATTGGAAGGTGAGATATTCGACGAGGCTTGCCGGGAGTGAGTCCCGACCAAGTTGACTCGAGAATCACCGTTTAGTTGACACCCTTTTGAAAACGGTTCGGTTGATCGAGTTAGTCGTGAAAACTTTTACTATTTTCGATTAGAGTCTATGATATTGAGGACCGTAGTTACCTTAACACCACCTTGACCTTATATAGGACGTAGTGAGGGAACTATGTGGGAGTAGTCCTACAATGGTTGCTACGCGATGCTACACTCAAAAGAGGTTCTCTCGAGAATATTATCAACCCCCGAGTCAGTCTAAAAGTTGATAATATCCGAAGGATGGACCAATGACTTTGGGCACTTCTTAGAATCTTGTTCTACAGGTACAATTAACCTTAGTACATACCTTATTGGGGGTGGATAGACCCTAACTCCTTTCACATACCTTTAACCTAAGACTTATGAATATATGTGCATTGCATCAATAAAAGCATCACATTGCATCACATGTCATGGAATTCAAATTTTATTTATGAATATTGCAGGATACCATGGATTACAAAAAAAAAAACAAAAAAAAACTTTGAGATATTCTTTTAAAGGACTTAAGTTAGATGACCTAAGGAAGCTAGGGGCTTTGGTTCAAGATCAACAAAGGATCCAGAAACAAGTATGGAAGGCTGTTATTTTTGTTGAAACCTCAAGTAGACGAAGATTTCCCTTCGACTTTTTTATAGTTCTAGGATCCAGATTATCTTTTCCTTACATCCCTCGAGTATCAGCTCTTGCATACCCTAGAAGAGCACTCTCAATTGGTGGGGTTACCTATTCTGAAGGAGTCTCCGTTCCCTTTCTTGGAGAAAGACCCTAAAGAACAAGACTGTTGCTAAAGCCATATGCTCGAAGTCATCCGACATCAAGGACACCAATCACCAACAATTGTGAAGACTTTTCCAAGTTACCCTTGCTTGGTTTTGATGAAGGATTTATTTTCCTCTAACTCTCGATTTACCTTTTGAAGATAGACTCATCCTCAAAAAGGCCTAGCCCGAAGAGCAGAGCAAGGGGCAGAACATGAAGCTTCCTTAGGGTTATCATTAGCTTTTATTTAGCTATTATGCCAAGACTTTTCTAAGAATGTTATTTGTAATCCGTTTTCAAATTAATAAATAAAGTTTTGGTATTCTGCGATATTCATAAATATTTGAATTCCATGAAATCATTTCATTCGCATTTCACATTTTTTGCATCATATTTTTGCATCACATGTGTCTCCCGGTTTCTTATTCTCGGTTCTCTCGCCTGCCATTTTTGTCACCCTGGGTCCTCTGCATCAATACAATACTAGAGCCCAAGCTCGAAAAAGGATGGGAGAACAAGGTCAAGAGATCGACCGGGTCAGCCATGAACTCGAAGATCTTCGAGGAAGTGTGGGGAAGATTATGGAGATGCTGCAAGCTCTTAATACAAAGTTGGATTCTCAACCCACTGTTGTTTCTGAGATCACCCACATTGTTGTGGATCCTCAACCAGCTGTTACTGTTGAGAACATACCGCCTCAAGGTCGTCAATCCAGTTTGGTGCATCCTATCATCGCTCAACCAGTTCGACAAGTTACTCCTTCGAAGTGCAAAACTCCGAGCGTTGGCTACCATCAAGGACCTACACGTCTGAGGAATCGCCCAATGGCTACTCATCAACCTTGGCAACCTCAGTAGAATTATGTTCAAGGTTATCCAGTTCAGTATGCTCCACAACCCTATGTGGCTACTATTGCAACTCCTGTCAATCAACAGTTTCCTGTTTATCAGCCTATGCAGCAGGCTCCTGTTTATCCGCCTCCAATTTATCAACAACCTCTGCCTAATTATCAGCAGGCGTCCAACGCTCCGGCAAATCAACAGCCGAGGAATCAGGCACCCCGCCAAAATGCTCCGAAGAGACAATACAAGCCTTGTCCACTGATTCCAATGACGTTTATCGATTTGTATCCTTACTTAGTGCAACGAGGTTTAATCACCACCCGAGCAATGGGTCCGCCTCCCAATCCTTTGCCAGCTAACTACGACGCCGCCCCTCATTGTTTATTTCATGAGGGTGCGCCCGACCATGATTTGGAAGGTTGTCATGCGCTCAAGGGCATTGTCAGAGATTTGTTGGAACAGAAGATATTGTCTTTCGATGATCCTCAGCCAAAGATCAAGAATCCTCTCAAGGTTTTCAACATATCTCAGCCAATTACTTCTCCTGTGAATCTGCCAAAGCCGATATTTATTCAGAAGCCTAGTTCACTTCATTTCAGCAGTCCTTAAGATGATGTGACCCCGATCGACCAAGAATCTGAGAAAGTTAGTCTGAAGGAAGATTCAAAGACTGATATTGAAGCATTGACAAGTATAGCTGGGACAAGCAAGGTGGTTAGTCATGATCGTGTCATTGAGGCCTCGCCAGAGGAAACCACTGCTACCATGCCGGCTTTGAATACCAAGACTTCAGAAAACACTTAGAAGGACTTGGCCGACAGTATTTGTTTATTTATATGTACTTTTTCTTTGTTTAAGCATAATTATTATGTATGAACTTGTCCATTTTGAATAATTAATGCAATGCATGTTTGTCTTGAATAAATCCGTTTGTTTCACTCATTCAAAATATTTTTTTCATAAACTTATAATGCCAACGGTATCCGATCTCTCGCTTTGATAGAGAATTGGGAGGAGGATGATGAACCAAAAACGTCAAAGTTCTTGTCGTATGCTTTCGATTGAAACCTGCTGATGATGTAAGACATTGTTTCAAATCCCAAAAATGGAGATATAAGGATGATAATCCCTCTCTAACCCCTTCGAGCCTTGAAGTAGGAGTTTTCTTCTTTTCCAAATTAAAACCCTTATTTTAACCTGGGGCAGGGTAGTTCTTCAGCTAAATTAATCGAGCGCTCAGACTCTCAAAAAGGAGGGGCGAACCTTCAAGAACCTATCCTTAACATCTTAGGAAGTTTAGAAGTCAATGACTATCCTTATACTACCTAAAGAGTGGGGTAGTCACAAACCTTCAAAAGAGTCACATGACTTAGTCGACAAAATATATATATATATATATATATATATATATATATATATATATATATATATATATATATATATATATATATATATATATATATATATATATATATATATATATATATATATATATATATATATATATATATATATATATATATATATATATATATATATATATATATATATATATATATATATATATATATCCCGCTAAGTCAAAACCTATGAAGGAGACTTAGGCAAAACTGGGGCATCCCGTTGGACTCCAAAGTCAAAAATCCAAAAGACATCGTCCAGGCAAAAGTTAGGGAATGAAAAAAAATATAACAAAAATAAGGGATTACAATAAAGAATCCCTAATAAAGAACAAAGTTGGGTGACCAATCGCCATTAGAAATAGGTGAGTGACTGCCATGTCTAAAGCCTTGATGAGTTCTCGACCCTATCAAATCCGATTGAGGTATGAGCACCCATATCCGGTTAACTGAATTAGGATTGGAGAACATCACGAAGAATGGGTGGGTACAAATAACTTTGAGCCTTTATCCCTTATTTATTAAACCGTGAACCAAGCCACGATATAACCATTAAAAGACCTAATTGAAGTAGGACTTCTTTTGAAAGCATACTCGACGAGATAATGTTTCCTGACTCCTGTGAGCTAGACTCAATTTAATGTTGGCATTGTAAATCAAATTCATATCCTAACTAGTGATTTCAATCACGAGTTATGGTGATCTTTTTCAAAACAAAAACAAAAATATCAAGACAAATATTGCTGCATTGATAGTTTCAGAATTAGCATTTCACGCGTGTTGATTTTGCCTGATACCTTAGAAACTTACATATAGATGGCGACAACAAAGCTTGAAGATCCTGCTAAGCAGGGGCAGGTGGCTTCCAATTCACTATCGATGCAAGTCTGACTTTCTTAAAGAGCTATTATTAAAGACTCATTCGTAACACGGTTGATCCGTGCCAGTTACGTCGAGATTTGACGGATCTCTCCAAGAGTTTGAAAACAGTGGGACAAATTGAACTCCATGTTTCTCTGTAAAATCCTCTCGAGATGACTTTCTCACAAAGCAGGTACCCTGGGGCATGATATTTTTCAAAATGGCGACTACTACAAAGTCCATTGAGATCAAAATTAGCTTTACAACATGCTTCATGCACCCGATGGATTTTATTCCCGGCGGTCTTCATTCCCCAGTAAATCTCATTGTTGCAGAAGTACATCTACACCATTGACATAGTCCCCAGAGAGACTTTAAGCCGACGCAGTCCCCAGCGAGACTATAAGCTGACAACACTTTGGACTAATCCGGTAATCTCCAAGACTACAAAGATCATACCAGCATCTTCCCAGTGATAGTCCCCAACAAGACTTTAAGCTGACAACGCTTTTGGGATCCTTTCGATAAAGCCCTAGTGATCTTAAGACTGCAGAGATATCCCCGGTATCCTCCAAGTGATATATGTTCTTGAAGACCCGTTCTCAGTGGAAGCATCTGTTCCTCAGTAAAATTGCATTCCTCGGGAATGTTCCCAAGGAGATTGCCATGTTCTCCCTAAGCAGTCAAGATACTGTCCCCAAGAATGTCTGGTGATTTTTCCCCAGCAAGTCTGATGAGCTCTCTGCAGGGAAACTTGATATACTTTATCCCCAGTCGGATGTACCTTTTCCCCAGGAAGCCGAGGTATTATTCCCAGAAAGTTGCTACACTATCTCCGTGAAGCTGCCTAGCTCCATATCTTCCCCATACCACAAATATTTATTTTATCCCCAGAAGTCTCAGATCCAAGAGTTTCTTAGTCTGATTATGGTTCATGATAGCAATCCCTCACGCGAAGTCATGACATCGTATACCCACGCAGAGATCATGGATCCCCAGTTGAAGTCAGGATATCGTACCCTCCAGTAAAGTCGTATCATATCCCCGGGTGGAAGTCATGATATTTTTCTCCCCAGGGAAGTTTAGGATGTTGAAGCCAGAGGTGGTTTTACAATCAACTTTTCCTATCCCTCGATAGAGGTACTGTTGCAGAGGTCGTCAGGGTATTCCTGTCGAGATGTTTATTTCATCTCATGTCTTCTCTCTCACCTGTTTTGTCAGCATAAGCATAAGCATGAGCATTACATACTCATTTTCATTTCATTGTCATACACATGGACATACGCATTAGTGTATACATGTTTGCCAGTTGTTGTCCGTTGTCGTTACCGCCGAGTAACTGGGTTGGTCCGCTCTTTTCAAGTAGATCGTCAGCCCTAAGCATAAAATACTTGTTTGTTCCAAGTGTCCCCACAGAGTTCAATCCTCGTGGATGATGGTTATCTCTGTTACCTTTCCGCGCTAGGATAAGGTAATTCCCATTTGAGTTCGTTCCCTCAAGGGAGTCTTGTTTGTTAGTTCTTTCTAGCCCAATCCTAGATCGAACTTCAGTCTTGTCGGTCGTCGAACCTACCTGGACGTGCATTTATTTTGCACTATCTGTCAAGGAAAGCCTTCACAATCCTTTGCAGATAGGCAACAGATCTCGCCTGAGAATTTTATCACTATAATTGTCATTACAGTACAAGCACTACAACGACTGGTATGCGACTGTTCTCAGCCGAGAAGCCTACCATTATATCACCTTCATTACAACTTTCATTATAATTTTTCATTACACTCTATAACTGGTTTTCTCGTACAAGGAGCTCATTATTTCATTACAACCTTCATTACAATTTACATTACAACTTTCATTACATCCTTCATTACAATTTACCTTACAATTTTCATTACAAACCTTCATTACAATTTACCTTGCAACTTTCATTACAACCTTCATTACAATTTACATTGCAACTTTCACTACAACCTTCATTACAATTTACATTACCTGTTACCACCTCTACAAGCAGTTCTCACCCGAGAAGCCTATCAAAGTGGTATTTCTCGCCCGAGAAGCTTATCTTATCTTCGTTATGACTTGCAGCAAATGGCCATCTCCATCGAGCAGTTTGGTTTCCATTTTTCTTTTCACCCTGAAGTGCGGGGAGGTTTGAACTGAAGCATATTCGGGAGAGCACAAAATCTTGAAGTATGAAGAAGTTCATTTTATCCTTTAGTAAAAGAAGGATCTAAATCATGTTCAAGAGAGTACAAAATCTTGAAGTATGAGGAAGTTCATTTTATCCTTTAGTAAAAGAAGGATCTGAATCATATTCAGGAGAGTACAAAACCTTGAAGTATGAAGAAGTTCATTTTATCCTTTAGTAAAAGAAGAATCTGAATCGTATTCCAGGAACCGATCTTAAATATGAAGAGGTTTATTTACCAGATGAGTGACAATCCCTCCAGCGGAGCTCATCAACCAATCAATTTTTCATCAATTATTCACCAATAAGCAGCAGTCTCTTTATTTGAGAGCTTATCCAGTTTGGCATATAAGTCCCTTCCGACGATAAGTGGCAGTTCTCTCTCGAGAAAGCTTATCAGGGCGTTTCACATTTAAGACTATTTATTTTGGCATACAGCCGGTTTTACCCTGTATATTTTCTACGGATTCCTAAATTCCGTCTGATCCTGTCACGAGGGAGAGTTTCCAGAAGCTCGAATGTTATTCTTTGCTCAATGCTCCAGCATCTTGTTAATCGATCCTACAGGCGTGCAACTCCATTTTTATTATTTACTCTTACATATTCCCCCAGTGGAGGCCGTCTCGTCGGTGCCATCTCCATTGAGGATCCCATTCTACTATTCCTTTTTCCTAAAGTGATAATTGGTCGTATTCGCACCAGTTGGCCATCACTTTAGATTCTCCAGTGTCGTGCTGTCACCCAGTGCGTCGTATTCCCAGTGTGGTTCGTTCATCGCGTTTGTCCCCTATGTCGTCGTGTCGTCTGCATCTCTGCATTTACCATTCTATCATACGCACCATATTAAATTCATGGCATTGTCAGCATTATAGTTTATTTTCGTTTTGTCCATAGCATTGCATATCACTGCATGTAAGGGCAAAATTTTTGGTTATCTATATTTAAATCCCTCCACCATGATTTCTCGAGCCTTTATCGCTCAAATTATCCGGTGAAGCTATTTAAATAGGGGCAACTGTAATACCCCAAATTTTGCCCTAAGATTAGTCGTTTCATCTTGCATTCCATTTTATTTTGCACTGCGTTTAAACTAACCACTAACGGGTTGTGCAGTTGTTTGATTGTTGCAAGAAAATATCATGTGGCACGCTCTTTTAGTTTACAGGGTTTCTAGTGCCACTTTAATTTGAATGAATAAAATAACACAATTGGCAAGACACCGTGTGTAAGGAGTTGTGAGTGCGAGAGGTCGAGAGTTCGAATCCTACCTTCTTCACTTTTTGTTTTGTTTCTTTTATTTTTATTCTAACTTTTCTATAGGTTAGAGTTAACCCTATTTTGTTACATATATAAACAGAAGTTGTATTTGAGAAAGGGGAAGGAGAAAAAAGAGAAAAACGACGGCCGTTCTCACTACTTATCAGAAGAGGAGAGATTTTTGAAAAAAACCATCATCGTTCATCATCAAGGAACTCCATTGTAGAAAAGCCACTTCAAACCCGTGAAAGGTGAGTAACTCTTATTTCTAACGGATGTTTTCTTTTGATGTTTTTTTGCAGGAAAAGAAGAAGGGATCGTGGCCATGCAAAGAAGAAGAAAAAGCTTCAACAGGCAACAATGGCAGCGGCGCCGCATGCAGCAGTAACCATAACCCAACCCAATTTTTGTTTTCCCTTTTGTTGTTTTAGTAGTACATTTATTTTTAATTGAAAATTCTGTTTTTAAAAATAAGTGAAAGTTCTACTTTTATAAAACAAATTAAAAACTTTTTCTTAAAAGCTTTTCTAAAATAAAAACTTTTTTAGATAATAAAATAAAAACCTTTTTTTTTAAATACAAATTAAAACTTTGTTTTTTTTAAGTATAAAACTTTTTTTAAAAAATTGGTAAACATTTAAAAAAAAATTAAAGTTAAAACTTTCTTCCTCACAAAATAATAATTAAATTTTGTTTTTTTTAAAATATTAAAATTAGAGTTTTGTTAAAATTTAAAACTAAAACAAATTTTTAAAACTTAAACTAAACCTTTTTTAAACTAAGATTAAAATTCTTTTCTTCAAAATTAAAACTAAAATTCTTTTTCAAAACTAATAAAACAATAATAAAAATTCAAAATTGCAGTTTGTCTTTCTTTCAATACTAACTGTTCCATTTTTTGCCATATTTCTGTCTAACCCTTCTCACAAATGTTCTCTGTTTTTCTCCTCAGACTATACTTAAATTCTGATTAGTTTATTCAATTTATGTTGGTCCATGGATGTAATTTACGCGAGGCCATGGTCGTGGTTTTATTTTATTTTCCTTTTTTTGGGGTTTGTAGTTTACGCGAGTGATCGTCGCGACGCTTTCTTTACTTTCTGCACTTTAATTTCTGCCATATAATATTTTTCCATGTTTGCATGTTTTACCGTTAATTTTCTCCTCTGAAGGAATTAGGTTTAACCGTTGACCGCCGAGTCATTAACCCTAATTCTTGACCGTTTTCAAAACCCTAACAGCCTAGGTCCCGCCGTGGATGAAAACGCCCTTTACCCTAGCATTAGGTCAAAGAGTCGCCGTACTCTGTTTTAGGGTTTCCCGCCGTGGAACATTTAGTCAATACCTAATTTTAACCCTAATTTCAATTCAACATTTCAATGTAGAAATAGGAGTTTTAAGACTCCACGTAAGCGTGTCCTTAAGATACATTTACTCCCCTTGAAACCTTGACCACATTCAAGAAGTTTCTAACCTCCCTTTCAAGGGGAACTACGATGACTCTGATTCCATTCCCCATCCAGGATACGTAGGCACAAGAGGATTTTGAATTTTGAAATCAAGAGGATTGATTTGGAGGACAGTGTATTCCTTACGGCAGAATTTTCTGAAGAAGAGGTATGAGGTGTGATATAGGAATGTGATGGTATGAAGAGTCTGGGTCCAAATGGAGTTAATCTGAGTTTCTTCAAAGAGTTTTGAGAGCTGCTTAAAGGAGATTTATGTAGGTTCATTTCAAAATTTCATTCAAACGGTAAGCTTGTTAAAGGAGTTAATAGCTCCTTCATAAATTTAGTTCCTAAAGTTGAGAACCCTGTGAAGTTGACTCAGTTTAGGCCTATCTCACTATTTAAGAGTATGTTCAATATTTTGGCTAAGTTACTAGCAAATAGGTTGAAGAAGTTAATTCACAAAGTGGTGGTGGAATCGTGATTTTCATTCCTGGAGGGAGGAAAAATTGGTGATTGTATTCTTATCACATATGAGTTGGTGGATGATGCAAAGAGGAGGAATTGAGAAGCTACACATTTTAAAGCGGACTTTAAAAAGGCATACGACTCGGTGAATTAGGGCTTTGTTGACTTTATGATGGAAAAAACGGGGTTTAATGAGAAATGGAGAAATTGGATAAATGAATGCATGAGATTAGCTAGAGTTTCTATCTTAATTAATGGCAGCCCTACCAAAGAAATAGTGATGGGTCAAAAAGTGAGGCAAGGTGATCCATCATCGCATTTCCTATTTTTTTTGGCGGCAGAAGGTCTTAACCTCATGATGGTTAAAAGTGAGCAGTAGGGATGTTTGAAGGGTATGAATTTGGGAAATTAGAGGTGAGAGTATCACATATTCGGTATACGGACGATGCAATTATGGTAGGGAAAAGAAGTTGGAAGAATGTTTGGACTATAAAGGCATTGCTGCAAACGTTTGAAGTAGCGTCGGGGTTAAAGGTAAATTTTCAAAAATGTTCTCTTATGGGTGTGAAAATAGGTGATGAATGGTTGGTGGAGGAGGCTTTGGTACTCAATTGCAAAGTCAGTGGGATTCCTTTTAATTATTTAGGGCTTCTGATTGGTGGCAACCATCGTAGTTTGGGAATGTGGAAGCCGGTGATTAATGTTTTTAGAAGAAGATTGGCGTCATGGAATAATAAACATCTCTCATTCGGTGGCAGAACTATTCTTATTAAGCATGTCCCAAGTGCGCTTCCGATATACTTCTTATCCTTTTTTAAGGCTCCTGCTGGTGTTATGCATAACTTGAAGGTTATGTTTAAAAACTTTTTGTGGGGAGGAGATTTGGATTGAAGAAGAATACATTGGATACAATGGTATAAGATATGTAGAGAAAAGGATAAAGGTGGGTTGGGTGTTAAAAACTTGAAGGAATTTAACTTATCTCTGGTTGGGAAATGGAAATGGAGGTTGATCACTGAGAAAAATGAGTTGTAGACAAGAATCATTGGATGTAAATATAGGCCTATAAGTATTTGAGATAGTAGGATTAACAATAATAGTTCACTATGGTGGTGAAATGTGTAGAAACTTGATAAGGAGGAAGGGTGCTTTAAGAAAAATTGGTTTGCTGAGAATTTATCTAGAGATATTGGGAATAGGAAGGATTCCTCTTTTTTGGGAGGATCCATGGTTAGAAGGGAGGAAACTAAAAGAAGTGTTTCCTGAATTATTTAAATTGGCGGTTGCGAAAGATATATCAGTGGATGAGGTGTTAGAGAATGTAAATAGGGACTCGGATTGGAGGAGCTTATGGATTAGCATTTTAAATGAGGAAGCCAGTAGGTCTGTAGAAGTTTTCAAAAGCAAGATCAGTAGTATAGTTCTTAAGGAAAATGTGTTAGATAAATGGTGTTGTAGAACGAAGTTGTATACGGTCAAAGAGGCGTACTTGGTAATTATGGAGGGTTTGTCATCTCAAACACGTGAAAATAAATAATTGAAAGAGGTATGTAGTAATTTTTTATGCTCAAGGTTTCGACCTTGGTTTGGAGAATATGGAAAAATAGGATCCCAAATAGAGACAACTTAATCAGAAGAGGTTGTCTAGTAGAATCTCAAAATTCATGTTCTTTCGGCTGCAGAAAAGACGAAAATTTTGCTCACATTTTCTTCAAATGTTTGTTGGCTTGGTTGACATGGAGCAAGGTCTTTAATGAATTATGCAATAAGTTAGATTTTTTTAATTGAGTAGAAACACTTCTTAATCAATTTCATACATGTCTGGATAAATTTTTGGAAGTTTTAATAAATAAAAAAAGAAGTTTTGAAAAATATTTTTTTATGTGTGTGAGTGACTTAGTACTTCAAAACTTACTTTGACCTTTTACAATTTAAACTTATCAATATAAGTGTTAAGTGCAAGATCATACAAGTTTTCCCGCTTTCTCTCTTTCAGATTTTGAAATCATTTAATTGATTAAACACTTCAATTAGATTTTTTTAATTATTTGACTGATGAGACTTGAGCTATCTTCTTGATAAAATGCCATTCTACATTTTATTTCTTGTGATTTTATCTGATTGGTCTACTTTCAAACTTCAAGTTATCAAGCATGAACACACTTTCTCAACATTTTTGCACAATATGTCTTTAGGATTTTTTTCGAGTTTAATCTTGTGAGTGAATTAAAACTTGTGATTTGATTTACTAAAAACAACGGTAAACAACATACTATTAAGAAACTCATTCATACCTTGTATTATGTGGCTAGCCTATAACAACTAGAAACTGTATAAAGCTTATGGTCTTGAGGTTATGTGTGGTGTTAGAGGTCTGGGCAAAGGCTCACCTTGTTGAAGTTGTAGAGCAAATGCTGAGATCTGAATAGGTTGGAGGAGATTTAGATGTAATAGTGTTTATGAAGGCAAAATCCAAACCGCCTTAAGGAGGAAAAGGCAGTTGATATCTTACAACTTGAGCAGTAGAAGCAGCAGCTTCCTGCAAAGTCACTGAGCGAGTGGCTTTAGATCCAGCCATTATCAGAGGATCTGAAGACTTAAGGTTTGGGAATTCTAAAAATCAGAGTTGACCTTCTATCAAAAAAGATCTAAAGTGGCGAATCTAAAGTTTGAAGTGAGGAACTTTAATCGGATAGGTTGAGAAAAGCTTCGAATCAATGAATCAAAGCAGGAATATTCAATCATGGAAAATGTGAGAATCTAAAGTTGCATCCCACAGACGTCACCACAGTTCAAAACCTGAATTGATTGGAGGATGGAGGTTATAAGATGCAGCAATAAACATGAACTTTTTGTGTGGTTAAGGGGTGACTGACCTACAAGGTTAGCACTCCAACGCTTAAGTCAATATGTGAATCAGATGAGTGAATGAAATTTGAATTTGAAATTATGAACCTGGAGAATCACACACTTTCAATTATATAGTGGAGCGATTGTAACCACCTGTTATTCTTCAGGCATGGGGTGTTGAGATTCGTCGGATGTATATTAGATCTAGATCTCATATACTCTTCCTTAAGGTAATACCCCTACACTACAAGCATCTGAATGAATTGTCGCTTTCTTTGGACCACAACTATTGGCCCCTCTGATTGGCACAGAAAAAAAAATTATGTGGAATAAATTTATAATAAAGGTTAAAATATTAAAAGCTTATTTTTTAATTATGTAAGGGGTGAAGGTGGATATAATGAAATAAATTTGTTATGTTATAAGGCCAATGAACTTAGGCCCGAGACTTTTGGCAGTCCATAGGCCCAACAAGCGTGGAACAGATAGAAATAGATAAGGATTCTCTATTTTTGTAAGTCATTCCTTTACCTTTATCTTCTTCCAACATTTGGGCTTTGTGGTGTTTCCAAGACTCTTATCCACTGAAGTAACCTTTTTCTCGAAACCCTAATTTCCCTCTTCTTCAATAGCTTCTCAAGTTTTCTTTTAAATATTTGTTCCTTCTTGTAAATGGACACATTCATTAGAAAACTACACAATAACCAAAATTTGAGAGATATTGAATTTACTATAAGAGTGATGCTTACATTTTAAAAAGAATTAATTGCATTAAAAATTAAATCGAGTAAGTTATTTTAGAGAAATTTGAATTTGCAAATATTTAGTATAAGATATTTTAAAACAAATAGAGTAATTAGTAAATTAGTAATACAAAATTAATTTCTCCTCTCTCCTGAAAAAAAACTCATGATTTATCTGTTAGTATGATATTAATCACTATTTAAATTATCATATGGTATGATGAAAGGTTTGTGGAGGTTCAATGTCATGAACTTCAAAAGGTTCGTGAAGTTCTTTCTTCTTTCTTTAATCGACTGGTCCAAGTCCTTAATTAATTATGCAACGAGTTAGCTTTTCTAATTGAGTAGAAACATTTATTAATCAATTTCATACTTGTCTGGATACATTTTAGGAAATTTTAATAAAAAAAAAAAGAAGTTTTGAAAAAGATTTTTTTATATGTGTGCAATTGACTTAGCACTTCAAAACTTACTTTTGACATTTTACAATTTAAACTTATCAATCTAAGATGCTAAGTGCAGAATCATAAGATTTTCACATTTTTTCTATTTCAATTTTTAAGATCATTTAATTGATTAGACACATCAACTAAATTTTTTAATTATTTGACTGATGAAACTTGAGCTATCTTCTTGATAAGATGCCATAATGAGGCGCTTATGGGACATTTGTATTCAACTCCCTCTTTGTCAATTGTCACAGAGAATTCTTGAAAAGAGCTACCAACATTCAAAAGTGTCAATATCGTAACTTTTCATGTAAGAAACACATTCTCATTATGATGAATGAGTTATCAACTTGTTTGAATGATTACAATAATGATATTCCTTATATAGAAATACCTAAAAAAGTTAGGTTACTAACAAAATTAACAAGAATAACCATCTTCTTAACTACCTAACTAGCTATACAAATATAGAAAATGAAGAAACTTATATAGCAAGTGTAATATCTAACATTCCGTCTCAAATTTGGAATATGGAGATCACATAGGCCCAACTGGGACATGTTGGTGAGGAAAGGTCCTTGATGTAAAGGCTTGGTGAAAGCATCTGTTGATTCGAGTTGTTGACTAGGAGAAGAAAAATGAGGTTGTTCTAGATTTTCTCTTGAATGACACCGCAATCTATTTATATATGTTTGCTTCTTTCATGAAAAGTTGGATTATATGATAAGTAGATAATTGCTTTGATATCACAATACATGGATGAAGGTCGAGGCAAAATAATGCAGAAATCAAAGATGAGATTGTGGAGCCATTGAAGTTCACATGTGAGAAATACAAGGGTAATATTCTGCTTCAATGGATGATCTTGAAACAATATTTTTATTTTTGTATTTCCAGGATATGAGTGAAGAGCCAAGGAAAACATAATATCTAGTAATTGATCTCCTTGAACCAGAACATTATGTCGAATCAGAGTCAGAAAAGCCATAAAGTTTGATTAAAGAGGTGCTAGAATAGAAGATGCTCTTTTCCTGGTGAGGATTTAATGTACTTGAGAATTTTGGATGTTATAGTGAAATAAGTGTCAAGGGTTTTGAGATGAAGGCCCAGGTGTTACACAGAAAAAGTGATATCTGGTATTATAAGCGAGGTAAAGAAGTCTGACAATGAGTCTTCTATAGGAAGTAGGATCTTCTAGAGGAGTACCTTTGTGTTGAGATAGTTTGGTGGTAGGATTAATAGGAATGAGAGATGGATTGACTCCTAAGTAACCTGTGTCATCAAGCAATTCAAGAGTATACTTTCTTTGGTTCTCTATAATACCTTTATCAGATCTTGCTATCTCAAGGCCAAGGAAAACCTAAGTTTGCTAAGATCTTTGATGCAGAATTGGTGGTCAAGAAATTTCTTGACATGTTGTATTTTTGTCAAGAAATTGCCAAGAATAATTATATGATCAACATAAACTAGAAGGGTTATGAATGAAGTTGCATTGAATTTGATATAGAGAGAATGGTCAGTTTGTGATTATGTGTATCCCTAATTGATTAATGTTTGGGACAATTTGGAGTACCATTGCCTACTTCCTTATTTTAGACCATAGATTGATTTGTGAAGCTTGCACACTTGAGGTGGAGTTGAATATGATACGGATGATCAAGAGGTAAAACCATCTGCACTTCTCCATTTAGTTTTCCATGTAAAAAGGCATTGTTGACATCCAATTATTCAAGATGCCATTTATTGATGATGGATAATGTTAGAATAACTCTGTCTGTTGTAAGTTTAACAACATGAGATAGTGTGTCAAAGGAATATAGTCCTTCCAACTAAGTGTATCCTTTGGCTACAAGTTTTGCTTTATGCCTTTCAATGGTTCCATCAACTTTGTGTTTGATTTTGTAAACTCACCTGCAACCAACAATACTTTTACCTAGTGGAAGATCAACAAGGAACCAAATATGATTTTGGTCAAGAGCAAGTAACTCAGCTTCCATGGATTGTTTCCAAAAATTAGATTGAGAGATTTGTTTACATGTTTTTGGTTCAATGTTATTGGAAATGGAACAATAAAAGGCTTAATATGAAGGTGTGCATTGCTGAAAAGAAAAGACATATGATAATGGATATGCAGAATGATTATGTGCAACATTATTAGTATGCAAAACAAAATTACAATGAAAGTCTTGCAAATAGCTAGGTTGTCTTACTGTTTTAATGAAATTTCTCAAAGGGGAATATGAAACAGGTATGTCAATGGTAGAAGTATCTAAAGAGGGCATAATAAGCATGCCAAAAGGAGTAGTGTTAGGTTCTGGTGGAATAGTTGTTTGATTAAGGTCTATAGAGATGTGTGAGGGAGAATTAAAGTGGTCAGGATTAGTATGAGGTATGTGTTCAAGTTAAGTGACCAAAGGCTCGGGGTTATGGTCTAAAGGTGGAATATATTGAGATAGATCCTAGTCAGGATTATGGTTAGGAGTAGGAGAGAAAGTGGCATTTGTAGGTGTTTTAAATGGAAAGTGTGTTCCATATAAGATTACATGTCTAGAAACAAATATGTTGTGAAAGTTATGGTAATATAAGATGTAACCTTTGGTTCCATCTTTGAAACCAATAAAAGTAGTATTTCTAGCTATAACATCAAATTTGCTTCTATAAACTTGGAAAGAAAAGGCATAACATCGACAACCAAATACATTAATATTTATAATAGAAGGTGGTTCCTGATAAAAAATTTCATACGGGCTTTTGTATTTGAGAAGGGGAGTAGGTAGTCTATATATGATGTGAATAACATGATTGGTGTTAAAATTCCACATAGTAATAGGGATATTGGCTTGTAAAGAAAATGATCTAGCCATGTTTAGGATATGTTGGTGTTTTCTATCCACTGCACCATTTTGTTGTAAAGTTTCAACACAAGATCTTTGGTGAATGATACCTTTTAATTGAAAGAAATGATCCATTGAAAATTCCAAACCATTGTCAGTTTAGAAAAACTCTAAAGTGGTGTGAAGTTGGCTTTCTATGTATGAGATAAAGTTGGTGAGAATTATTATGGTTTCATCTTTGGTTTTTGGGAAAATAATCAAAGTGAACCTACTAAAATCATCTACCAAAGTGAGAAAATATTTGTGGCCTAAGAGAGATACAGTGGAAAAGGGACCCCAAAGATCACCATGCAATAAATCAAAAGGAGCATGAAAAATGGAAGTGTTTAAAGGAAAAGACAATTTCTTTTGTTTAGAATAACGACAAGAGTCACAAGGAGACAAAGTGTTCTTAGTAGAAACAAAAGGAATAAACTTGAAAATGGCATGCAAGTCAATATTAGAGGTGTGAACTAGCCTATAATTCCATATAGTTGAGTTTGCATTAGAAATATAATTACAAATGAATGAGTCAGATCTGACGTTTGTAGTGTCAATCACATATAATCTCTTATGCATTCTTGCTATACCAATCATTTTCTTGGTAGTGTTATGCAAGACATGACAAGAGTCCGAGTTAAATTGCAGAAAACAGTTGTTAGACAATGCGAGCTTAAGAACGGATATGAGATTAACACGAAAGGAATGAATATATAAGACATGATGTAATGTAAGAGTTGGAGAGTAAAGGAAATATGATTTGTGGAACTAATGTCCAAGATCCAAAAAATAAGGTGCTTACCATCAGGGAGGGATGACTTAGAGGTCAAGGCAAGAGGTACTAGAGATAACATTGGCTTTATGGATATGATTGGTTTGAGATTGTTGTAATAAGACAAGGAGACTATGATATTTTTCTCGAGTAAAACCAAATGACTTAGAATTTGAAGAACCTGTAGCAGATATGTCATTGTTAACCTTAGAATCATCAGGGCATCTGATTGAGATACCTTGCCTTTGTTCTTAAAACCTAGAGGCTAGTCATGATTCACAAAACAAGTATCAACCGTGTGACTTGTCTTTCCATAATGAGTAGAAACATGGTTACTGCCTCGAAGGGGACCTAGCCATTTACACTTAGGGTTGCCTTGGGAAGTATTATCCAAAAAAGATGCATAGATGGTAAAATGGTAAAATGTATCTGCAATAGGTCAAATGTATCCAAAAAATGATCGTTGAGAAAAATGTGTCTATGGAAAGGAGTCATAAGCATGATCTGATATTTTTGTGGCATTGAATTTCTCTTTGAGACCCTTAAAAAATGAATGGCATAATCTTAATCTTGATAAACCTGCAGGGGAGAAATAATATTACAGCTGCACTGACTTGAGAATTTGCAATGAGGAATTGGTCGATAATTCTTCAACTCATCTCAAAGAACATTCATCTTGGTGAAATAATCTGAAATGTCCATAGAACCTCGTTGAAACTAGTAGAGTTCTTCTTGAATATGTGAAATGCAAAAGATGTCACTTTAAGGGATCCTAGTCTTGAGGTTTAACCAAACTCCAATTAAAGATTCAATCATAGGATTGATCTTGCAATTGATTCACCAATGGAATGATGAAGCCACGAAAGAAACATGGTTTTGCACCGTACCTATAGTTCATACAAAGGATTGATCGCATTCGGTTTAGGGAGGGTTTCATCTATGAATTTTTCCTTGTTCTTGGAGATCAATGCAGTGTGCATTGATCTAGCCCAATAGTGATAATTCTTGTCATCTAATGGTGCAGAAAAAA
Source organism: Lathyrus sativus (assembly GCA_963859935.3). Lineage (NCBI taxonomy): Eukaryota > Viridiplantae > Streptophyta > Magnoliopsida > Fabales > Fabaceae > Lathyrus > Lathyrus sativus. The sequence goes on from OZ012740.1 coordinate 6,186,370, forward strand.
GAATGAGAGGTGGACTTTCATTAGGGTGAATGTAATATGGATTAGAGGAATTGGCTGAGAAATCTCCATAATTGGCAATAACCATTGGAGGAAGAAGGAAAGAAGAGCAACAAGAGGAATAAAATCTGAGAAGAAGAAATGTGTAATATGCTCGTGATACCATGTTAATATGGTAACTTTCTATGTAAGAAACACATTCTCATTATGATGAATGAATGATCAACTTGCTTGAATGATTACAATAGTGATCTTTCTTATATAGAGAGATCTAAATAAGTTAGGTTACTAATAAACTTAATAAGAATAGCCAATTTCCTAACAACCTAACTAGCTATACAAATATAGAAAATTAAGAAACTTGTATAGCAAGTAAGTGTAATATCTAACAAAAAATCGTTTGACACGTGTAGTTATCATCTTTAAAAGTTGCTTTGATAATTGTTATCGTCAAAATCAATTGAGGGTTATACCTGGACATCACATATCCATAATTCCCACAAACATCATCATTGACTTCGAGTGCTTTCGAAATAGTAGAGCAGAGTTGACATGCAAGGCTAACACTCTAACGCACTAGTTAGTGAACAATGGAGGAGAAGTGATAATGTTAGTAAAAGTAAGATCGTACGTGTGAACAATGTGCAGTGGAGTTTATATATCAAAGACAGTTATAGGCGTCGTGTATTCCTCGACATAAGATGTATAGAACCACATGATCAAATATAACGGTAGATAATTCTTGGACTATAGGGATTAAGTGATGGACTCTCGAGCATTATACCCAATCCTTAACTATTTTGTGGATGTGTTTTTTCGAATCAAACTCTTCTGAAATTGAGATTTTTTTATCTTTTAGATCTTTGTCTAATTCAAAACAAATTTAAAGATAAAATTGAAGAAAAAGAATGTTATGTCAAGTATATATTTACAAAATTAATATGTTATATTTAAATATATATTTAGGCTTTTTAAATAGGAGTTTAATTGTTATATACTGTCAGTATAAAAATATTTTACATTATCATTCAATAAAAATATATTATTCAGTCATGTCATATAATTAATTTAAAATTTTTAATATAATTTAACGGAATATATAATCATTATTGATTAACCGTATAAAAAAATTTACACTATCAATATCAATATATCATATTTTTCCCATAAAATAGATTCGAATAGATTACATTATTTATCTATCTACTCGTGAATCTAAAAGATATATATTTACCTATTCTTGCCGGATGCAAATGTCAATGATTTTTGAAGCTGATCTGTCTATATAAGTCAAAGGAATTTGATCTGACCTGATCAGGAGGGATCACGGACTGGCCACGCTTCGCCGGACGGTTATCTGTTCGCCGAGGTAAGAACGAGGAGGGGGTGTACCTGCAAAGCACTCCGACGCCCAAGTAAGAAGTTGGACAGAGAGGAAGCAATAGTACAGAAAAGGGGGCAAGAAGAGTTACCTGACCCTCTTGAAGAAGAGGGTATTTATAGAGAGACCCCAGCGCTGGGCCAACGGTCATTCGAGGTGGGCCAGACGGCCAGGCCCAACCCTAATGACTGCTAGGGCTTACGTGGCGTAGTGAAGACCAGGACGTGGTCTTCGCCCTAGTTCAACCGCTCCTAGGTCTCCGGGAAGTGGATTTGACCTGCTCTTTCGGAGGTGGGCGGTTGGCCGATGACGTGTCCCCGCGTAGGGGAGGACGTGGAGAACGTGCGCCGAGCACGTTATTCTCCCGCGGAGGGAGCCCGGGTAGTCTCGCTCGTCTGGTGTGACGGACGACGAAGGGGATGCGGCGTGATGGCTTGTGCCCGGCGGACGGTCCTGCTCGTCCGAAGGGGCGTGTGCCAGGTGTGCTCAGTTCGCCTGTTGGGCCGTATTTGGTATTGGGCCTGCCGAGGTGAGGCCCACACCGGAACAGGAGCCCCCCAAGTCGAAGCTCTGGGGAAGAGCGAGGACTTAAGGTCGTCATGTCTGGAGCGGGGGACTCGTGCGAAGGGCTCCGGTCGTCGGTAGAACGGGGAGGAGGCAGATGGAGAGACGCGACTGTCAGGCTGCTTCCACGTGTCTTGCGTTGAGCGGTCGTAGGGGCGGCTAACCTATGTCATTAATGAGCCTAGGGTCGCTTCGAGCCTCGCGCCGGGTTATAAATATGGCGGTCCCCGCTCATTCTGCTACTTTTCTCCCTGTTGATCTTTCATCGTCTCTGCCCGTCCGCCGTTCGCCGCCGATCAACGCCGTGCCATTCGCTTTTTCTTCCGTCCGCCGCCGTTACAAGTGAGTTCCACTTCTCCCTCTCTTTTATTTTCGTCGTCTAACTGGGACGTGTGGTCGGGGCGCGATGAGCGCCCCGAGGAGGGATGCGAGTTCCGCCGCGTCTGGCGAGTTTTCCGATGAATGTCCCGGGGACGGTAGGCTAGTTCCGATGAATGCCCCGGGGACAGGAGCTTTTTCTGATGAATGCCCCGAGGACGGGGGCTTTTCTCCGATGAATGCCCCGAGGACGGGGGCTTTTTCTGATGAATGCCCCGAGGACGGGGGCTTTTCTCCGATGAATGCCCCGAGGACGGGGGCTTTTTCTGATGACTGCCCCGGGGAGAAGTATCTTCTCCGATGGCCGCCCCGAAGGGCTGAGGGGTCGTTCTTCGATCCCCGAGGAGGGTAGGCGGGGAGCGAATGTCTGCTCGCCGCCCCTCGGCCTTTGTCGCCCTTTCACTTGACTTGCGGTGGAAGGGTGGATTTGATCCTGGCTATCGAATTCACCGAGGTCCTCTGCTTTCAGGTGTAGATGTCGGCTCTGGTGCCGGGGATAATGGTTGAAGATGATGAACCCGAGGTCCCGGAGTATGACGACGGGCGCGTCTCCTTGCCCGAGGAGTGGGCGGCCTAGGAGCCACTTACCATCCCTTCTTGTTTTGTGGTCGACCCGTCCGACGTGTATGCCACGGTCGAGGACACGCCGCTAGGAGAAACGCAACACTGGCAGGTGTATCGCCCGAAAGCGCACCATCGGATCTGTTCGCGCTATGGGCGGAAGATGTTCCCGATGTATGAATTTTATTTTAAAGAAGCTCGGCTCCGGTTGCCGTTCTCTGCCTTCCATCTGGGGATTTTTGACTGGCTGCGTCTTGCCCCGTCTCAGCTGCACCCGAACGCTCTGGCTTTCATCCGGGCTTTCGAGGTGGTGTGTTTCTACCTCTCGGTGGAGCCGACGGTGCCGTTGTTCTTTCGCATCTTTCATTTGCAGCGGCAGACGGTGCGAGGTCGTCACGGATGGGTCTCTTTCAAACAATCGACCAAAATTTTTAAAGCGTACAGTGATTCTGTCAAAGACTTCAAGGGTCGGTTCTACCTCGTCAAACCGATCACGCAGCACGGCTCGGACGCTCTCTTTGACGAGGGCGAGCGCACGGTAGATGGCCAGTGGTTCCGAGCGTGGCTTCCCAAGATACATCTGCTGTGGACCTCGGAGCATTTCAGTCGAGGGACGGATAGGTATATCGTCCGGGCGGGAACCCTCGAGGAGAAGGACATGGCCGCTTATCTGAAAATAATTGCCTTTGTGCGGTCACTTCCCCCGTCGAAGCTGGTGACGCCCGACGGTCGGTACATCCTCGATGCCCAGGGGAACGTACGCACTAAAAAGCGTTTGATAAATACTAAGACTTTGCTCGGCTGTGCGACCGGGGCGGCCGCTCTAGATTATCTAGGTAGGGATGTTTCGTTTTCCCTCGTTGTCGGGGTTTTTGATCGTCGCTAACCTATTTCTTTGTTTTTGCAGCGAACATGTCTACTGTCGACGAGCGGGTGAAGCAGTTGCGTGCTGCCAGGAGTGCCGGGGTCCCGAGGACGAGGGTGAGTCAGCTGGTCAGTCAGGAGGTCGCGACGCAGGGGGGCCAAACTTCGTCCTCGTCGCCTCAAGAGAGCCAATCCCCTGTGTCCCAAGGAGTGTCGAAGAGGCAGAGGTCCGAGGAGCCTCGGGTGGTGGATCTGACGGTCGGCGCCGTCGAGGAAGGTTATGTCGTCCCTCCCTGCCACCAGCACCCGGGGTATTTTCATGGTGCCCGTTCCCCCACCGTTTCCGCCGGGGAGGTGAAGGCTGTTCGCCAGGCTGATCGGGAGGCCCGTCGGCGTGTCCTGGCTGAGGACTTGGCCGCGATGATGCGGACGTTTACGACGGCTCTCGTGCTGAACAAGGAGGGCTGCTCTGCTGCTGAGCTGTCCAAACTGCAAGGGGATCTCACCTTTACGCAGTCGCGGTTGGCCAAGCTCACTGAGGAGTTGGAGAAGAGCCAGAAGGACGTTGCCGAGGAGCGGAAACGAGCAGAGGGTGCTGAGGGGAAGGTGAGTTCGCTGGAAGAGAAGCTGGGGATGGCGACGGCCGAGGTGCAGGCGCTGAAGGTTCGTACTGAGGTTCTGGACAGCGCTGTTCGTCCGGCCGAGGACGAGACTGAGGGGGATCGGCGTTTAATCACCCGTGCTGACTTGATCGCCCGTATCCGGGTGTTGGAGAGCGATTGTCTGGAAGCCGTTGAGGTCGGGTTCAAGAATGCGGTCGAGCAGATTCAGGTCGCCAACCCTGGTGTCGAGCTGGTCGTGGACGGGATAGGGCCGTACCACGAGATCGTTGATGGAAGGGTGATCGATCCTTATTTCGTTATCCCCGACGAGGAAACCGTGGCTGCTGACCGAGCTGATGAGGAAGTGTAGGTTGTCGGGCCTGCGTGCTCGTTGTTTTGTGGCCTGCGTGCCGGTGTTTATCTTTTGCTTTGGGCCTGCGTGCTCGTTTTTGTACTATTGACTACTGGGCTGGTGCCCGCTTTTGTTAAATATATTTATCATGGATTTTCTAAGTGTGCGCTCGTTGTTTGCATGTTGTTTTATGCTCGTTTTTCGTATTTGTTCGAATGCCTTTGATGTGTATGACATTTCTTGTAGATTTTCTAAGTGTTCGCTCGGTGTGTTTAGCTCGACAATTTGTTACCGGTAGTGTAGGGGACTGGCCGGTTTGGCCGGGGATGTAGCCGGGCCTTTTCGGGGGTAGTTTTCCCCGGGGCGTGGACGGCCCATCGCGAGCTGGGTGTCCTGCCTGTTTTGGTACGGCGACGAGGAGCCTCGGTCGAGGTATTCCCTGCCGAGCAAGGCCTTCTGCCCGCGCACACGAGAGGCAGGGCTTGCTTTCTTTGCTTTCTTTGGTCGTTGGTGGACGCGGGGGTGTGCGGTGGTACCATGTCGCCCCCCCAGTGGCCGGGACGACTGGTCGTCGCGGGCAATGTGTTAACTGTAGTACCGCTTAAGCTTCGCGGCGTTCCATGGTCGAGCTAATTGTTCACCGTGCAGGTTTTCGAGGTAATAGGCCCCGTGTTCCGTTTTGTCCCGGACTCGGTATGGGCCTTCCCAGTTCGCCGCTAGTTTGCCCTCGTGGGAGTCCTTTTGATTTCTGCGTAGAACTAAGTCTCCAGTTTGAAAATCGCGTTTTATGACTTTGTGGTTATGGCGAAGTGCTACTTGTTGCTTCAGCCGGGCTTCCCGGAGGGCTGCTCCTGCGCGGATTTCTTCGACGAGGTCGAGCTCTTCTCGGAGGGAGCCGTCGTTGTCGTCGGTGTCTAGGGGAGCTTCCGTTCGTCTGGACGGTTCGCGGATTTCGACCGGTATTACGGCCTCGGTTCCGTACGTGAGGCGAAATGGGGTCTCCCCTGTAGTTGAGTGAGGAGTAGTACGGTATGCCCAGAGGACGCTGTGGAGTTCTTCGACCCATGCTCGTTTGGCGTCTCCGAGGCGTCGTCTGAGTCCTCTGAGTATAACTCTGTTTGCCGACTCCGCCTGGCCGTTCGTCTGAGGGTGTTCGACCGAGGCGAAGTGATGTTTGGTCCCGAGGTTGGTGACGAAGTCGCGGAAGTTTTTGTCTGTAAATTGTGTACCGTTGTCGGTGACGATGGCGAGTGGTACCCCGAACCTGGCGAGGATGTTGCGTTTGTAGAATCGGAGAATGTTGTGGGCGGTGATTTTGGCCAGAGCTTCAGCCTCGACCCACTTGGTGAAGTAGTCGACTCCCACGATGAGGTACTTGTTCTGGTATGAACCGAGGGGGAAGGGTCCGAGGATATCCAGCCCCCACCAGGCGAACGGCCACGGAGATGAGAGGGACGTGAGGTCGGTTGGCGGGGCCAGGTGCATGTCTCCGTGTCGTTGACACTTATCGCACCGTTTGACATGTTCTTTCGCGTCGGACTGCATTGACGGCCAGTAGTAGCCCGCGCGTAGGGCCTTGCGCGCTAGGGATCTGCCCCCGAGGTGCTGCGCGTTGATACCTTCGTGGATTTCTTCTAGAACGGCCGTACTCTGGGATTTGTCTATGCATTTGAGGAGTGGGATTGCGAAGCCTCGGCGGTACAGTCGTCCCTCGAGGAGGACGTACGAGCAGGCCCGTCGTTTCGTTGCGTTGGCCTCGCTAGAGCTGGTCGGCAGACGGCCGGTGCTGAGATAGGTGTGGAGGGGGGTCATCCAGCAGTCCGCGTCTCCAATGGCGTTGATGTCGAGGGGTGTGGTGGTCGGGCTGGTACTTGGTTGGGACAAGATTTCTTGAATGACCGATTTGTGACCGCCTCGTTTCTTGGTGCTTGCTAGTTTGGAGAGGATGTCGGCGCGGGTGTTCTGCTCCCGAGGAACGTGTTGAATTTCTGCTGAGTCGAACCCTCTTAGTTTGTCACTGATGAGCGCGAGGTATCCGGCGAGGGTGTCGTTTTTTGCTTGGTATTCACCTCGGACTTGCGAAGCGACCAGCTGGGAATCCGTGTAGATTCGGATGTCCCTGGCTCCCAGGTCGGATGCTAGGCGAAGGCCGGCGAGAAATGCTTCGTATTCGGCTTGGTTGTTGGTCGTTGGGAAAGCTAGCGTGAGGGAGACTTCGATGACCGTACCCTCGTCGTTGTCGAGGACGATGCCGGCGCCGCTCCCCGTAGAGTTGGAGGAGCCGTCCACAAAGATGGTCCAGAGGTGGTTCCTGGTGGTCGGGTCGGGGGGCGTGGTCATCTCGGCTACGAAGTCAGCCAACGCTTGAGCCTTGATGGCGTGCCGGCTCTCGTATGTGATGTCGAACTCGGAGAGCTCTAGCGACCATTTCAGCATGCGCCCAGCCATGTCTGGGCGGCCGAGTAGCTGGCGGAGGGGTTGGTCGGTGCGGAGCACGATGGTGTGTGCTAGAAAATAATGCCGGAGTCGGCGTGCCGCTGTTACGAGGGCCAGGGCGACTTTCTCGATCAGCTGGTATCGGGCCTCCGGGCCGTGGAGGGCTTTACTAGTAAAATAAATGGGCTTTTGTCCTTCCCCGGCTTCGCTCACGAGGACGGCGCTGACGGCTTCGTTAGAGACGGCCAGATATAAGTACAGGGTTTCGCCCGTCGCGGGGCGCGTCAGTACTGGTGGTTCGGAGAGGACGCGTTTGAGGTGGCGAAGGGCTCTCTCACATTCGTCCGTCCATTCGAACTTGGTCTCCTTCCTGAGCAGTTTGAAGAACGGGAGGGCGTGTTGGGCCGATCTCGCGATGAATCGTGAGAGGGAGGCTAGTACGCCGTTGAGGGACTGGATGGCACGCTTCGTGGTCGGCGTGGTTATATTGGAGAAGGCGTGGCACTTGTCCGGGTTGGCTTCGATCCCCCGTTCGGTCAAGTAGTAGCCGAGGAATTTACCGGCGCAGACGCCGAAAGTGCATTTCTCCGGGTTAAAGCGCATGCGACATGATCTCGCGGTCTTGAAGACCTTCTGGAGATGTGTCGCATGGTCGTCTTCCGCGCCAGATTTGACGATCATGTCGTCCATATAGACTTCGAGCATGTCCCCGATCTCCTCGTGGAAGACGCGGTTCATCATCCGTTGGTACGTGGCCCCGGCGTTTTTGAGGCCGAAAGGCATTACGTTGTAATAATAATTGCCCGATGCTGTCATGAAGGCCGTGGCCTGTTTGTCGTGTTCGGCCATCGGGATCTGATTGTATCCCGAGTATGCGTCCATGAAGGACAAGAGTTTGAAGCCCGCCGAGTTGTCGACGAGCTTGTCGATGTTGGGGAGGGGGTAGGCGTCCTTAGGACATGCCCGGTTGAGGTCAGTGTAGTCAACACACATGCGCCATTTTCCATTATTCTTTTTAACAAGTACAACGTTGGACAGCCAGGTGGAATACCGGGCTTCCGAAATAAAATTTGCCTCTAAGAGGTCTTTTACAGCTTGTTCGGCTGCTGCCGATTTTTCTGGAGACTGGCGGCGACGGCGTTGCACCACGGCCTTTACGGTCGGGCTGATGGACAGCTGGTGGCAGGCGACCTCAGGGTCGAGTCCCGGCATTTCCGCGGCGCTCCAGGCGAAGAGGTCGGCATTCTCGCGGAGGCAGGCTTGGAGCTGTCGTTTCGCGAGGTCGGGGAGTCCTGCGCCTACCCTTACGGTTCTGGTCGTGTCGTCCCCGAGGGGAATGAGCTCGAAATCGCCGTCCGGGATGGGGCGCGCTGGATGCTCGTTGGCCGCGTCAGTCTTTTTATTGTCGAGCTCGTCGGTGAAGCGACTGTCGAGCTCAACTGATCCGACCAGCTCTGTTGGCTTGTCCTTTGGCGTAGCGCTCGGTGCTTTCTTTTTGGTCGGTGGAGCGATGGAGTCGAAGCCTTTCAGCGCGGCTTCAAAACACCTTCGGGCAGCTTCGATGTCGCCGTTGAGGGTGACCACGGCTCCCCTTCTCGTGTAATATTTCATCTTCAGGTGGGCGGTGGAGGGTACCGCGGTGAGTTCTGCTATCGTTGTCCTGCCCAGGATGCAGTTATACAGGGACGGGCATTCGATGACTAAGAAGCGGATGCTGATGTCTCTGGCCGTTTCCTCTTCCCCAAAGGTGACTTTCAGTTCCACGTATCCCCAGGGTCTTGTCGTCGTCCCGTTGAACCCCTGGAGGTCGGAGCCTACGTAGGGGGAGAGGTTGGACTCGTTGAGCTGGAGAGTTGTGAACAAATGTGAGTACATTATGTCAACCGAGCTCCCTCCGTCGACGAGGAGGCGCCTGACGTCGAAGTTTGCCATACGTGCGCGTATGAGCAAGGGTATGTTGGAATTGGGAGATCCCCCGGGTAGTTCCTCGAGGTAGAACGTGATCGGGTTGGAGCGGCCTCGGAATCTGTCGAGCGTGCTCATCTTGCCGGAGTTGCCCGCGATGAGTTCGTCGAATTTCCTTTTCACAGATCCTATGGACAGACTCCTCGTAGCGCCATCAGAGATGACCATGGCTCTGGGGAAGTATTCCCATCGGCTGGTTGGTCGGATTGGCTCGCCGACTAAGCTGGGTGCTTCGGGGATGCCGAGTCCTCTGCTTGCGAACCAGTCCTCGGGGCGGCTGACGCACAGCGCGACCTGGAGTCTCTCACCGTCTTCTGGGCAGGGGAGCTCCTCGATTTTCTTTGCCTCCGGAGCCTCCGATCTGGGTGGTTCACCTCCCCGGGTGTATCGCTTTAAGTGCCCATCTTTGATTAGGATTTCGATCGCATCTTTGAGGTGGATGCAGTCTTCCGTTACATGCCCGTGGGTCCTGTGGAACCGGCAGTACTTTGACTTGTCCACGTTGGGTTTGGGCGGCGTTGGTCGTGGAAAACGGACACCTCCCTGCACAAACTCGGTTTTAGCGCATTCGGCCAGTATGCGTTCGCGGGAAGCGACCAAGGCGGTGTACTCGGTGAACCTTCCTGCCGGGCCGCGCGACTCGCGCTGTTCGCGGGGTTCGCGGTGGCGGTCATCCCGACGGCGGTCCCCTCCTCGCCGGTGGCTCGAAGCTCCGTCGTCTCGGTGCCCGCGGGGGGCTTCTCTGTCTCGGGTGTCGCGAGCGGAGTTGGCCGCTTGTGTTTCCTCGAACCGGATGTAGTGGGCGGCCCTGTCGAGGAAGTCTTGGAGGGACGTGGGCCGGTGTATGCCCACGGCCTCGTAGAATTTGGAGTCATGGCGCAGGCCTTGCTCCATTAAGTAGCGTTTCATTTCGTCGGAAGTCGTCACCTGTACGGCTTCCCGAGTAAATCTTTCGATGTATTTCCGGAGGGGTTCGTCGGGGCCTTGGATGATCGCCCCGAGGACTGCTTCCGTCTTCGGGTGACGCCGGGACGCTGTGAAGTGTTTGGAGAATAGGTCCTTCAAGACCCTCCACGATGTAACTGATTCGGGCTCCAGGCTTTTGTACCAGGTCATAGCGCCTTTCCTCAGAGTCGTCGGGAAGAGTCTGCATTTGATAGCTCCCCGGACATTGCGGTAGTCGAGCATGGCCTCGATGTCTTCCAGATGATCGTCCGGGTCGGAGGTGCCGTCGTACGTTGACAGCGTCGGTGGCTTCTCCATTCCTTGGGGTATAGGGGCCGCCATGATCTCCCGGGATAGTGGGGTGCGGTAGTCATCCTCGTCGCTGTGCGCCGGGGATCTCAGGGGGGATGAGCCGATCGCGGTGTGTCCCGGGTTTCGGGCCCTCGATCTCCGGCCTGTGCTCCCGCCTCGGGTTTCCTCGGTTGGGGTCGCCGCGGCGTTCTGGTTCCTCCCGCGACCGTGTCTTGCCGGGGATCTGGTGCGCTCCCGTGTCGCTTGGGGGCGGCGTCTCTCCAACCGCGGTCGGCGGTTCCTGGGTCGAGGTGAGGGGCTCCTCGAACCTCCGTTCTGGTCTTCCCGCTGGGGGTACCTCGGGGAGCCGCCGCGTTCCAACGCTCCAATTCTAGCGTTCTGTTGGGACAGCAGCTGGTTCGTCTGGTTGATGGCTGCAAAGAGGGCGGCTACCGTGGGGTCCGCTCCCGCCGGGATGGGAACGGGGTGGAATGCCGGCGGGCTCGGGGGGCGATGGTCGGCATGCAGGGGCCTTTCCTCGGACGATGGTGAGGCAGTTTGCCCGTTGTCGCTACTGCGAAAATCGGCGCCGGCTTGACAGGAGAGTCGCCACCGTGCGTTATTTATCCCTCAGAGCGGGAAAGGAAACGCTCGAAGTAAACCTCGCAAAAGACGGGAAAAGGTATGGTCATCGCAACCATAGCCTGGATTCGGGAGTCGGTTACGCAAGGGGAAGGTATTAGCACCCCTCACGTCCATCGTACTCGATGGGATCCACGCTTGGTGTTTATAGGTAAAAGGGTGTATTATCTATCTACGCTAATGGCTGGTCTGAAAAGAAAATAAAAGGACAGGACTCGACAGAACATACGGTGTTCTGGGCCTACGTATTCCCTCGCGCAATGGGAAAGTCAGAGTCAACGTAGTTCGACTGCCTACGACTAAACGGGGAAAAGGTTGCTCGCCAGGACATCGCGTCCTGTGCCTACGTACTTTCATCTGAAATGAAAGATCAGAGCAAACGTAGTTCGGCTAACTACGGGTAAACAGGGGCTCTCACACAACAGTGAGAAAACAAACTGGTCTCTAAGGCTCGGGAACCTACAACTACGATCTGGTCTCAAATGCACTCGGGCAAGAGAAAAGGATAACAATTAGTCGTTAGCGGGGAAGTCTCGATCGCACAGCCGCGAGAGAACAAAGGTTAGTCGTTAGTGTGCTCGCTAGGATATCGCATCCTATGCCTACATATCTTCGTCTGGAACGAAGAATCAGAGCAGCTGTAGTTCAGCTAACTACGGGTCAAGCTACTCAAAAGCTCCTACAGAAAGGAAAGGGAAACCCTAGAACTATAGCTGAGAAACAGGGGAATCTATCTACTGCTATCACACCTGGTTGACCATCCTAATGTCTATCATAACAACTCCGCCACGGAGAAGTCAGAGCTCTTAAGGGATCATGGCAACAGGATTAAACTACAAACAAGAAACTGCAAAGTAAAGGAATGCTGAAAATATGCATGAATGCAACGATTAAACAAGCAAGGCACAGAGGCCGCAAACCACAAAGGCAAGGGAGCTCAGCTCTACCAAATACCAACAAGCAAAGCCACGCAATAACAAACAAGCAGAAGGAGGACCACCTCAACTTCTTATGCACACAAAGTCTACTTCTACAATGCACCTAACCCAGAACTATCTAGATGGACACCTAAGTCTAATGCAACATAACATCACACAAGTCAAACAATACGAAGAGACTAACCCTGAGCAGGGCTTCTAACAAACCTGAAACAATCTCCTAATAACTCTCTAAACAAAACTCTATACAAAGCCCTAAGCAAAGGTCTAAGCAACAAATCTAATCAAAACCCTAAGCAAGGATCTAAACAAACTCCTAGGCAAGAGGAATCAATCCCATTCTCCAAGCTTCAGAACAAGCTTACCAGAGAAAGGAAGCTAAGCAGACAAGCTCATAGTGCCTTCCTCAGGAAAGTACCAGGAGGTTACTACTCAGGAGTCATATCCTATGCGGCTCGACAACTGTGATCAGTTTACATTTCTCCTCAGGAGAAATTAAACTCACATGAAGGCTCCGGCGTCACGGGATACTTGAGAAATACCTATATGCACTAGGGGAACTAAGTGAGCAGACTCATAGGACCTTCCTCAGGAAAGTACTAGGAGGCTGGCACTTAGGAATTGTATCCTACGTGGCTCAACAATTGTGATCAGTTTACATTCCTCCTCAGGGGGAATTAAACTCACAAGTTGGCTCCAACATCACTGGATACTTAAGAAGTCCTAGACAAACTACTGGAACTAAGTGAATAGACCCATAGGACCTTCCTCAGGAAAGTACTAGGGGGCTTCCACTTAGGAATCGTATCCCATGTGGCTCAACAACATGTGATCAGTTTACATTCCTCCTCAGGAGAAATTAAACTCACAAGTCGGCTCCGACATCATTGGATACTTACGAAAGAGGTGAGAAGGAAGGACGAAAGTCATTCATAGTGCCTTCCTCAGGAAAGTACCATAAACTCCCTTCAAACTTCAGGATCTCGAACCTCACAAACAGACAACAAGCTCCTAGACTAAGCCTCAATCCACTGCAACTTTGCAAGCTCCAGCAGGACCTCCATCAGCTCCCACCTTCAAGAAGAAACCACAGGCCAACAAACCACAAAAGACTATCTCTGAAGTTCAACCACAGTTGAACTCCAAAGTCAGAAGTCACCAAGACTTCTCCTATATTCAGGCTCAGACAAATCCTATCAGAATAGCCTACAAAAATCTAATAAAAATCTAATGGGAGACCTACATGGCTCTAGGATAACATACTGAAAAAATCAGAACAAAACTCAACACCAGATGAAAGAATTAAAATCAGCAGCACAGACATATTCACAGACCAATTATTCAACATCAATAACAGTGAAAAAATGCAATTAAAATGAAAATGCATGATTGAGCTAATATTTCCACACTATAAAATTCTACACTGAATCACGAGTCTACAGAAAAAAGAACGGAATTATTTGACTAAATCTACCATTTTTTATGAATTTTCTAATGATATGCATGCATTGAAAATATTAAAAAAGAAATCAATTAATTGGAAAATATGCACAAAATAGGGAATAAAAATAAAATGCCATTTTTTTTATTTTTATTTAATTTTCTTAACATTTTTTATGAAATGGCTGAAAAAAGAATTATTGAAAAAAACATTTATTTACATTTTTCTATGAATTATTGAATATGAAAATATAAAAAGAAATTAACAAAACAAAATAAAATGAAATACTGGTGGGGGGTTCAATCAGCAAGATATTCAGGTTATTAATTCACTGGGCCCTGATATGGGGGTGCAACTAGCAAAAGGGCGCAGGGCCCAAGTCTGATTATCAAGCAGCCAGAAAAAAAACATATGGGGGGTGCAACGCTAGCAATTAACCAGTTGATCTCCAATACTGGGCTTACGCCCAGGGGTGTAGTTAGCAATTTGGGCATAGGGCCCAATCTAATCACTCAGACTCACACGCCAGGGGGGGGGGGGGGGGAATTGAGCAATTTGGGTGTAGCGTTTAGAAACACGCTTGGGCCTAAGCCCAATCCAAACAAACCCTAATCCAGTTACTCAGAAAACAAAACGAACTTCTCCTCCCCTAACCCTAGTACTGTTCATCCTCCCTTGACCTTGCGCCGTTCACTCTTTCGTCTCTCCCTCATTCTCTGCAACTTAATCAAACAAACTCTAAACGAACAAATCCTCACCCAAACATCTCAATCCCTCACACGAAATCATTACTCAAGATCTAACTCAACTATTCACTAAATCAGTTAACCAATTAAAACCCTAATCGTTGAAGGCACAATCTAAAAGAAGAACATGCAAGGAGTTTTAGCAAGCATACCTGGATTAATGCGAGCGGAAACAGGGATCTATGAAGATCTATTATATCAGGCGCGCGTTGTTGAAGGAGGTTGAAGGAGTTTGCTGGGATCTTGAAGATTTCTGGAGAAAACTTCGTGGATTCTTGAAGACTGGACGAAGAATGAAGTTTCTGGAGATATTGCTTGAAGGATGAATATCTTAGGACGATTTCTGGAAATCTGGGATGAGGATGATTGAAGGTTTGATACTGTTCTGGAGAAGTTGATGAAAATTGATGTTGGTTGAAGTTGTTTCTGGAAAAAGTCTTGAGGACGATGAAGGTATGAAGGTTCAAGGCGATTTCTGGAAATCTTTGTATGAAGGTTGTTGAAGGTTTGGATGGATTGATGGAGGATTGATGTGTTTCTGGAAAATTTGATGTATGAAGGTTTGAGTTTCAATGGTGATTTCTGGAAAACGTGGTTGAAGGTGATGAAGGTGGAAGGGAGGAGATCGGAGGAAGGGGATGAAGATCTGAGGTTTTTGGTAGCTCCGGCGGAAAGGACGGTGGCCGGAGTTGGTTCAGGTGGCCGGCGGCGAGGGTTCACCGGTTTTGCATGGCCGCCGGTGAGATTAACGGAGAGACTCAGGCGAGGGTGTGGGGGGGACAGGTGGCGCGCATGCGCAGAGAGAGAGAGAGAATGAGGGACACGTGTGGCGTGCTGGGAGTGGGTGGTGGCGCAATGATTGAGAAACGCGTGGGGCCTCCTTGCAGTTAACACGTGTCGTCTCTATTTATTACCACTGAAGCTGCCAGAATCTTCTAGAAGCTACTTGGACAAAGCTGGGAAGAGGCTGGACGAATTGAGCTGTTGGACCATTTTTGGACTATTCTGAATTATTTTTCTGGACTTTTTTGCTGGGATCTGGGCCTTACAAAAAGACACACAAATGGGCCCATACGAAAAAACAATGACAAAACTGTAAAAAAAACTGACTCTTAATAAAAAGGCAATTAATCCTAATTACTTAATCAAAACCACTAACACCTAATTAACTAATGATTAATCAACTCTAAAAATGATTAAAACTCATATTATCCTAATTAAACCTAAAAAGTCAATTAAACCTAATTAAACTCTAAAAAAGTCAATTAAAGTCTAATTAGTTCTATATTAATCTAATCAAATCTAAAACACAATTAAGATCTAATTAAACTCTAAAATTCACTAATTCTCTATTAAAATCCTATTATCATTTAATATCTATTAATAAAAGAAAAACTATATCATTTTCTATATTATCTAAAAAACACTTAAACCTATTTAAAAATCCATAGAAAATTCTAAAAAATGATTTAAAAAGCAATTAAACCTATTTAAAATCTTATTTATATTCTAAAAATCTATTTAAAAAATCTATAAAATCCTAAAAAAGAGAATTAAGCTATTAAAATATTCTATAAACCTATTCAAATTCCAGAAAAATCTATAAAGCCTGTTAAAAATTCACAAAAGCCTATTAAAATCCTAAAAAATGCAGATGAATGCAAATGACCCCCGTAAAAGCGCACGAGACCAGATCGAATCGAACAGAGATCCCCGGGCATCAGAATATCCCCAAAATTACTGAAAAATCACCGAGGAGCGCACAATTTCCTGAAAATAAAACCCCGATAATCTGGACTGAATCTGCCATATCTGATAGACGAAAGTCAGGCTGTAAACTCTGATATCTCCTGTTTGTGCACAAAAATCATCTGTCTGATTGGCGAATATGAAATTAAACCATGAGTCAGATAGGAGAATCGGTTGGTCAAATTTTAGGGTGCAACAGCTGCCCCTATTCAAGCGACTTGGACCTGAAGGGTTTGAAGAGCGCTCAGCCTTCAAACATTCAGAGGTACGAGACGGTTGAATACAAATAAAACCCGAAAATTTGCCAACCGCGAGCATATACTGTAAACTGCTTGGGGAATGAAGTCCAGAAAACCGAGTCCAGTCATTGCGGCGCCAAACTGATTAATCATCTGATAAAGAACTCCTGATTTGAATACCCGTTGCTTGTGATACCACATATAACAAACCCTGATGGTTGCAACAACATACCTGATTCTTTCACATTGCCTACTGATAGGCAGGCAGAGAAATATACTCACATCGCCCAAAGATGGACGGGAAGACACCCTGATTGAATACTCACCTCGTCTAATGATAGACGGAAAGACAACATTAATCTCCATATTCACATCGTCTAAGGGTAGACGGCATTATCCTGATTGATGAACAAATCATTATTCACATCGTCTAAGGGTAGACGGCATCATCCTGATTGATGAACGAATCAATATTCTCATCGTCTAAGGGTAGACGGTATCATCCTGATTGATGAACGAATCAATATTCTCATCGTCTAAGGGTAGACGGTATCATCCTGATTGATGAACAAATCATTATTCACATCGTCTAAGGGTAGACGGGAAGACACCATTACGCAATTCAACACCATCCTTTGAATTTCAGAATCCTTCTGTCTACGGAATTTGATGGAAAGATCAATATCCTTGAAGGGGCCACATCGTCAGTATGGACCGACGGTAAGAAAAACCACCTTTTAAGGAACCATGTCGTCAATAAGAATCAACGATCACGCAAACTGAACATTCTTCGGAGAGCCTCGCCATCAATAGGGATTGATGGTCAGAAAAGTCCCTCTTAAACATCATCTCATCCAATAACCAGAAAGAGAACCAATATCCAAAATCATTTTGAAACCCCTCAACAACTAAGGATAGCCGGAGAAGACTCGCTGGGGAAACACCTCATCATGTGCATGATCTGGCAATAAGAAACCCGCTGAACAATAGCTCGAAACTTCACATCGTCTGCTGACAGACGGAAAGGAAAGCTACTTATTAGAACAGCTCTATTTTGAGCTCCATTGAAAATCAACCAAAACTTCACATCGTCTACTGATAGACGGGAAGAAAAGCATATCCTGGGAGAAACCCCTTCTTGAAATCTTACCGCGATCACCCGCAACTTCACATCGTCTATGGATAGACGGAAAGAAAACCACATTCATACTCAAGACGTCTAATGATAGACGGAGAAATCCACTCATTGGAGGAACACATCGCCAATATGAATTGACGGGAAGAAAAGTCTGTCGATATCAGATGACTGCTTGCTTAAAGCATAATTGTTGTATGATCTGATACAACTAATCCGCTGAACTGTCTGAACACTGTTGCTGGATAAATGCCCCTGAACTGATCACAGAGTAATTCACGCGTCATGTGAAGCTGATAGAAAACCTGACTTATGCTTCGTATGCATATGCAAATGCTTTAATCTTTCTACAGCGTAATGCTCCATTCTAGATGGAAATGCTACGCATTTTGAAAATGTCATGCAGGTATGATGCAAATATGATGCATGCAATATGTTAGCAGGCTCGAGCTGCCGGAGAAGGCCGGGTACAGAAAACCACTTCAGCAAAATAAATGCTGAAGGCGAGGCCAACTTTGCTGGGGATAACCCGGATATCACTGAATCGTCCTAGCAAAATAAATGCTGGGAGAGTGAAATCAACCCTGCTGGGGATATTGGGAACTTAACCGAACGCCTCGACGAAGTAATACCCTGCTGGGGTGTATAACTCCGTTGTGAAATAGCAGACGTGCTGAATATGATTAGACTCCTCTGGGAATAGCTTACCCATACCAATGGCAAATTTGACTTTGCTGGAGAAAATGGAGGGAGTCCTTCTGCGTACTGACGAAGCTCGGATCTGGAAATTGATACGCCAACACGGACGGGCTTCACAGTAACCGCAAACATGGATTTGAGCTCTTAAGCTTATCTTACTGGGTCAGATACAACTGCCGCTGGAAAACATTCTTCCTGAATACACAGCCTTTCAGTGAAGAGTCAAGGGATAGTGACACAACTTCCCGCATTCATCTCGCTCTCGAAAATCGACTGCATCCGCTCGAATAACTCCAAATGACCCTGTGGGTACGGAGAACAACAATCCTTTTGCTTCTGATATGCCTCAGCCTACGGGACCTCTGTGGGGATAGTCCTTGAAAGGAAATCTGCAAATCTGAGCCCTGATGGCCTGATATGACATGCCTCAGCGTTCTGAACTTCTGAGAGATACTTCGCCTCACCTGCTTCTCGCATAACCTTTGCGCGCTTAAGACGGTCTGCCCCTGACTGCGATGACCTTGCCCCGATTATCTGATTCAGAGTAGTACCTCCTGACTGCGGCGTATTTCACCAGACCTCAACCTGATTGCCCCAGGATAACTGACTTCGAAAAAATGACCTGACTGGGGATCACAATAAAGCTTGCCCCTGCTCTCGGAACATTCGGGCGCTCTTCATTCTATCTTGACCATACTTTCCATTGTAGGAAGCTTTTCTGCTGACAAGCGCTTACTCGCAAGTAAAACAAGTTGTTCTGCATAAAAGATGTATTAATGCAACACATATGACAGCTTTGACATCCAATCTGTTCACGGGGAAAAAGGAAAAACAGTTTATGGCATATGATGCACAAAACATTTATCAACATCAGTATCAACATGGTAAGAGGAACCTTTTAGGAGTCAGAATCGACACGACCTTTACCGGAGTATGCTTTCGAAACACCCTGCTTCAATTAGGTCTTTTGAAGGTTGTAACGTGGTCAGGTTCATGGTTTTGAAAGAAAGGATAAAGGCTCGAAGTTTATTTTAACCCATCCGTTCTCCTTGATGTTCTCCCATCCTACGTTTAGCTAATTTGACCTTGGCGCTCACCTCTCAGAGGCTGAAAAAATAGGAATGATAGTTCGAGAAACTTTTGGATTTGGGAGTGACAGCCACTCACCTTTCGTCTTTGACACTTGTGGTCACACGACTTGTATTTTCATCGAGGATTTTTCTTTTGATCCTTTTCATTTTTTTCTTTTCATATCCCTAACTTTTGCCTGGACTGACTCCTTTTGAGTTTCTTTTGATTTTTTAGTCCAGCGGGATGCCCTCATTTTTGCCTAAGTCATTTGTTTTGAAATTTTCTTGACTTAGCGGGCTTTCGATTTTTTTCATTCTTCTTTGCTTTTGAACAAGTCGTGTGACACTGGTTGTCTGACTCTTTGGGAAATGATGTGGCTGTCCCACTCCTGATTGAATCATTGTGGTCCTTTAGGCACGACCTCTAGGGATGTGATTGATCCTTGAACGGACACTCCTCTTGTGACTTGGACGCTTGGTCAAATTAGCTAACACCTACCCTGCCCCAGGTTATGATTGAGGGTTTTTCGTTTTCAGAAAGAAACTCCTACTACAAGGCTCAAAGGGGTTGACAAGGGATTATCTTCCTTATATCTCCGGTGTTTAAGGATTTGAAACAATGCCTGTACATCATCAACAGGTTTTATTTCAAAAGCATACATTATCGATATTTGCATGTCGGTCATTTTCGTCATCCTCCCCAAATTCTTCTTAACCAAGTGTTGGATATTTGCAAAACAATTAGTGAACATGAATGGATTCAATCAAACATGCATATTTATTTCATTATCATCAATTTGAACGAAAACAACAAGTTTTACAAACAAGTTTACAAATTCAAACAGGAAAGCATCTACAAATGTAAAGAAATGACAAGCTAAAACAAAGAAAATATGCTAGCTTCTGAGAATCGGGCTTTCACATCTGCCCTGCTGCTGAACCAGCTATCTTTATTAGAGGTAACCCGATGCTGTCTTGATCTGCTTTCAATCGACTCAAACAAATTATAGAGCCCTTTCTCCTTCATTCAGATGATTTGGGGACCTCTCTGCCCGAAGCTGATTGCTGCACTGTCAAGCAAATCCTGCACTTTGTGCTTAAATGCTTTGCAATTCTCAATCGTATGGCCTGGTGCCCCGGTATGGAACTCGCAAGTAGCGTCAGCATCGTACCCCGGTGGGGGTGGTCCCGTTAAGGGAGCCAATGTCCTTTTACGAACCAATTGGAGCTGAAGCAATGTCTGCAGAAGCTGTGCGTACGGTATAGGAGGAGTTTCCAAATGACGGCTTGCCAAAGGACCTTGATTCTGACCTCTTTTATACCCCCGATTATTCTGTTGCTGAGGCTGCTGCTGCCGGTATCGGGTTGACCCTTGAGCACCATTCGTATCAAATGCAACATCGGCTTCTTGATCTTCGATGTATTGATTAACGCTCTCCTTATGCTTAGCCATTTGCTTTCTCAGATCTGCCCCAGGAATAGGCAACAATTGTGGGCCTGGAGATTCTGACACCATGGAGTCCAGGATACGCTTCTGACCCACTGCAGCTTTGGAAACATCTGTCATCTTAGCATCGACTGAGACAGGAGCAATATGCACAGCTACGCCGCCCGGCGTGAATTCAATATCGTGCGAGTCAATCAGGTCTTGAACGTTGTGTTTGAAAGCATGACATCCCTCGATGTCATGTCCGAATGCCCCGGAATGAAAATCACATTGCTTATTGGCATCGTATCCCTGAGGAAACGCTTTTGTTGGTGGTGACAACGTTCTTTTCTCAACCAGATTAAACCTCAACAAGATCTGCAAGAGCTCCGCATATGCCATAGGTGGTGCCTCAAATATTCTCCTTGGCTTCCCTTCATGGATCCTCTGTTGAGCCGAATGTATCCTCTGTTGCTGCTGCTCAGGGTCTACGTGCACAGGTGGCGCGAGCTTCTTCATTGCGGCTTCGAATAGCTGATCGTCTTCTTTTCTAAGCACATTCTTGACTACCTCCATGATCAAGCTCATTTGGGTCTTTAGCTGACTGTTCTCCTCTTTGAGAATCTTCTGCTCCAGACGCATTTCTTGCATGTCTCTCATCATCTGCCCCAGCTGGCTTTGGACTTCGATCAATTCAACCTGATTCTGTTCCATATCTCTGAGGGAATTCCTGCAACAAACTGGACGATGAGGAAATAAGACGCACGGTTCTGATATACCTGTTAAATGATAATGCAGCGCAGAAAGCAAACACACATTCATAACGAGATAAAGAGAAACCCAAGCTATAAGCAAACAGACGAACATCTCCCATAAATGTACAACCAACAAAATCAGCAGGTAAGCACAAATGAGTATGACTATAACGACCCCAGCCAACAATCCTGGTGGTGGTCGACAAATACTGATGCACAAAAAGCTAAACGGATTAAGCAGAGAAAACAGATGCGGCATCCGACGCGAAAACCTCTAGAAATTTCTCCCATACAACCGAACTTTCTGATTGGCAATCTTCAGAGCACACACTTCCTGTGGAGTCTTCCATGACATTAACTGACGAACCCGCACAACTAGAAGACGGAAAATCATTAATCTGAACACAACCTTGAGGAGTGATGCAAATACGGCTAGAGTCTAACAAATCCTGAACCTGACTTCTAAGCACTTTACAATCATTGGTTGAATGCCCCTGTGCCCCAACATGGTACTCACAGCGGGCGCTGGCGTCAAAACCGGGAGGATAAGGTGGAATTACCGGCTTAGTCTCTTTCGGCACTATCAATCCGCTTCTGACCAAATCTGGCAACAACTGACCGTACGACACCGGTAGTTGAGTGAACCGCCTTTCAGGTTTCCTTGGTCTTCGTGGAGCATGCTGACGCGATCGGCGATAGGATGATCGTTGACTTGAAGTGTCTGAAAACTGATCCTGAGATGCTAGAGATTCTGAGATGGCGTCATCTCCTTCCCACTCTTCTTGAGAACTGACAACCGACTCAACCTTATTAACTGGGACGTAAGGAACACCTCGAAACTTTCCACTCCTGAGTCCTCGCTCAACAATCTCTCCCAGCCTCATCAGGCTCACAAAACTTGTGCAACTGAATAATTTGTCAAAATAATGGCCTTTCAGAGTACCCAAGAAGATGTCAACCAGTTCCCTTTCCGGAAGCGGTGGTCGAACACTAGCAGCCAATTCCTTCCATCTTCGCAAATATGCTCTGAATGATTCATTTTCCGCCTGAGACAATTCTTGCAGATCTACGAGACTAGGAGTCAAATCCAAGTTGTAATCGTACTGCTTTATGAAAGCTCTGGCTAAATCCACCCATGATCGAATCTGATTACTCTCTAATTGCACATACCATCTCAACGATGCCCCAGTCAGGCTATACTGAAAGCAATGGATCATCAATTCGTCATTTCGCACAAACGAAGTCATCCTTCGACAAAACATCATCAAATGCAACTTCGGGCAGCTATCTCCCGTGTATTTTTCAAATTCCGGCATTTTGAACTTGTATGGCAACACCAGGTCAGGAACCAAACACATGGCTACAGCATCCAGGTTAACGGCATCTTTCGCTTCCAAGGCTTTCATTTGCTCTTCCAATACTCGGAGTCTTCTACCATAGTCAAGAGCTCTTGGATCTACTAACCCGGTCATTAGATTATCTCCTCGGTAATTCATCACAGGGAAAGCAACACATTGCTTGTTAACAGGAGGATAACGTTCATTTCGGGCAACAAACTGCTCATGCTGATCTCGGTTCTCAACAGTTGGCTGCACAACTTGGGCTGCAGTAAAATTGTTTGCTTGCGGGAAGCCTTCCATAGAATCATACTGATGGTTGGACGCCATAGTAAACCCTGCCTGGGTGTTAGGAAACTGGAAATTGCCTTCAGACATAGCCACCAATTACCTGTAACTGACTACACTGCTTGATTCTGCTCAAATCTGCCTCAACCCCTGGGTCGTCTTCAACACTCCACTCTTGCCTCAAACAATTCCCCGAGAATCACTTTCTGGTGAAAACAAAGGCTGGATAAGTGCTCTGACCTGCTAAATGCTATGCAATGCAAACAGAAATACAAAAATGCTAACGTGCATGTGTGCATTGGAGATATTTTCCCTCCAATTCCAGTGTCAGTGGTAGCAAGACGAGATAAACCATAAAGACAATATTTGGAAAATCCCTCATATATTGATTAGAATAA
Organism: Lathyrus sativus; assembly: GCA_963859935.3. Classification (NCBI taxonomy): domain Eukaryota; kingdom Viridiplantae; phylum Streptophyta; class Magnoliopsida; order Fabales; family Fabaceae; genus Lathyrus; species Lathyrus sativus. The sequence continues at coordinate 6,209,569 of OZ012740.1, forward strand.
CAGTCTTGTCCAGAAGTTACATAACTATGCTCCATACAGCTGATGTGACAAAGAGGATCCCAGCCAACATGCCTGGTGGTGATCTCAACATACAGAATACAAGAGAAAAATCAAGTACGGGTACGGTTGCGGAAGTCCTCGACCATCTTCTTTGTCTCTGCATGATATGGTTGATAAATCAAACTTTCTATCAGTCGATCCCTCTTCCTGACTGTCCCCTGGATGTCTCTGACAAAGTCTTCCCAAGCTTTATCATTAGCACCATCCCCAGGTTTGGGTCTCTTGGCATCTGCTCTATGCTGGAAATCTTCCAAATTCTTCATGGCATCTGTCAACTTGCGCTCGGCTTCGTATCGGCGACAGGCTTCTTCTTCAAGCTCTTCGTTCTTCACTTTGACCTGTTCTTCTAACTGAGCAATCTGTGTCTTCAGCCCTTCTTCTCGCTCCTTGCGCTTGGTCATAGTGAGATCCCAGTGTTCTCTGAACTTGGCTAGCTTCGTGTAGGCCCTTTCCAGCTCTTGCTTCTTGGTGGCCAACACACTACTAACTGAGTCTACATCTAACTCCAAACGCTTCTTGGTTTCAGTCAATTCCAATAGCGTAGCCTTCAGATGTTTCAGAGTTTCAGCCTGTTGCTTAGAGATATATCCTGTTTCAATATTTTCATGCCGAAGCTGGGCATTCTCTTGCTCTAAAGCCTCTTTAGCCCTCGCTAGCTCTTCTTTCTCCGCCATCAGCTGCTTGTAAACCTGAATGTCCACAGTGGTAGGCTCCTCTACCGGAGGAGGATGCAATGGCTGAACTGCTGGATACGGCATAAGGAACTTCACAGCTCGCTCACGAATCCATTCTACATATGGGCTAGGAACTCGAGTATCCCCTCTGTTACCTGAAAGCTTCCCTCTCTTGTGCAAGTTTTTCCAGGCTTTCTCAAGTTTAGTCAGCATCTCTTTCCCTATTGCCCCGGTGAGATACAGAGATTCCTGTATCTCCTCGGGCTTTGGCGCTCCTTGAGGTATGTACCCAAATTGCTTGATTAATAAGGACGGGTTATAGTTGACACAACCTTTCCTTCCTATTAACGGAACATTCGGGAATCCTTCGCCTTTGAGTATGACTTCAGCTCCAAATACTTCTTTAATGACCCATACCACGTTCTCAGCAGTTAATCCCATTAAGCGCTCGGGCCATCCTAGAGAACTAATAGATGTGACAAAAGGACCTGACTTAGGCAAATGACTGGTGAACCACCTGCATAGGAGAGGTACACAACAAGACACATTCCTTCCTCGTCGCTTTTCATTCTGATAATGAGTTGAATGGTGGACATCTCCCAGCAAAGTAGGAACTGGGTTCTTCGCAGCCAAAATATAGAAGGCATCAGAATCAACAAAATCAGGAATGTTCGGGAATAACACGATGCCATACACACATACAGCAAGAATGACGTCAAAAACCTCCCAGCTACCCTTCTGGGCATATTCTCGAGCCTTCTCCACTAAGACATCCAACGGAAATCCCCATACATCGCCTCTTCTGATCATCTTCCCAGACAGCTCAGACTCTTTCAAACACAGGATGGCAGAAAGCTCAGCCAGCTTAGGCTCAGCGTCCGGACGATAAAAAGGCATCTGCTCACGGATCGGTATATCCAGAAGTGCAGAGTACTCCTCCAGGGTAGGAGCCAAAACAAAGTCGGGAAATACAAAACACCTGAGCTCCGCGTCGTAGAACTGTAACAGAGTATAGATGCCGCTGGTCTCGTAGGCAGATGGCTGATAAACGTATGTCAGAATCCTCCCATATCTTTTTCTGAAGTCACCCATTCCCCTCTTCTTAGCAACAGCAATCAACTCTAACAATAGACTGATATTCGGCGACGGAAACTTATAGGGCAATACTCTCTTCAGGTTTTCCATGTCTTGCTAGGAACAAACACCAGAACTGGAAGGGAAAATATGTACCTGCAATACACACACGTTAGTTGAATGCAGAATGGTAATGCAATGATGCAATATGATAAATAATGCAATCTGCGAACACAGGGGCTATGCTGTAGCCTGAAGAGGAATATCTCTGTGATCAAGAGCAGAAAACCAACACGGTCACCAGAATCTCATGCCAATAACTATCATCTGATACTCAAAATATCAATCCCCTGGTAAGAAAACCATCTGAACCTCTGTATCTGACGAGAATACCATCTGATAATAGCCTCAACCTCAGATAAGAAACCATCTGACCCAGACAACACCTGGAGATGAATCAAGAACACCATCTGACAAAGATACTGAATCATGGTTTCTGACGGCCAGTTTTCCTGCAATAACCCAGTCCCTCTCACAGGTAGGATAAACCTAATCCACGGACAAAGGTACGGCATCCTATGCGGTTATCAGCGTCACAGACTTTCATGAGTGACGATACGATTCCCAGAAGGAGTGGCATCATCAAGTCATGAAGAGGCCTCACTTAGCTGACTTCCAAATGATCGGTCCCCAGAGTCGACAATCCTCACGTCTGGACTCCCCTAAGATCCTCAGGACCGGAAAGGAGCACCTCTGCAAGAATCTCGTCTGAGCGTAGATTTTCGTAGGGAACTGTGCCTGCTCAGCAGACAGGTTCGTCTACTACTTCTCCACAACTATATCTAGGTGTGTACTCAAGCCCAGGTCCGGCTTTCCACTCACAGTAACCTCCCTTTGCCCACAGCAATAATCATGATAATATAATGCTGGAAAATAAATGCGGAAAGGTAAAGGCACAGAAAAGTAAAGTGCAGAAAAGTAAAACACAATATACACAACACCCAACGAATAAACACCCAAGCGCTAGGATTGACTCGCGTAGGGGATGGGAAACGGTCCCAGCATAAGGGATGGGAAAAGTCCCTAGATGCTATAAATCCCCAGCAGAGTCGCCAGCTGTCGCTACTGCGAAAATCGGCGCCGGCTTGACAGGAGAGTCGCCACCGTGCGTTATTTATCCCTCAGAGCGGGAAAGGAAACGCTCGAAGTAAACCTCGCAAAAGACGGGAAAAGGTATGGTCATCGCAACCATAGCCTGGATTCGGGAGTCGGTTACGCAAGGGGAAGGTATTAGCACCCCTCACGTCCATCGTACTCGATGGGATCCACGCTTGGTGTTTATAGGTAAAAGGGTGTATTATCTATCTACGCTAATGGCTGGTCTGAAAAGAAAATAAAAGGACAGGACTCGACAGAACATACGGTGTTCTGGGCCTACGTATTCCCTCGCGCAATGGGAAAGTCAGAGTCAACGTAGTTCGACTGCCTACGACTAAACGGGGAAAAGGTTGCTCGCCAGGACATCGCGTCCTGTGCCTACGTACTTTCATCTGAAATGAAAGATCAGAGCAAACGTAGTTCGGCTAACTACGGGTAAACAGGGGCTCTCACACAACAGTGAGAAAACAAACTGGTCTCTAAGGCTCGGGAACCTACAACTACGATCTGGTCTCAAATGCACTCGGGCAAGAGAAAAGGATAACAATTAGTCGTTAGCGGGGAAGTCTCGATCGCACAGCCGCGAGAGAACAAAGGTTAGTCGTTAGTGTGCTCGCTAGGATATCGCATCCTATGCCTACATATCTTCGTCTGGAACGAAGAATCAGAGCAGCTGTAGTTCAGCTAACTACGGGTCAAGCTACTCAAAAGCTCCTACAGAAAGGAAAGGGAAACCCTAGAACTATAGCTGAGAAACAGGGGAATCTATCTACTGCTATCACACCTGGTTGACCATCCTAATGTCTATCATAACAACTCCGCCACGGAGAAGTCAGAGCTCTTAAGGGATCATGGCAACAGGATTAAACTACAAACAAGAAACTGCAAAGTAAAGGAATGCTGAAAATATGCATGAATGCAACGATTAAACAAGCAAGGCACAGAGGCCGCAAACCACAAAGGCAAGGGAGCTCAGCTCTACCAAATACCAACAAGCAAAGCCACGCAATAACAAACAAGCAGAAGGAGGACCACCTCAACTTCTTATGCACACAAAGTCTACTTCTACAATGCACCTAACCCAGAACTATCTAGATGGACACCTAAGTCTAATGCAACATAACATCACACAAGTCAAACAATACGAAGAGACTAACCCTGAGCAGGGCTTCTAACAAACCTGAAACAATCTCCTAATAACTCTCTAAACAAAACTCTATACAAAGCCCTAAGCAAAGGTCTAAGCAACAAATCTAATCAAAACCCTAAGCAAGGATCTAAACAAACTCCTAGGCAAGAGGAATCAATCCCATTCTCCAAGCTTCAGAACAAGCTTACCAGAGAAAGGAAGCTAAGCAGACAAGCTCATAGTGCCTTCCTCAGGAAAGTACCAGGAGGTTACTACTCAGGAGTCATATCCTATGCGGCTCGACAACTGTGATCAGTTTACATTTCTCCTCAGGAGAAATTAAACTCACATGAAGGCTCCGGCGTCACGGGATACTTGAGAAATACCTATATGCACTAGGGGAACTAAGTGAGCAGACTCATAGGACCTTCCTCAGGAAAGTACTAGGAGGCTGGCACTTAGGAATTGTATCCTACGTGGCTCAACAACTGTGATCAGTTTACATTCCTCCTCAGGGGGAATTAAACTCACAAGTTGGCTCCAACATCACTGGATACTTAAGAAGTCCTAGACAAACTACTGGAACTAAGTGAATAGACCCATAGGACCTTCCTCAGGAAAGTACTAGGGGGCTTCCACTTAGGAATCGTATCCCATGTGGCTCAACAACATGTGATCAGTTTACATTCCTCCTCAGGAGAAATTAAACTCACAAGTCGGCTCCGACATCATTGGATACTTACGAAAGAGGTGAGAAGGAAGGACGAAAGTCATTCATAGTGCCTTCCTCAGGAAAGTACCATAAACTCCCTTCAAACTTCAGGATCTCGAACCTCACAAACAGACAACAAGCTCCTAGACTAAGCCTCAATCCACTGCAACTTTGCAAGCTCCAGCAGGACCTCCATCAGCTCCCACCTTCAAGAAGAAACCACAGGCCAACAAACCACAAAAGACTATCTCTGAAGTTCAACCACAGTTGAACTCCAAAGTCAGAAGTCACCAAGACTTCTCCTATATTCAGGCTCAGACAAATCCTATCAGAATAGCCTACAAAAATCTAATAAAAATCTAATGGGAGACCTACATGGCTCTAGGATAACATACTGAAAAAATCAGAACAAAACTCAACACCAGATGAAAGAATTAAAATCAGCAGCACAGACATATTCACAGACCAATTATTCAACATCAATAACAGTGAAAAAATGCAATTAAAATGAAAATGCATGATTGAGCTAATATTTCCACACTATAAAATTCTACACTGAATCACGAGTCTACAGAAAAAAGAACGGAATTATTTGACTAAATCTACCATTTTTTATGAATTTTCTAATGATATGCATGCATTGAAAATATTAAAAAAGAAATCAATTAATTGGAAAATATGCACAAAATAGGGAATAAAAATAAAATGCCATTTTTTTTATTTTTATTTAATTTTCTTAACATTTTTTATGAAATGGCTGAAAAAAGAATTATTGAAAAAAACATTTATTTACATTTTTCTATGAATTATTGAATATGAAAATATAAAAAGAAATTAACAAAACAAAATAAAATGAAATACTGGTGGGGGGTTCAATCAGCAAGATATTCAGGTTATTAATTCACTGGGCCCTGATATGGGGGTGCAACTAGCAAAAGGGCGCAGGGCCCAAGTCTGATTATCAAGCAGCCAGAAAAAAAACATATGGGGGGTGCAACGCTAGCAATTAACCAGTTGATCTCCAATACTGGGCTTACGCCCAGGGGTGTAGTTAGCAATTTGGGCATAGGGCCCAATCTAATCACTCAGACTCACACGCCAGGGGGGGGGGGGGGGGAATTGAGCAATTTGGGTGTAGCGTTTAGAAACACGCTTGGGCCTAAGCCCAATCCAAACAAACCCTAATCCAGTTACTCAGAAAACAAAACGAACTTCTCCTCCCCTAACCCTAGTACTGTTCATCCTCCCTTGACCTTGCGCCGTTCACTCTTTCGTCTCTCCCTCATTCTCTGCAACTTAATCAAACAAACTCTAAACGAACAAATCCTCACCCAAACATCTCAATCCCTCACACGAAATCATTACTCAAGATCTAACTCAACTATTCACTAAATCAGTTAACCAATTAAAACCCTAATCGTTGAAGGCACAATCTAAAAGAAGAACATGCAAGGAGTTTTAGCAAGCATACCTGGATTAATGCGAGCGGAAACAGGGATCTATGAAGATCTATTATATCAGGCGCGCGTTGTTGAAGGAGGTTGAAGGAGTTTGCTGGGATCTTGAAGATTTCTGGAGAAAACTTCGTGGATTCTTGAAGACTGGACGAAGAATGAAGTTTCTGGAGATATTGCTTGAAGGATGAATATCTTAGGACGATTTCTGGAAATCTGGGATGAGGATGATTGAAGGTTTGATACTGTTCTGGAGAAGTTGATGAAAATTGATGTTGGTTGAAGTTGTTTCTGGAAAAAGTCTTGAGGACGATGAAGGTATGAAGGTTCAAGGCGATTTCTGGAAATCTTTGTATGAAGGTTGTTGAAGGTTTGGATGGATTGATGGAGGATTGATGTGTTTCTGGAAAATTTGATGTATGAAGGTTTGAGTTTCAATGGTGATTTCTGGAAAACGTGGTTGAAGGTGATGAAGGTGGAAGGGAGGAGATCGGAGGAAGGGGATGAAGATCTGAGGTTTTTGGTAGCTCCGGCGGAAAGGACGGTGGCCGGAGTTGGTTCAGGTGGCCGGCGGCGAGGGTTCACCGGTTTTGCATGGCCGCCGGTGAGATTAACGGAGAGACTCAGGCGAGGGTGTGGGGGGGACAGGTGGCGCGCATGCGCAGAGAGAGAGAGAGAATGAGGGACACGTGTGGCGTGCTGGGAGTGGGTGGTGGCGCAATGATTGAGAAACGCGTGGGGCCTCCTTGCAGTTAACACGTGTCGTCTCTATTTATTACCACTGAAGCTGCCAGAATCTTCTAGAAGCTACTTGGACAAAGCTGGGAAGAGGCTGGACGAATTGAGCTGTTGGACCATTTTTGGACTATTCTGAATTATTTTTCTGGACTTTTTTGCTGGGATCTGGGCCTTACAAAAAGACACACAAATGGGCCCATACGAAAAAACAATGACAAAACTGTAAAAAAAACTGACTCTTAATAAAAAGGCAATTAATCCTAATTACTTAATCAAAACCACTAACACCTAATTAACTAATGATTAATCAACTCTAAAAATGATTAAAACTCATATTATCCTAATTAAACCTAAAAAGTCAATTAAACCTAATTAAACTCTAAAAAAGTCAATTAAAGTCTAATTAGTTCTATATTAATCTAATCAAATCTAAAACACAATTAAGATCTAATTAAACTCTAAAATTCACTAATTCTCTATTAAAATCCTATTATCATTTAATATCTATTAATAAAAGAAAAACTATATCATTTTCTATATTATCTAAAAAACACTTAAACCTATTTAAAAATCCATAGAAAATTCTAAAAAATGATTTAAAAAGCAATTAAACCTATTTAAAATCTTATTTATATTCTAAAAATCTATTTAAAAAATCTATAAAATCCTAAAAAAGAGAATTAAGCTATTAAAATATTCTATAAACCTATTCAAATTCCAGAAAAATCTATAAAGCCTGTTAAAAATTCACAAAAGCCTATTAAAATCCTAAAAAATGCAGATGAATGCAAATGACCCCCGTAAAAGCGCACGAGACCAGATCGAATCGAACAGAGATCCCCGGGCATCAGAATATCCCCAAAATTACTGAAAAATCACCGAGGAGCGCACAATTTCCTGAAAATAAAACCCCGATAATCTGGACTGAATCTGCCATATCTGATAGACGAAAGTCAGGCTGTAAACTCTGATATCTCCTGTTTGTGCACAAAAATCATCTGTCTGATTGGCGAATATGAAATTAAACCATGAGTCAGATAGGAGAATCGGTTGGTCAAATTTTAGGGTGCAACACCCGTCTCTTTCGTCGGCTTCATTCAGGCGCGCCGTTCCTACCTGCTTCCCGTTGGTGGCAGTGTTGAGCGCGAGATCGTGCGGAGTATCATCGCGGCGTGGGCTGGCCATGACCGTGGAGGTTTGGTGAAACTTTTGGTTTTTCTGCTCGGAGTAACAGGGGAGTTTCAGTTCCCACAGACGGCGCCACTGATCTGACCTGATCAGGAGGGATCACGGACTGGCCACGCTTCGCCGGACGGTTATCTGTTCGCCGAGGTAAGAACGAGGAGGGGGTGTACCTGCAAAGCACTCCGACGCCCAAGTAAGAAGTTGGACAGAGAGGAAGCAATAGTACAGAAAAGGGGGCAAGAAGAGTTACCTGACCCTCTTGAAGAAGAGGGTATTTATAGAGAGACCCCAGCGCTGGGCCAACGGTCATTCGAGGTGGGCCAGACGGCCAGGCCCAACCCTAATGACCGCTAGGGCTTACGTGGCGTAGTGAAGACCAGGACGTGGTCTTCGCCCTAGTTCAACCGCTCCTAGGTCTCCGGGAAGTGGATTTGACCTGCTCTTTCGGAGGTGGGCGGTTGGCCGATGACGTGTCCCCGCGTAGGGGAGGACGTGGAGAACGTGCGCCGAGCACGTTATTCTCCCGCGGAGGGAGCCCGGGTAGTCTCGCTCGTCTGGTGTGACGGACGACGAAGGGGATGCGGCGTGATGGCTTGTGCCCGGCGGACGGTCCTGCTCGTCCGAAGGGGCGTGTGCCAGGTGTGCTCAGTTCGCCTGTTGGGCCGTATTTGGTATTGGGCCTGCCGAGGTGAGGCCCACACCGGAACAGAATTAAAACAAGCTTAATATTTTAATTGAATTTACTTTACCTTAATCAACATCGTCCTTTGCTTGTAGATTCAAACTTCTCCAACATTAATTCACCATAGACTAGGCCAATAAAATATACATATAGATATATACAAATTCTCACACACCATGTTTTGACATGTCATTGTTTTTTAGAATTTTTCCATTAAGAGGTATCGAAGATTATATCTGATTAAAATAAATAAATAAATAATTTAACTAATCATAAAAGTTTCTTTGTTGTTTCATAAAAAAAAATCTCTTAGTCGTTTCATAAATAATTTAACTAATAAAAGTTTTTTAGAATTTTTTTAAGAGGTATTGAAGTTTATGCTACAGCAAATAAATTAAACTTTTATGCAAATGCGATGTAGCATAAACTCTAACATATTTTCTTTGTTGTTTCATAAATCACTTCTATAAAAAAAATAAATCATTTTTATCAATGTGAGCGCTATGTTTAGTTTATGTAGCATTTTTATTTATCTAATATTTTTAAAACTTTTATATCATGAGCAACATTATGATACATATTAAATATTGTTTTTCTATTTGTTTTGATTCCTTACTAAATTTCGTAACTATTTCTAAATTGAAAGGATACTTTTCTTCATTCACATTTATATCATAAGAGTTCAATATCAAACGTTTGAATTAATTGAGCTAAAGATTAAAGAAGTTGAAAATACAAAATTTAACTCTTAAAAAGTCGATGTAGATTTCATACTAACAATTTACCATTAAAAAATCAATTAAAAACTAATATTTAATCATTATATTTTTTCAATTAATATCTTCTAACTAGTATTAAGTTGTCCTCCACCAAACCATAGAGAATATCCCTAATTTATAATTTAGAATGTGAGACATGAAATACTTAAACAAGAAGTGTTCTATTCTAGTCAAATTATTAGTACTAATACGTCGACCCTATTCTTGTTTTATACACCTTTAAATAATAATGACCAAAATAAAATTAATTGAATAAAACCTTAATTGAAATACATTACGTAGGTTGCAAGTAATTAATTTGACGTTTTATCTATATGGGAAGAAAAAGTCTATGAACCTTTTGATCACGTTTGACACATTGCATCTTTTGATTTGCTCTTTCAAACCCATAATTATATAAATTAAATAGAGAAAAAAATATACACTTTATCGACCAATGACACACTTTTATTTTTAAATTATCATTATAATTTGAAAATTTAAAATAACCTGATTAAATATATGTATAATATTTTTTATACCAATTATGCAGCATCTTTAAACTCAATTACATAACAATGGTTCAATCTTTGAGATGCCAAATTAATAAGTATGAAAGTTCCTAAATTAATTTGTACTTTGAATTAAAATATATAAATAAATAAAAATTGATTATTTTGTAAAATTTACAAAAATAAGATGAAAATATCTTATAAACAATAGGGTTAAATATGTTTTTGTCTTTATTAATATTTGACATTTTATTTTTAATTTTTTATTAAAAAAAATGACATATTTTAGTCCCTACACAAATTGTATACATGCAATTTTAATCCTTGCTATTTTCTAAAATTTTAAAAACTATTTAATTACCCCTACACTTTTAAATTTTTGAATAATTTTTTTCATACGTGTTCAAATTACTATAAAATGTTTATTTATCTAATTATATAATTTTTTAAATTTAGAAGAATTAAATATGCATTTTTAAAATTTCAAAAGATAATGATAAAATTAATGAAAATCTCGACTTATAAATTAAATTTTGAGTTCTTTTTTTTCGAGAAATTTTTTATAACGTTCTAAACATATCTGCAAAATAATCATTCAAAAATACACATTAGTTTAATAGTATAGACTAAAACTATGTGCATAATTATTTTGTAGGAACCAAAACACGTTATTTTTTTATAAGGACCAAAAGAAAATTTGGTATTTGATAAGAACCAAAAACATATTTAACCCTAAACAATATTATAAGTTATTTTCATAAGTTATCTTAAACAAATAATCTCACAAAAATTTATCCTAATAGATAAGTTAAAATAAGTTAATGTAAATAAAATTTTAGTTTCATTTATTTTTTAGTTTGTTAATCTATTTAAAATAACACGTTTTTTATGTAGGCTAATAAATTAATCAGACTTTAGAAAAGATCAGACTCGGACTTAAAAATAAGTCTAGACAGGCTAAAGGACAAGTTTAAGCTTCATTTTTTTTAGCAAGTCAGACTTAGACTTGGCAAAGCTTAACTCGCCCCCGCCTATTTTCACCCTTAAAGTGGTTATAAAATAAAATAATTAAAAAATAATAATTTTGTAAAATTAATTATGGTTAAAATGATTAGATGTTAAAGTAATTTATGTTTAAATACACTAATAAAAAATGATTTAAACAATAAATTAGAATATAAAAATCAATTTTAAAATCAAAGTTTATAGTTTTTAACTTTAAATAAAATTAATTATATATAAAAAAAACTAATTATATTTTAGCATAAACAAACATGTCAAAAACCAAATTTTCACATTTGGAATTATATTTTACACATCCAAAATTAAAATCAAAGAAATATTAAAATTAAAATCAATTTGGTTTTGCAGAATTTTTTTTAATTAATTTATTATATAGAATAAAGTCTGATTAAATTGTGTTAAATATAAAATAATTTAGACTCAATTGCAATTTTGATTCCTCTATTTTAATTTATTTTGAATTTTGGTTATCCTATTTTAAAATCTGAAATTTTTGTTCCTATATTTTTATTTATTTATTTATTTTTGATCCTCCTATTTTAAAATTCGAAATTTTGATACCACTATTTTTTTTATCCCTTTATTTTAAGTTTGCTTTGGATTTTAGTCTCATTTCCAATTGAAAAAGGGGATCAAAAGTCTTTAAAAAATAAAAATGTTGGAAGAAAAATTTTGAATTTTAAAATAGAGAGCTCAAAATTTTAAAAAAATAAAAATAGAGAGACAAAAATTCTTAATTTTAAAATAGTGAGACTAAAAGTCAAAAGAAATAAAAATAGAGAAATAAAAATTACAATTAAGATAATTTTAATACATTTATGTATTTATATGGAAAGTGAGTTTATTAATAAATTTCATTATAAAAATATAAATTATAACTTTAAGTTAAATCAGTTTTAAATGTATAATCAATTTTAATTTAGAATAATAAAAAATCTCAAAATGATTCCAAATTCAATTCCACACTTTCCAAAAGTTAAACTATAGATACATACACTAAAATAGATAAAAATTGAAAATTGTAATTCTAGAACTAGTTTTACCTCTGTTGTGAAGCCAAACATATATTAAGAAGCTTGAAACATAAGAGAATAATCCATTCCAATGTCTATAAATAGAAACAAACCTTGTATTATGAATAAGGTTGGTAAGAAAGCACATGCTTTTAACCATAAGTACACTTTGTGTTGTTTCTCAAAACAAGAATGCTATGTTTTAGTGTTCACACTTGGAAGTAAAAAAGCTATAAGAAATTAATTACATTCCAAAAGTTAAAAAACGCGTTTGAGGGACGACCTGACATGACTCTTAAAAGCCATTTTGTTGTCTGCATATGTATACAGTCTGTCATACTATGCTATGTATGAATCAGTATGAAATGTCGGTGATGTGTTCTGAACAATTCAATTAATGGTTATGGATATGCTTACTTTCAGGGTGTAATGTACCACACTACCAAAGTGTTCCTATTAAATTCTATTGAGGAAACATGACCTACCAAAGGAATTAAGAATATATTAGAACATGACTCTTTTCATTTTATTCAGATATGTAATTTTATAAATTGAGACAAAGAATTTCAATGAAACACTCGTTTAGGAACATTGGTTTCTTACTATGCAATATGTGTTTTGTAGTCTAATTTATTTTCGGTTGGCACTTTATGAACTAAACTTATGACTAGTATTTGATGTACTTATTCATTATCCCTAGTAAAAACAAATTGGAATCACCCAACTTTGTTTCCTCAATAATTTTTTTAACTTTTAAGATAGTGATTCGTTTAGATAGTATTTATATCGGAGATAGGAATATTTATCTTAATATCCCTAAATTTCAATGGAAGCAGAACTTCTCTAAGGCATTTGTTTTAAAGAAAGGTTTTGGTTTGAATCTCAAGTTTAATCATAAGTCTACAGCTTCTTTCTATAAGGGTTCTTCTTCTAGATCTAAATCTTTTAATGATGTGGTTTTGAACAAGGAAGGTGTTTAATGTTAATCTCCAACTCACCTGGTATTTTCTGCTGACAATGATCTTTGTTAGAGTCCGAAGAATACTTTTGTGGGTAAGGTCTTAGTTCCAGGGTCCTCTTAAAATATCAAGAAACTATTCTATGTTAAAGGATATTTCTGTATTAAAGTGACACCGCTTGGTTCGAATCTTTGTCTTCTGGAGGAGATTAACAGTTGAGAGATTTTAGATCTGTTTCATGGTGCTCGAGACTGGCGGGGACAATGGTTCTCAGATATTCGCAAACGGTATGAGTCTGATGTGGATACTGAGAGATTAGTTTGGGTTAGATGTTATGGAATTTTGTGCCATGCGAGAGCGGCAGAGTTTTCTTAATGTCTCTTTTCCACGTTAGGAACATATGTCTGCTAAGATGATTCTACATCTAAAAACGAGTGTATGGATGTTGTAATACCCCAAATTTTACCCTTAGATTAGTCATTTCATTTCACATTCCATCTCATTTTACATTGCATTGTAACTAACCGCTAACTAGTTTGCTCAGTCTATTGGTTTTTGCAGGAAAAATCACTCTGTGTGCGATTTAATTGGTGAAGGGCAAAATGGTCATTAATCTACAACCTGCCGACAATTCATGAAGCTGAGTCGTCATCAGGGGTTCCCCAAGTGATTAGGATTTCCATCTCCGAGTCCTGTGATTTATTTGTGGATGGGCTGAACTTTACGGCAGTTCGGACGTCAGATTTCTCGTGACACAACACAGTTTATTCAGGAGCTGAGATTCAGTCGTCGGTTGGATTTCAGAAGTGTTGTTTGATTCCTAAACCATATGGAGCTGAGTGTGTTGCGATAGAATTGGACTCAGGTTAAATCGGTGCAAGAATGTGTTTTGAGGAATTTATTTTAACAGACGCACGCTTTCCTGCTTTATGCTGGTCAACTGTCGATTTTAAAGGAATAGTGGAATTTCAGTGCGCATTGAATTTACAATGAATATTTGTTGTTTTGATCATGACTGTTAGTTGGGCTGGTTCAGGTTACCGGGTTAAAGTAGTCGAGACGTGATTTGAACTTTCAATACGGAAGGCAGTTCGTTTTGCCGTTTAACTAAATTTCTCTGCTTACCCGTTCAAGGCCATATTCACCGTTAATATCAGGTACGAATTAATTTGCAAGATGATTTGTTTGAGCTCAGTTATGTCCGATTTAAATCGTGCAAAATGATAAATGGCCGAGTTCGGAGTTGGAAATCGGATAAATCTCATTTGAGGAATTTAGTCAATTTGATTTATTTGGACGAGCTTAAACCGGAAGAGTTTAGCCATTTGAATTTAATCAAACAAGTTGGATTTAATCAATTTGATTTATTTTGGATGAGTTTAAATCGGAAGAGTTTAGCCATTTGAATTTAATATAACAAGTTGGATTTATTAAGATGAGGTTATTCGTTCAAGTTATCGGATGAGTTATTCGGAGATTTTATTAGAGATTGGGATTAATCGGATGGATTGTTGTGAGAAATTCAAGTTAATAGAAAAGATAGAATTTAATTTATTCTATTATTTTTCATTACAATATTACAAAAGAATTACAAATTACAATATAAATCATTAAAAAGGTCCTATTTTTTCTAACTTTGTCTTCTTGGCCGATTCTTCGATCTCGACTTTTCGAACCTGCAAGACAAATCATTAACGGAGAAAATAACTTAAATGGTTAGGAATTGGTTTTTTTTCGATCCGATACCTTCAGTTAAATTCATCATCGGGTACGTTGGGAGGGTGACGGAATATTCCGCCGCCAGCTCCCGGTTCCATTTCCCGACCTCGGTAAATCCGGCAATATCTGTTTAAGAGTTTTTCCGGGAGAGGGAGAAAGGTGATTTTTTTAGAAAAAATGATTCTGAAAATAAGTGCTTTTGGAAAAAGCACTTATTTCTAAGAATTGGTTTTGGCCAAACAAGTCATAAACATAATTTTCCAGAAGTTTCTGAACCCAAAGGATCAAACCATAGGAAACAAAAGTTCCTGAAAAATTGCAAGCAAAACGCAACAAAGCCAGGAAAAACGCAGAAATTCCAGCCAAAACGCAAGCAACAAATCAGCCAAATAAATCGCAGAAAATTCGCAACCACAACCTCCAAAGTTCCTGAAAACTTCCAACAACAAAACAACCACAAAAATCGCCACAAACTCGCAACAATACCATAGTCAGTCCAAGCCCAAAACAAACTCAGATGAAAATCATATAAAATGATATGTTCATCATCAAAAGGGGGGGACATCAGAGAAAGAGGATTTTTTTCGGAAGAACATCAAGAACCCTAACGTCGGTGAAAAACCCAGAGGCGACGTTCATCATCATCATCAAGGGGATTCGAAGAACAAAAACCAACAGCAACCGCGGATAAAAGAAGGACTCAGAAGAACTGGGTTTTTCATCATCGTCACCTACGTCATCATCAAATTGCGGCCAAAACGGTATCTCCATCACTACCGCGAGCCACCGCAAGACACCAGCGGATGAAGTGAAACTCGAGTGCCTCAGATTTACGTCATCACTGGAAAGCAGCGAAACAATCGGCGGCCGTAAATCACTACCACCGCTGCATCATCGTCGTTCAGCAACCATCAAGGTCAGCCGCTTCAAACCTCAAAGAAAAGGGTGAGCAGCTTGACCTTAACTTCTTTGTTTTTGCAGGAATTATGAGAAGAAGAAGGGTCAGGAAAAAGTGGAGAAATCTGAACGGAACAACAATGGCAGCCATAGGAGAAGAAAAAACTCCGAAGAGCTCCCATGGGAGGCGCCGCTCACGAAGAAGACGCGGGGAGAAACCCAAATTAGTCTGCGCCGCAAAAGGAAGAGGAGAGGGGTTCACAAACCCTAAAAAATATCTCCTGCCCCCTTTTATCATCTGGACCAGGTCGGGTCTGGGTTGGTGGCCAACCCGACCCGTTTTTCTTAATTTTTTATTTTATATTTTATTTTATTCTGCTTTTTTCTGTTTTATTCAATTTCTATAAATATAAATCCTAATAAATTACTAAATTAAAACCCTTTTTTTTCATAACTAAAACTCATTGTTTTAATAACTTAAAATTAAAGCTTTTTTTTAAAAACTTAATTAAAAATCATATCTAAAACCATTTATTTTCATAATTAAATTTTTTTTAAAACTTAATAAAATTCATTTTTAAAGCTTATTTTCCTAAAACTAAAATTAACACTAAATTTAAAACTTTTTTTAAAAAAACTTAATATTAGAACTTAATTTAAAAACCTTGATTGGAAAATTAAATTTTGTTAATTAAAAGATTAAATTTTTTATATAATTAAATTCTAACAAAAATAAATTGATTTAACATTTATAAATTGAAAAATCACCATTTTTTAAAACAAAGACCTTCTTAAAAAACATGTCTAGCCTAATTGTCTAATATTTCACTTATAGTTTCGAATTGAACTGTCACCTAATTGCGGATTATTTTCGTAACCTTGTCCAGTTTATTTCGTCTAATTTCTATGCCGCTCTTAATACTGTTTTTCAGTTGTACATTTTATTAATTTCTCGTACTTTTCGTATTTCAGTTTTTCATGGTTACTTACGCGAGGATATCGTCGCTTTGCATTTCCTTTACTTTCCGCACCGCATTTTATTTTTTTGGTTTGTAATTTATGCGAGTATATCATCGCGGTGCAATTCCTTTGCTATTTTTGTACATTTCCCATATTTCGTTATTTTATTCACCCTTAATTCCCTTCCAAAGGATTAGGTCTAACCGTTTGACCGCCGAGTTAATAGTCCTCCCCTTTGACCCTTTCAAAACCCTAATTGCATAGGCGTCCCGCCGTGGACTGAAATACCTTTTATCCTAGCATTAGGTTAAGGAGTCGCCACATTCCGTTTTAGGTTTCCCGGCATGGAATACCTATTTTACACCTTTTCAATTCAATTAGAATGTAGAAATAGGAGTCGCTGCACTCCACGTAAGCACTTCCTTAAGAACGCTTATTCCCCATTGAAACCTTGACCATAGTCAAGAAGTTTCTAACCTCCCTTTCGAGGGGAACTATGATTACTCTGATTCCATCCCCTATCTCGGATACGTAGGCACAAGATGCGAATCTTGGCGAGTAAACTTAGGACTAACCCATAGGTCTCTCTTTCACCTTTAACCCTTAGCATATACCCTAAAACAGATAATCAAACAAAATAGTAAACTTTAAACAAGAGGTTCCTGTAGAGTACTACAGAAGTTTAGGGTGCTAATACCTTCCCTAAGCTTAACCAACCCCTTACCTAGATCTCTCCCTACATTGTTTACAATGCAAAAAGTAGGTTTTTCCTTTCTTTATCCTTTCCTTCAGATAAATCAAAGACCGGTTGTGAATCAAAGATTGTGATTCAAATTAATTAATAATTTCATATCCTATTCTCACTGCAACAGATGTGGCTAGGTATGTGATTAGAACCAATTGTATGATGGTTATTAATGAATTCTTTAATGTCAAGATCAATAATCAGATGTTTAGAATAGATGGTAGAGGACTCTCAAGGACTGTTGAGGATTGTTATGAAGCAGAAGGAGGATCTAATCACTCAGGTCCTGATAATGACTCTCAATCTAGCTCAAAGGATTGAGGTATGGATGACGTATGGAGAACTGTGAAGGATGTTGCAAGCTTAGGCTTAGAAGTCAATCTAGTTCAGGATTTTGGAGAAGAGGTTGATTTGAATAATGTTGTGGTGGTTTTCAATGATACCAACCCTCTGAACCAAGTGGATCGTAGGAAAGTTAGGATAGATAATGTTTTGCCTCTGAAGGATACCTCAAGTAGCAAAGGTCTTACCTCAACTACTAATTTCTTTTGTGGTAGAAATGGAGGCAATGCGAGGGGTAATTTCTTGGAGTCATTCGATGCTTTAGGAGTTAGGAGTTCAGACCTGACTCCTCAGATTCCGTTGTTGATGCATATAGGAACAAAAAAGGGAACACTCTTTTGTATAAGGATTGTGACTCTTTAGCTAACACACAAACCCTTAGCAAAGAGAGGTTTTCAGGAGGGTCTAATTATGTTGTGATTTTATATCTGATTTTGATGTTTTTCAAGGTAATAAAAGGTTCTGGTCCAATTTGGATTCTAATTTTAGCGACAAACTTTTGGGGTCTTACTATTTTGTGGAAGTCTAGCTCCTTTAATGTCTTGTTCATTGTTATAGGGGCTGGTTTTTTAGGGATTTGTCTTGATCGGAAAGGCCATATTTATTTTATAATTAATGTGTATGCCTCTTGTAATTTATCTAGTAAAAAACTTTGGGAAGATCTTATCAAACTTAAGTCTAAGTTTAATTATGGGGATTGGTGCATAGGTGGAGATTTAAATTGTATTCTTAATAGAGATGAGAGGAATGGTAAACATGTCAGTAATATGAGAACTGTGATGGATGGTTTCAGGAATTTTATTTGTGGGATGGGGCTAGTGGACGTTCCTTGTATTATCAAGAAATTCACTTGGTTAAGTGGTGATGGCGTTTCCATGAGCAGGTTAGATATGTTTATCATTTCTGATAACATTTTTTTTCAAGTAGGGTGTTGTGGGTCAGTTTGTTGGGGACATGGACATTTCACACCACTGTCCCATTTGGTTGAGTTCTAGTGTGGGTGATTGGGGTCTCAAAACTTTTTAATTCAATAATTATTGGTTTGAGCACAAAGATTTCGGGGAGTTCATTAGAATCAATTGGAATAATATGCCTATTCAGGGGAAGAAAGCCTATGTAATAAAAGAGAAACTCAAAATGCTTAGGGGAAGTTTAAGGAATTGGAATAGAGTGATTTTTGGATGGCTTGATCTTAAATTAGAAGAAGATATCAACCTTACTAATGATTTTGATCTTAAGTTTGGGGATTTCCTTGAGGATGTATTCAAGGATCTTATGTTCAATAGAGGTGCTTTTATAAAGCTATGTGGGAGAAGTTAGCTTTTAAAGATAATTTAACTAAACAAAAATCCAAAGTTAAATGGTTGAGGGAGGGGATACTTAGACCAAGTTTTTGCATTCTTGTTTGAAGAATAAGATTTTGAAGAACTCCACTATTTCTATTAACTCTTTTGATGGGATAGTGGAGTCAATACATAGCATTAAAGGGGAGGTGTTCAGACATTTTGAGAAGATGTTTAAGTAACCTGATTGTTCTAGACCTCTATTGGATGGTATTGATTTTAAATCTATGTCCCCTGCTTATTCCTTTTTTATTGAGGAACCTTTCTTTGAAGATCAAATTAAGGCTGCTGTGTCGGACTGTGATGGGAATATGAGCCCAGGTCCAGATAGGTTCAATCTAAAGTTCATTATGAGATGTTAGGATATTCTTAAGAGTGGTGTGTTAGGCTTCTTCCAGGAATTTCACTCCAATGCCATTATCCTTAAGTCCTTCATCTCTTCTTTGCTTACCTTGATCCCTAAGAATAAGAATCTGGTAGGTCTGGATAAGTATATGCTTTTTTTTGGTGGGTTGGCACAAGATTGAAAAAATTCTTAGATGTATTATCTCCCTCAACCAGTATGCTTTTATCCCAGTAAGAAAAATGTTAGATGCGGTTTTGGTTGCTAATAAACTGATTGATGTTGCTATTAGGAGTAAGAAGAACTGTTTGTTTCTCAAAGTAGATTTTGAGAAAGCTTATGACAAAGTCGGTTAGAATATTTTGAGATTTTTGTTGAAGAAGATGGGTTTTGGAGTTAAATGGTGCAGTTGGATGGATGCGTGTATCTTCTCTAGCTATATGCCTATTTTAGTGAATGGTAGTCCCACTAAGAAATTTAAAGTTGAGAGAGGATTTAGGCTGGGGGTTACCTCTCCCCTTTCCTTTTTTTTTGTTGATTGAATCTTTAACTGGTTTAGTCAAGAAATTTGTGGAATTAGATATGTATTATGGTTTCAAAGTTTCTAGTGGCATGTCTTTTGATATCCTCCAATTTGCAGATGATACACTACTTAACTGTGAAGGAACAAGGCATAATTTATAGAGTGTGAAGTCTATTATTTTAAGATGCTTTGAACTTGTGTCTGGCCTTGAGGTGAATCTTTGGAAGAGCAATCTTTATGTTATCAATATTAATAGGAATTTCATTGAAGCAACTTCTATCCTTTTTTATCCTGCAAAATGGCTAAGATTCCCTTCATTTTCCTTAGTATCAAAGTTGGTAGTAAGCATATGAGGCTTGACAGTTGGAGATTTCTTGTGGACAAAGTCAAGAGAAGGCTTAATTCCTGGAGTAGCAGACAACTATCTCTAGGAGGAAGGGTAACTCTTATTAACTCCACTTTGAATTCAATTCCTATCTTTAGTCGTTTCTTTTATAGGATCCATGTTTGAATCAGAAAAAAAATTAGAATCTATTTATCAAAACTTCTTGTGGGGTGGTTCAAAACTCAAGAAGAAGGTCCATTTGATGAATTGGAGTTTAATTTTTTAGTAAGATAGACATAAGAGGGTTAGGAATCAAAGACATAAATATATTTAATAAATCTCTTCTTTGTAAGTCGAAAGTGAGGTTCTTAGTTGAAGATGATTGCATTTGGTTTGAGCTGATTAAATTCAAATATGGAAAGCTTGCTGTTGATTTTGTGGGTGATGTTGATTCTGGTAGTAGAAGTAAGGAATTAGTTTGGTAGAGGAACTTGAGGAGGGTAGATCTTGTTAAGGTTAACAATCTTTCTTATTTTGCAAGTAACATTCACTGTTCATTTGGTATTACGAATAAAAATCTCATTTGGCATGCTATTTGGCTTATTGATCAATGCTTTCTCATTAGATTTTCTGATGTTTATCAAGTAGCCATTGTGAAGGATTGTACTATTGAAGATGTTGATGATTGGATTGAGGATTTTTGGGCGTGGAACCTTGAGAAGATTTTACCTGCTGATGTTTCTAATATTGCTAGTTGTGTTTCTGATTTGAAGGCCTTAGTGTCTAGTTGTAGTCCAAACCTGGTGTTAGCTAACAAGTTTCACTGGAAGCCTGACCCATATAATATTTTTTCAGTGTAGAACTGTTATGATCAACTTATCTCTTTGTCTGGTGGAGCCGCTATTGTGGATTCTTTCCGAGCAGAGGCTTTATCTGAAGTTTAGATTTACAAAATCCCACCAAAAATAAAGCTTTATCCTAAAAATCAGCTATTTAGAAAAGGTATTTTGACTAACTTTCATGATTTACCTTGTGTTCTTTGTTTCTTGGAAGAGGAAACTATTCAGCACCTTTTGTTCCACTGTCACACATCAAGAAACATTTGAAAATGGGTGGAAAACTAGCTTGGATTTGGGATGACCTTTGAAGCAGATCAACCTAGGTGGCTTTACTTGAAACAATTTATGGAGGTGCTATCAAAAGAGGTTAAAGAGGATTTTGAAGGTCTATTTTGGTGGCCAACAATTTGGATCATTTGGACAAAGAGGAATAGGCTAATATTTTAAGGAGAGTCGGTCAACGTCAATAATATTATTTTAAACGTCAAACTAACAACTCAGAAATAGAGTGCATTAGGCAAGATTTTTAATTGTATATGTAACTTCCAAGACTTCTTTATTGCTCCTATTGATAGCCTCTTGTAATTCTTGTTTTTTTTTGTTCTTTGCCTTTTGGCTTTGTTGTCTTGTCTTGAATTGGGTTAGAGCATCTCTAGTGCTCTAGTTAATTATACTTTTTTTTTATTATTATTGTTAGTTCCATGTTTCTATGATTGTCCATGGTTCTATGATTGACTAAATTTTGGTAAAACATGATTCTGCACTGATGTTAAGCAAGATTTCATAACATCCAAATCTACTGTTATGACAATACTGCTGTCATGTGTTTTAATCAGGATGTCATTACCAATGTCATGATATTGTTGTGTGGTACATCAGAAGCTGATGACAGTACTGCTGTCATGTGTTTTAATCAGGATGTCATTACCAATGTTCTGTCCTTGCTGTCTGGTACAACAGAAGCTGATGACAGTACTGCTGTCATATGTTTTGTCAGTCTGCAGATGTTACAACAGAGGTCATGACATTGGTAATTTTTAAAGGAATTTAAAATGGTCATGTTCTGTCCTTGTTCTATTTTAGCAGAGATCAATGTTCTTGGGACATCTGAGATCTATATACCAGAATTTCAATTATAAAAAACACATTGATTTGATCATTTTGAAATAAAACATATGCTTAACTCCATTGAGACTAATTATAAATTAACATAGTCTAATATATACTTAATTAATTCTTTTGGTATATCATGATGAGTATTGCGTAATTCTTCAATTTGATTTATTCAATTCTAATTTTGTTCTTTATCTTGATCTTAATTTTTATTTTAGTCTTTATTTTTTTTATCTTAATCTTTATTTTGATCTTGATAATTAGTTTTTAAAAGAGTGTTCTTCATAATACATGCACAATCAAACGCCTTTATCAAGATTAGCTCAGACAAATTAGAGGCTTTGTTCTAATTTTTACAATGAATCGCTAGTAAAATAAAGTATAACATATATATTAAAAAATTTCTTTAAAAATTATATAAATATTTTATTAATAACTGATATAATAAAAAATTAAATCAACTCAGTTGATATTTGTGCAAAATACATAAAATGCAGGGTGTAGATTCAAACTTACGAGATCTTACTTATTCAGCTTAAAATGTGAAATTCTCATCCATGAGACTATTTGACAAAAAGAAATTTATAACTATATAATTACTACATTATTAAATAGTTAGTATTATGGATTGAACTATGTACATTCAACTCCTTTTAATCATTAACTCAATTAATTATATCAATCTAGGTACACTTCTCACCATATATTAAGGCAAATTAATCAAATATGTTTTAAATTTAACAATTTAATTCATTATTTATTTAATCGTAATGATTTAATTAAAATTATTTTAAATTTATTAATTTTTTAATATATTATTATAAAATAAAATATATTTAAATAGTCCTTTCATCCTTATAAGTTGGTGTGTTTTTTATTTTCATTTTTGAATTTTTTTTTATAAAATCTTTAAATTTTGAATTTCATTTGATTTAGTCTTAAAGTTAAGATTTAAAGATGAAAATAAAAACACGTCAACTTATAACTTATAAAGATCAGAAAATTATTTAAACTGATGCAGTGTATAAAATGATAATGTATGATATTTCATTAAAAAATGTTTTACAAAATTAAATAAATTGAATATATGTCAATTGGTGGAATAATGTAGTGTTGAATTGGAATAGTTTTAAAATGATGAATAGTGATTGTGAATACAAGAATAAAACAATTGAAACAAATGCACAGAATATCCTAAGAGTTGAATGATTAAGCTCTGTAGTGCACAGAGTATCCTAACATGTAAGAAAGCGAATGGTGTTGCATTCAATTTCAACACCGCAATTCCCATATCAAACCACAAAACATGGACATTCACATCATTGCAAGTTTGCAATGAAATCAAATGGACGATGAGATGAATTAATCCAACTCTGATGATCTGAAACCTAGCTCTACTAAACTGAATCCAACTGGACAATATACTTGTGTCGTTGATGAACAAGTCCCACTTTGTTTTTCTTACAATTAGTTCAAGTGTTTATTTAGTTCGTACTAACATTTCCCATTAGATGTTAGTGGGTTGGGTAGTTGTTGTTGAATCATGGGCTTAAAGCCCAGCTGTGCTTCTACAATACATGTATTAATTAGTATCTACATAAATTTTTGTAACTCAACTTCATGATCACTTCGGATAGACGCAACGCTTAAGCCTTTTTCATTTTGGATTTGGCTAATTTCCAAAAGGCAATGAACACGACTATTTTATGGAATATGAATAACTTCCAAGTATAGCAAGAATAGTCACCCACTAATACAAAGACATATTAATTCCCGCCAAAACTCATAACTCTGGATATGTCAAATGATCCATATGCAACAGTTGTAAAGACATATTTGAAGAAATGTAATTTTTTCCGACTTAAATGAGACATTTACTTGTTTATCCTTTTGACATGTATCACATAGCTTAATTGTTTTTCAAAATGCAAGTATGGCAAACTAGTTACTAAACCCTTCTAGTTTAACTTGTCCAAATGGTCCATGTGGATATGAGTTATTCTCCTATGTTATATCCACTGTTCATCTTCACTAATAAAAAACATACATCATTTTAACTGTGTAGGTATTTATACTTCTTAAACTGATAATAAGATTTTGATTTGTTTCACATTTTACAACCTTGTGTTCAAACGAATCAAAAATCACATTATTACATTTGTCACATAAATGATAATGCTTAGAAAATTGAGTTTTAAACCATCAAAGAACATCTAAATCGTTGGATTGAAAAACTTACCAATAGTTAGGGGTTGGAATAGGTTTGGTCAAACTAGACTTTGCCAAACCTAAACTTTGCTTGCTAAAACTATCAAAGTCTATGTTTGATGTGTAGCATGCCATATGCTTATTTTTAGGTCTAAGAAACTAAGTTAAGAGACTACAAATGAATGACCCATAATTTATACATATGCATAACAATTAAAATTAAATAATCAAGCTAAATATTGTTTCTATTCATTTTTATCACATTGACTTATTGTATATTACATCTAAAAATATTAGATATTTTTCTTCACCGTGGCAAAGTTTTAGGTTTTTTTATCACTATGCAAAACATATGATAGACTATAGTAGATTTAAAAAATTTATCATATTTTATTTTTCTACTCGATCACAAAATTTTAGGTTTTTCCCCACTAAAAAACAAAGTTAAAAAACTATAATTCATGACATATTTTTTATAAAATAGATAATAAATAATCAGGGTAGAATTTATTTATATTTACTATTTTCACATTAAATTATGGTTAATTAGATGTAAATATATTTAATATGTTTCTTCTCCGTCACCAAATTTCATCTTTCTTCGTCAGTAAGCCACGAAGTTAAAAGACTATAAAACATAATAGATGTAAACAATTTCTATATTTTTCTTCTTCTCCGTCACCAAAATTTTGGTTTCTTAACCTCTAAGAAACTAAGTTAAGAGACTACAAATGAATGACCCATAATTTATACATATGCATAACAATTAAAATTAAATAATCAAGCTAAATATTGTTTCTATTCATCGTATTGACATTGACTTATTGTATATTACATCTAAAAGTATTAGATATTTTTCTTCACCGTCGCAAAATTTTAGGTTTTTTTATCACTATGCAAAAAACATGATAGACTATAGTAGATTTAAAAAATTAATTATATTTTATTTTTTTACTCCATCACAAAATTTTAGGTTTTTCCCCACTAAAAAACAAAGTTAAAAGACTATAATCCATGACATATTTTTTCATAAAATAGGTAATAAATAATCAAGGTAGAATTTATTTATATTTACCATTTTTACATTGAATTTTGGTTAATTAGATGTAAATATATTATATATGTTTCTTCTCCGTCACCAAATTTAATCTTTCTTCGCGAGTAAGCCACGGAGTTAAAAGACTATAAAACATAATAGATATAAACAATTTCTATATTTTTATTCTTCTCCGTCACCAAAATTTTGGTTTCTTAACCTCTAAGAAACTAAGTTAAGTGACTACAAATGAATGACCCATAATTTATACATATGCATAACAATTAAAATTAAACAATCAAGCTAAATATAGTTTCTATTCATTTTTATCACATTGACTTATTGTATATTACATCTAAAAATATTAGATATTTTTCTTCACAGTGGCAAAGTTTTAGGTTTTTTTTATCACTATGCAAAACACGTGATAGACTATATTAGATTTAAAAAATTTATTATATTTTATTTTTCTACTCCATCACAAAATTTTAGGTTTTCCCCATTAAAAAACAAAGTTAAAAGACTATAATCCATCACATATTTTTTTATAAAATAGGTAATAAATAATCAAGCTAATATTTATTTATATTTACCATTTTCACATTGAATTATGGTTAATTAGATGTAAATATAATTAATATGTTTCTTCTCCGTCACCAAATTTCATCTTTCTTCGTGAGTAAGCCACAGAGTTAAAAAACTATAAAAAATAATAGATGTAAACAATTTCTATATTTTTCTTTTTCTCCGTCACCAAAATTTTGGTTTCTTAACCTCTAGGAAACTAAGTTAAGAGACTACAAATGAATGACCCATAATTTATACATATGCATAACAACTAAAATTAAATAATCAAGCTAAATATTGTTTCTATTCATTTTTATCACATTGACTTATTGTATATTACATCTAAAAATATTAGATATTTTTCTTTACCGTGGCAAAGTTTTAGGTTTTTTTATCACTATGCAAATAACATGATAGACTATAGTAGATTTAAAAAATTGATTATATTTTATTTTTCTACTCCATCACAAAATTTTAGGTTTTTCCCCACTAAAAAACAAAGTTAAAAGACTATAATCCATGACATATTTTTTATAAAATAGGTAATAAATGATCAAGCTAGAATTTATTTATATTTACCATTTTTACATTGATCTATGGTTAATTAGATGTAAATATATTTAATATGTTTTTTCTCCATCACCAAATTTCATCTTTCTTCGTCAGTAAGCCACGAAGTTAAAAAACTATAAAACGTAATAGATGTAAACAATTTCTATATTTTTCTTCTTCTCCGTCACCAAAATTTTGGTTTCTTAACCTCTAGGAAACTAAGTTAAGAGACTACAAATGAATGACCATAACTTATACATATGCATAATGTTGCGGTGTGAATCAGATATCAAGCTATTGATTAACTTGAATATTTAATTCTTAGAATTCACAACCGGACTTTAATTTATCCAAAGGAAAGGTCTAAAGAAATAAAGAACCTTTTGCGCGATGTAACAACAACGCTAAGAGATTCGGGGATCGGGGGTTGGTTATGCCTAGGGTAGGTATTTCATATCCTAAACATCTGTAGTACTCTACAAGAACCTTTTGTTTGTTTGTATACTAAGCTTGCTAAATGTTTGCTATGGATTGGGATTGGGTAAAAGGTGTAGGTTAAGACCTAAAGATATATATACTAAGTTTGCTCGCAAAGATGTCGCATCTTATGCTTATGTATCCTAACTAGGATAGAATCAGAGCAATCGTAGTTCACTTCACTAGGTTTGAAGAACACTTGATTACGATCAAGGTTCAAAGGGGAACAAACATTACAATGCTTGTGTAGAGTTTAAGGAAACTCTCTAAATCTAAGTTGAAAACTCAAGAAAGGGAAATAAGTAATCATGACGATGATTCTTACATAGAGTTAACAAACTCTATCCTAAGTTCTAATTGAAAGAGCACTTATAACAAGGGGTGGATTTTTAGACTTAAGCAAAGTCCAATGGACAGGTTCTAACTTAACTAAGTGTATGAATGACTTAACGAAGTCGAGGGAGGGAGATGAGCTATCTATGACCCAAAGATCAACAGAAAGACTTTCCTTTGGAAGGAGAGAGAGGGAGACAACTTTGATGAGAACTAAAGAGTTCCATCACTTGGGGGAAACTAAACTTAACAAAACAAAAAGTAATCAAACAAACATGATGAGTACAAGAAACATGGTTACAACCAAAGCATGCAAGCGTATGACAATAGGCAAGCAAAGATGAGTTCTTACAAGACTCAATGAAAGATAAAGACTTAAGCATATCTTGACAAAGATGAAGGTAATGACCAATGCAAATAAGACAAATATCATGGGGATATTACATGGAAATCAAATGAAACAAAATGATGCTTACAAGCAACAAGTAATTACAATTACATCATGGGTTTGACAAACATAGAAATCACAATAAGCACAACAAACAAGAGAAGAATGAATCACAAACTTTGAGATGATTGGGAGGGTAGAAACCCTAAAAGATACATGAGCGTTTTCAATGCAAAGTTGTTTTTACAAATGAAAATTTATAATATTAAGGCACCACATGAAAATATATACAAACACGAGATAGTTGCAAAAAGAACCACTCAAAAATAATAAAAAAATGAGGAAGTTATGATTTTTACAAATTTTAAACAATTAAAATAAAAACAAAGAAATTAATGATAAAAAAGGAGGTGAGGCGCCTGGTGGGTGTTGAACCCACCACCCTTTGAATAAGGACTCAAAACTATGCTAATTGGGCCAAGGCGCACATTTGTGAATGAAATGGAAATGAAAGAGAAAATAATGAAAACATGGCAAGGCGTGAAAAAATCAAAAAGGGTTGATCTCCACTGTGGATCGAACCCAGGATCTAGAGGTGAAAGGCGCATGAGAGAGTGAGGTTTAACCACTGGGGTGACGATACATCCATGTATTTTGCCACCCCTAAAATTTAAGTACTTAAATGGGCGCATGAAAATCTAGGCAAGGCAACAACAATGGGAAGCAAGCAAAACATGAAAAACGACAACACCATAACTTCATCAATACTCAACCAAATTGAACAAAGTTTAGGTCTATCTCACATGAAATTTCACAAGGATCACAATAGTAATGTTAATTTTTTAAGATGATGCACACAATTCAAAATTCGAATCTAAATGCAAGTTGAAGCTTAGAGATGCATTAGAGTATCTACAACTCATGACAACAAGATTTAATGACATGTAAAGGTATGCACAAATCATAAATACATAAACCAATGATTCTGATGCAAAAAGTCATACCAAATCAAGTCCAATCAAAAAAAGACATGCAAGTTGCACATATTGCCTTAAAAATGCATTTTGGAAGTTGTGAATCAAAACTGACATGAACAAAATCAAAGAAAGCCATACACATGTTCCAATTATGCTACTCATGATTATGCTCAAAGAAACAAACTCTAATCCAAACTGAATAATGAAAATACCATTCAGTTGCAACTTATGGAAGTAGTTTAGAACAAACTTGGCATTTAACCAAATTCTAAAACAACAGCTCATAACATCAATGCTTACCAATCCACAATTTTTAACAGCCACTGAATACACACATACAACTGGTGATAGCTTTTTAAGTTTGAAAATGAGACTTGACACCAGAGGCTAACAAACCTCAAAGTGACTTGGTAACCAACAAAATCATGAATAGAACACAAATTGATCATCAGAAAAAAAGGCTCCAACAACTCTGAATCATTTCAACAGAAGCAAACCAAATCAACATGTTGATAGTTACAATGAGTTGATGAACTCAAAAGGGCTATCTCAGAGCCACAACATTTTAACAATACTGATGAAGAAATAACAGACAAGCCAAACAACCATGTTAATTTCAACCAAAACAATACACATCTGCATAATGATACAAGGAACACAAAAAATGAACATGTGAAATGCCAAATGCTGCACATCTGCATAATGATACAAGGACATGAAATGAACATGTGAAATGCCAAATGCTACACATCTGCATAATGATACAAGGACATGAAATGAACATGTGAAATGCCAAATGCTACACATCTGCATAATGATACTAAAAAGTCAAAGTGAACATGCTGGAAGAACTCTTATGCTTCAAACAGTCATTTGATGAATCACTATGCCTAGCCAAACATAATGCACAACCAAGGCAAACTTGCCTAACACAGAAACAAACAGCCACAAGCAAAAGCCATAAGTGGCTTAGAACTTTGCCTTGACAGTTAGAGTTTAACAAACTCAAAATAGAAATGACTCCTGGCAGGACCAAAACAAACTCTTAAGCATAACCAAATGGACACCCTTAACAGGTTTACAATAACAAAACCAGAACACACTTCTAATGAGAAATTGAAAATCTAAGGCAACAACAAGAACAACATAAACACTGAGGAGTCAATAGCAACAGGGCAATCATCTCTTGGTATTCCAATCAATGTTTTTTGATGGATTCCAATCACAGCTTCACAAATGATCTCCTCTAAGATCAACCAACATACATAAACACTGAAAATGGCATTTTTGATCCTCAAAGGTTTAGGTATATTTCAACACACCTTGTATGAGTCATTTCAACTTCATTAATATCAAACAAGACCTAACACAATGCTCTAAGGGTAGACATGGCATTTTAAAACAGGTGAGATGCATAAAAAGATCAGAGCATGTAACATTAGCAAAACACAGCTGTGCGCACATTACAATCATAGCATATGCAAAGTCTTTACACAAAGATATATCACCAAGGCAACAAGTTTGAGAATGACATATTATACATCTTGCACTGCCCTATACTTGTACTAACAGCAATAACATCAATAAGCCCAATGGAAAATCTTAGCACTCAAATCCAACTCCAACCATGACAATTATGAACTAAAATCTCCTAGGGTTCAAACATGACTTAGGTGCAAAGATATATCATGAAATGGTTAACAAACAATTTAGACATGATATGATCAAAGCTAACAACAAAACTGGCAGATTTGCTCATAGATTAAATTTTGCAATTAAACACCAAGCATATCCAATATGTTCATGACATAAATGAAAGGATAGTAACCACTAACCTTTTGTAGACCTCCACACAAGCTTGTTGCAATATGGAATGCCTTGAGAAAAACTTCAGCTGCTGTCCAACTTTGCTTTGATGAAAACAACCCTTGCTTGCACTTGAAGGAACTTGTGACAAATCTCAAAATAAATGAGGATGAGGTTGTTTTATGCTATGGAAAGTTGATACATCATATATCCGAGGTGTATGGAGGGTTAGGATGATGAAAACAAGTCTGGACAAAGGTTTGCTTGTTTTTGTGTGTGAGGTCAAATTTGCTTGGTTTGAAGGTTGACTTTTGGGAGAATGGTGTTTTTGAGTGGTTTAAGAGTATGAACACCTTCTACACATCATTTATGGATTGTGCAGATGGTTTTTGAAGGATTGGAATATGTGGAAATGGATTTGGGAAGCCAACTGCCCAAGACAGATTTTTGATGAAACTTGGAATTTTGAAAATGAGGTAAACAAGAAAGGAACGAGAGCTGTGGTTTCCTCTTGGTTCTAAGAGTGCTCTGGTATGTAAATGACATAGAGGGAGCCTCTATTTATAGGAAAAAAGAAGGGTGAGGACAGATTTGTAACTTGGCACTTTTGGAGGGATTTTGAAAAGATAACTTTGCTTGAGGGTTTGGTGCAGCTGCAAAATTCAAATCCTTGGCTCAACTGATGCATTGCTCAAGTGGTATGGATGACATAATGGTGATTAGAGTGACTAGGCAATAGGGGGCTGTTTGCTGCAAGTGTGCCAAAAGTTTCTCTTTCTTCCTATTATATGATTAAAATACTCCCACTTGCCTCCAAGTTGCAAGACTTGCTAAACTTCCTCATTTGCTGCATTTCTCCTCTTCAAATCCTCTAAATATCAGATAGAAATAAGATCTAAGGGCTGAGAATAGAGCAATTGTCAAAGGATGAGTTTGTGAAAAATTGACAATGTGGGACTCAAGTGTTAAAACCTCATCTTGTTAAATTCATAACTCTCAGCTCATAAGGGCTATTGAGGAGTTCTACCACATTTTGGAAAGTCCTCATGTAGCTCTACAACTTTCATGTTTTCATGAGTCTCAGCTCATAAGGGCTATGGAGGAGTTCTACATCTTCAAATTTTTTTAGGTTTTTCCCCACTAAAAAACAAAGTTAAAAGACTGTAATCCATGACATATTTTTTTATAAAATAGATAATAAATAATCAAGCAAGAAATTATTTATATTTACCATTTTTACATTGAATTATGGTTAATTAGATGTAAATATATTTAATATGTTTCTTTTGCATCACCAAATTTCATCTTTCTTCGTCAGTAAGCCACGGAGTTAAAAGACTATAAAATATAATAGACGTAAACAATTTCTATATTTTTCTTCTTCTCCTTCACCAAAATTTTGGTTTCTTAACCTCTAAGAAACTAAGTTATGAGACTACAAATGAATGACCCATAATTTATACATATGCATAACAATTAAAAATAAATAATCAAGCTAAATATTTTTTCTATTCATCGTATTCACATTGACTTATTGTATATCACATCTAAAAATATTGGATATTTTTCTTCACCGTGACAAAGTTTTAGGTTTTTTTTATCACTATACAAAAAACATGATAGAATATAGTAAATTTAAAAAATTTATTATATTTTATTTTTCTACTCCATCACAAAATTTAGGTTTTCCCCCACTAAAAAACAAAGTTAAAAGACTATAATCCATGACATATTTTTAATAAAATAGGTAATAAATAATCAAGATAAAATTTAATTATATTTACCATTTTTACATTGAATTATGGTTAATTAGATGTAAATATATTTAATATGTTTCTTCTCCATCACCAAATTTCATCTTTCTTCGTCAGTAAGCCACAGAGTTAAAAGACTATAAAACATAATAGACGTAAACAATTTCTATATTTTTCTTCTTCTCCGTCACCAAAATTTTGGTTTCTTAACCTATAAGAAACTAAGTTAAGAGACTACAAATGAATGACCCATAATATATACATATGAATAACAATTAAAATTAAATAATCAAGCTAAATATTGTTTCTATTCATCGTATTCACATTGACTTATTGTATATTACATCTAAAAATATTAGATATTTTTATTCACCGTCGCAAAGTTTTAGGTTTTTTTTATCACTATGCAAAAAACATGATAGACTATAGTAGATTTAAAAAATTAATTGTATTTTATTTTTCTACTCCATCACAAAATTTTAGTTTTTCCCCACTAAAAAACAAAGTTAAAAGACTATAATCCATGATATATTTTTCATAAAATAGGTAATAAATAATCAAGCTAGAATTTATTTATATTTACCATTTTCACATTGAATTATGGATAATTAGATGTAAATATATTTAATATGTTTCTTCTCCGTCACCAAATTTCATCTTTCTTCGTCAGTAAGCCACGAAGTTAAAAGACTATAAAACATAATAGACGTAAACAATTTCTATATTTTTCTTCTTCTCCGTCACCAAAATTTAGGTTTCTTAACCTCTAAGAAACTAAGTTAAGAAACTACAAATGAATGACCCATAATTTATACATATGCATAACAATTAAATTTAAATAATCAAGCTAAATATTGTTTCTATTCATCGTATTCACATTGACTTATTGTATATTACATCTAAAAATATTAGATATTTTTCTTCACCGTCGCAAAGTTTTAGGTTTTTTTATCACTATGCAAAAAACATTATAGACTATAGTAGATTTAAAAAATTAATTATATTTTATTTTTCTACTCCATCACTAAATTTTAGGTTTTTCCCCATTAAAAAACAAAGTTAAAAGACTATAATCCATGAAATATTTTTAAATAAATAGGTAATAAATAATCAAGGTATAATTTATTTATATTTACCATTTTCACATTGAATTTTGGTTAATTAGATGTAAATATATTTAATATGTTTCTTCTTCGTCACCAAATTTCATCTTTCTTCGTCAGTAAGCCACGGAGTTAAAAGACTATAAAACATAATAGATGTAAACAATTTCTATATTTTTCTTCTTCTCCGTCACCAAAATTTTGGATTCCTAACCTCTAGGAAACTAAGTTAAGAGACTACAAACGAATGACCCATAATTTATACATATGCATAACAATTAAAATTAAATATTCAAGATAAATATTGTTTCTATTCATCGTATTCACATTGACTTATTGTATATTACATCTGAAAATAATAGATATTTTTCTTCACCGTCGCAAAGTTTTAGGTTTTTTTTATCACAATGCAAAAAACATGATAGACTATAGTAGATTTAGAAAATTAATTATATTTTATTTTTCTACTCCATCACAAAATTTTAGGTTTTTCCCCACTAAAAAACAAAGATAAAAGACTATAATCCATGACATATATTTTTATAAAATAGGTAATAAATGATCAAGCTAGAATTTATTTATATTTTCCATTTTCACATTGAATTATGGTTATTTAGATGTAAATATATTTAATATGTTTCTTCTCCATCACCAAATTTCATCTTTCTTCTTCAGTAAGCCACGGAGTTAAAAGACTATAAAACATAATAGATGTAAACAATTTCTATATTTTTCTTCTTCTCCGTCACCAAACTTTTGGTTTCTTAACCTCTAGGAAACTAAGTTAAGAGACTAAAAATGAATGACCCATAATTAAGAAATATGCATAACAATTAAAATTAAATAATCAAGCTAAATATTATTTCTATTCATCGTGTTCACATTGAATTATTGTATGTTACATCTAAAAATTTTAGATATTTTTCTTCACCGTCGCAAAGTTTTATGTTTTTTTATCACAATAAAAAAACATGATATACTATAAAAGATTTAAATAATTTATTATATTTAATTTTTCTACTCTATCACAAAATTTTAGGTTTTTTCCCTCTAAACAACAAAGTTAAAACACTATAATCCATGACATATTTTTTATAAAATAGGTAACAAATAATAAAGCTAGAATTTAATTATATTTACATTTTTTTACATTGAATTATGGATAATTAGATGTAAATATATTTAATATGTTGCTTCTCCATCACCAAATTTCATCTTTCTTCGTCAGTAAGCCACAAAGTTAGAAGACTATAAAACATAATAGATGTAAACAATTTCTATATTTTTCTTCTTCTCCGTCACCAAAATTTTGGTTTCTAAAACTCTAAGAAATTAAGTTAAGAGGCTACAAATAATTGACCCATAATTTATGCATATGCATAACAATTAAAATTAAATAATCAAGCTAAATATTATTTCTATTTATCGTATTCACATTGACTTATTGTATATTACATCTAAAAATATTAGATATTTTTCTTCACCATCGCAAAGTTTTAGGTTTTTTTGTCACTTTGAGAAAAACATGATAGACAATAGTAGATTTAAAAAATTTATAATGTTTTATTTTTCTACTCCATCACAAAATTTTAGGTTTTTTCCCACAAAAAAAACAAAGTTAAAAGACTATAATCCATGACATATTTTTAAAAAAATAGGTAATAAATAATCAAGCTAGAATTTATTTATATTTACCGTTTATACATTGAATTATGGTTAATTAGATTTAAATATATTTAATATGTTTCATCTTCATCACCAAATTTTATCTTTCTTCGTCAGTAAGCCACAGAGTTAAAAGACTATAAAACATAATAGATGTAAACAATTTCTATAATTTTCTTCTTCTCCGTCACAAAAATTTTGGTTTCTCAACCTTTAAGAAACTAAGTTAAGAGACTACAAATGAATGACCCATAATTAATACATATGCATAACAATTAAATATAAATAATCAAGTCCAATATTTGTTCTATTCATCGTATTCACATTGACTTATGGTATATTACATCTAAAAATATTAGATATTTTTCTTCACCATCGCAAAGTTTTAGGTTTTTTTTATCACTATGCAAAAAACATGATAGACTATAGTAGATTTAAATAATTTATTATATTTTATTTTTCTACTCCATCAAAAAATTTTAGGTTTTTTCCCACGAAAAAACAAAGTTAAAAGACTATAATCCATGACATATTTTTAAAAAAATAGGTATCAGATAATCAAGCTAGAATTTATTTATATTTACCATTTTAACATTGAATTATGGTTAATTAGATGTAAATATATTTAATATGTTTTTTCTCCATCACCAAATTTCATCTTTCTTATTTAGTAAGCCACGGAGTTAAAAGACTATAAAACATAAGGGATGTAAACAATTTCTATATTTTTTTTCTTCTCCGTCACCAAAATTTTGGTTTCTTAACCTCTAAGAAACTAAGTTAAGAGACTACAAATGAATGACCCATAATTTATACATATGCATAATGTTTAAAATTAAATAATCAAGATAAATATTGTTTCTATTCATTGTATTCACATTGACTTATTGTATATTACATCTAAAAATATTAGATATATTTCTTAACCGTCGCAAAGTTTTAGGTTTTTTTATCACAATGAAAAAAACATGATAGACTATAGTAGATTTAAATAATTTATTATATTTTATTTTTCTACTCAATCACAAAATTTTAGGTTTTTTCCCACTAAAACAAAGTTAAAAGACTATAATCCATGACATATTTTTTATAAAATAAGTAACAAATAATTAAGCTAGAATTTATTTATATTTACCATTTTTACATTGAATTATGGTTAATTAGATGTAAATATATTTAATATGTTTCTTCTCCATCACCAAATTTAATATTTCTTCATCAGTAAGCCACAGAGTTAAAAGACTATAAAACATAATAGATGTAAACAATTTCTATATTTTTCTTCTTCTCCGTCACCAAAATTTTGGTTCCTTAACCTCTAAGAAACTTAGTTAAGAGACTACAAATGAATGACCCATAATTAATACATATGCATAACAATTAAAATTAAACAATCAAGCTCAATATATGTTGTAGTCATCGTATTCCCATTGACTTATGGTATATTGCATCTAAAAATATTAGATATTTTTCTTCACCATCGCAAAGTATTAGGTTTTTTTATCACTAGGCAAAAAACATGATAGACTATAGTAGATTTAAATAATTTATTATATATTTTTTATCTACTCAATCGTAAAATTTTAGGTCTTTTCCCACTAAAAAAAAGTTAAAAGACTATAATCCATGACATATTTTTTATAACATAGGTAACAAATAATGAAGCTAGAACTTATTTATATCTACCATTTTTACATTGAATTATGGTTAATTAGATGTAAATATATTTAATATGTTTCTTCTCCATCACCAAATTTAATCTTTCTTCGTCAGTAAGCCACGGAGTTAAAAGACTATAAAACATAATAGATGTAAACAATTTCTATATTTTTCTTCTTCTCCGTCACCAAAATTTTGGTTTCTTAACCTCTAGGAAACTAAGTTAAGAGACTACAAATGAATGACCCGTAATTTATACATATGCATAAAAATTAAAATTAAATATTCAAGTTAAATTTTTTTTATTCATCGTATTCACATTGACTTATTGTATATTACATCTAAAAATGTTAGATACTTTAATTCACCGTCGCAAAGTTTTAGGTTTTTTTATCACAATGCAAAAAACATGATAGACAATAGTGGATTTAAATAATTTATTATATTTTATTTTTCTACTCCATCACAAAATTTTAGGTTTTTCCCCACAAAAAAACAAAGTTAAAAGAGTATAATCCATGACATATTTTTTATAAAATAGGTAACAAATAATCAAGCTAGAATTTATTTATATTTACAATTTTTACATTGAATTATGGTTAATTAGATGTAAATATATTTAATATGTTTCTTCTCCATCACCAAATTTCATCTTTCTTCGTCAGTAAGCCACAAAGTTAAAAGACTATAAAACATAATAGATATAAACAATTTCTATATTTTTCTTCTTCTCCGTCACCAAAATTGTTGTTTCTAAACCTCTAAGAAACTAAGTTAAGAGACTACAAATGAATGACCCATAATTTATACATATGCATAACAATTAAAATTAAATAATCAAGCTAAATATTGTTTCTATTTATCGTATTCACATTGACTTATTGTATATTACATCTAAAAATATTAAATATTTTTCTTCACTATTGCAAAGTTTTAGGTTTTTTTTATCACGATGAAAAAAACATGATAGACTATAGTAGATTTAAAAAATTTATTATGTTTTATTTTTCTTCTCCGTCTCAAAATTTTAGGTTTTTTCCCACTAAAAAACAAAGTTAGAAGACTATAGTCCATGACATATTTTTTTATAAAATAGGTAATAAATAATCAAGCTAGAATTTATTTATATTTACAATTTTCACATTGAATTATGGTTAATTAGATGTCAATATTTTTAATATGTTTCATCTTCATCACCAAATTTTATCTTTCTTCGTCAGTAAGCCAAGAAGTTAAAAGACTATAAAACATAATAGATGTAAACAATTTCTATATTTTTCTTCTTCTCCGTCACCTAAATTTTGGTTTCTCAATCTTTAAGAAACTAAGTTAAGAGACTACAAATGAATGACCCATAATTAATACATATGCGTAACAATTAAAATTAAATAATCAAGTCCAATATTTGTTCTATTCATTGTATTCACATTGACTTATGGTATATTACATTTAAAAATATTAGATATTTTTCTTCACCATCGCAAAGTTTTAGGTTTTTTTTATCACTATGCAAAAAACATGATAGACTATAGTAGATTTAAATAATTTATTATATTTTATTTTTCTACTCCATTACAAAATTTTAGGTTTTTTCCCACGAAAAAACAAAGTTAAAAGACTATAATCCATGACATATTTTTTTATAAAATAGGTAACAAATAATCAAGCTAGAATTTATTTATATTTACCATTTTAACATTGAATTATGGTTAATTAGATGTAAATATATTTAATATGTTTCTTCTCCATCACCAAATTTCATCTTTCTTATTTAGTAAGCCACAGAGTTAAAAGACTATAAAACATAAGGGATGTAAACAATTTCTATATTTGTTTTTTCTCCGTCACCTAAATTTTGGTTTCTCAACCTTTAAGAAACTAAGTTAAGAGACTACAAATGAATGACCCATAATTAATACATATGCGTAACAATTAAAATTAAATAATCAAGTCCAATATTTGTTCTATTCATTGTATTCACATTGACTTATGGTATATTACATTTAAAAATATTAGATATTTTTCTTCACCGTCGCAAAGTTTTAGGTTTTTTTATCACAATGCAAAAAACATGATAGACTATGGTAGATTTAAATAATTTATTATATTTTATTTTTCTACTCAATCACAAAATTTTAGGTTTTTTCCCACTAAAAAAAAGTTAAAAGACTATAATCCATGACATATTTTTTATAAAATCGGTAACAAATAATCAAGCTAGAATTTATTTATATTTACCATTTTTACATTGAATTATGGTTAATTAGATGTAAATATATTTAATATGTTTCTTCTCCATCACCAAATTTAATATTTCTTCATCAGTAAGCCACAGGGTTAAAAGACTATAAAACATAATAGATGTAAACAATTTCTATATTTTTCTTCTTCTCCGTCACCAAAATTTTGGTTTCTTAACCTCTAGGAAACTAAGTTAAGAGACTACAAATGAATGACCCATAATTAATACATATGCATAACAATTAAAATTAAACAATCAAGCTCAATATATGTTCTATTCATCATATTCCCAATGACTTATGGTATATTGCATCTAAAAATATTAGATATTTTTCTTCACCATCACAAAGTTTTAGGTTTTTTTATCACTATGCAAAAAACATGATAGACTATAGTAGATTTAAATAATTTATTATATATTTTTTATCTACTCAATCGCAAAATTTTAGGTTTTTTCCCACTTAAAAAAAGTTACAAGACTATAATCCATGACATATTTTTTATAACATAGGTAACAAATAATGAAGCTAGAACTTATTTATATTTACCATTTTTACATTGAATTATGGTTAATTAGATGTAAATATATTTAATATGTTTCTTCTCCATCACCAAATTTAATCTTTCTTCGTCAGTAAGCCACAGAGTTAAAAGACTATAAAACATAATAGATGTAAACAATTTCTATATTTTTCTTCTTCTCCGTCACCAAAATTTTGGTTTCTTAACCTCTAGGAAACTAAGTTAAGAGACTACAAATGAATGACCCATAATTTATACATATGCATAAAAATTAAAATTAAATAATCAAGTTAAATTTTTTTTATTCATCGTATTCACATTGACTTATTGTATATTACATCTAAAAATGTTAGATACTTTAATTCACCGTCGCAAAGTTTTAGGTATTTTTATCACAATGCAAAAAACATGATAGACAATAGTGGATTTAAATAATTTATTATATTTTATTTTTCTACTCCATCACAAAATTTTAGGTTTTTCCCCACAAAAAAACAAAGTTAAAAGAGTATAATCCATGACATATTTTTTATAAAATAGGTAACAAATAATCAAGCTAGAATTTATTTATATTTACAATTTTTACATTGAATTATGGTTAATTAGATGTAAATATATTTAATATGTTTCTTCTCCATCACCAAATTTCATCTTTCTTCGTCAGTAAGCCACAGAGTTAAAAGACTATAAAACATAATAGATATAAACAATTTCTATATTTTCTTCTTCTCCGTCACCAAAATTTTTGTTTCTAAACCTCTAAGAAACTAAGTTAAGAGACTACAAATGAATGACCCATAATTTATACATATGCATAACAATTAAAATTAAATAATCAAGCTAAATATTGTTTCTATTCATCGTATTCACATTGACTTATTGTATATTACATCTAAAAATATTAAATATTTTTCTTCACTATTGCAAAGTTTTAGGTTTTTTTATCACTATTAAAAAAACATGATAGACTATAGTAGATTTAAAAAATTTATTATGTTTTATTTTTCTTCTCCGTCTCAAAATTTTAGGTTTTTTCCCACGAAAAAACAAAGTTAAAAGACTATAGTCCATGACATATTTTTTTATAAAATAGGTAATAAATAATCAAGCTAGAATTTATTTATATTTACAATTTTCACATTGAATTATGG
Source organism: Lathyrus sativus (assembly GCA_963859935.3). NCBI lineage: Eukaryota > Viridiplantae > Streptophyta > Magnoliopsida > Fabales > Fabaceae > Lathyrus > Lathyrus sativus. The sequence goes on from OZ012740.1 coordinate 6,250,288, forward strand.
TTAATTAGATGTAAATATATTTAATATGTTTCATCTTCATCACCAAATTTTATCTTTCTTCGTCAGTAAGCCATAGAGTTAAAAGACTATAAAACATAATAGATGTAAACAATTTATATATTTTTCTTCTTCTCCGTCACCAAAATTTTGGTTTCTCAACCTTTAAGAAACTAAGTTAAAAGACTACAAATGAATGACCCATAATTAATACATATGCATAACAATTAAAATTAAATAATCAAGTCCAATATTTGTTCTATTCATTGTATTCACATTGACTTATGGTATATTAAATCTAAAAATATTAGATATTTCTCTTCACCATCGCAAAGTTTTAGGTTTTTTTATCAATATGCAAAAAACATGATAGACTATAGTATATTTAAATACTTTATTATATTTTATTTTTCTACTCCATCACAAAATTTTAGGTTTTTTCCCACGAAAAAACAAAGTTAATAGACTATAATCCATGACATATTTTTTTTATAAAATAGGTAACAAATAATCAAGCTAGAATTTATTTATATTTACCATTTTAACATTGAATTATGGTTAATTAGATGTAAATATATTTAATATGTTTCTTCTCCATCACCAAATTTCATCTTTCTTATTTAGTAAGCCACAAAGTTAAAAGACTATAAAACATAAGGGATGTAAACAATTTCTATATTTGTTTTTTCTCCGTCACCAAAATTTTGATTTCTTAACCTCTAAGAAACTAAGTTAAGAGACTACAAATGAATGACCCATAATTTATATATATGCATAACGTTTAAAATTAAATAATCAAGATAAATATTGTTTCTATTCATTGTATTCACATTGACTTATTGTATATTACATCTAAAAATATTAGATATTTTTCTTCACCGTCGCAAAGCTTTAGGTTTTTTTATCACAATGCAAAAAACATGATAGACTATGGTAGATTTAAATAATTTATTATATTTTATTTTTCTACTCAATCACAAAATTTTAGGTTTTTTCCCACTAAAAAAAAGTTAAAAGACTATAATCCATGACATATTTTTTATAAAATAGGTAACAAAAAATTAAGCTAGAATTTATTTATATTTACCATTTTTACATTGAATTATGGTTAATTACATGTAAATATATTTAATATGTTTCTTCTCCATCACCAAATTTAATATTTCTTCATCAGTAAGCCACAGAGTTAAAAGACTATAAAACATAATAGATGTAAACAATTTCTATATTTTTCTTCTTCTCCGTCACCAAAATTTTGGTTTCTTAACCTCTAGGAAACTAAGTTAAGAGACTACAAATGAATGACCCATAATTAATACATATGCATAACAATTAAAATTAAACAATCAAGCTCAATATATGTTCTATTCATCATATTCCCATTGACTTATGGTATATTGCATCTAAAAATATTAGATATTTTTATTCACCATCACAAAGTTTTAGGTTTTTTTATCACTATGCAAAAAACATGATAGACTATAGTAGATTTAAATAATTTATTATATATTTTTTTTCTACTCAATCGCAAAATTTTAGGTTTTTTCCCACTTAAAAAAAGTTAAAAGACTATAATCCATGACATATTTTTTATAACATAGGTAACAAATAATGTAGCTAGAATTTATTTATATTTACCATTTTTACATTGAATTATGGTTAATTAGATGTAAATATATTTAATATGTTTCTTCTCAATCACCAAATTTAATCTTTCTTCGTCAGTAAGCCACTGAGTTAAAAGACTATAAAACATAATAGATGTAAACAATTTCTATATTTTTCTTCTTCTCCGTCACTAAAATTTTGGTTTCTTAACCTCTAGGAAACTAAGTTAAGAGACTACAAATGAATGACCTATAATTTATACATATGCTTAACAATTAAAATTAAATATTCAAGTTAATTTTTTTTTATTCATCATATTCACATTGACTTATTGTATATTACATCTAAAAATGTTAGATATTTTAATTCACCATCGAAAAGTTTTAGGTTTTTTTATCACAATGCAAAAAACATGATAGACTATAGTGGATTTAAATAATTTATTATATTTTATTTTTCTACTCCATCACAAAATATTAGGTTTTTCCCCACAAAAAAACAAAGTTAAAAGAGTATAATCCATGACATATTTTTTATAAAATAAGTAACAAATAATCAAGCTAGAATTTATTTATATTTACCATTTTTACATTGAATTATGGTTAATTAGATGTAAATATATTGAATATGTTTCTTCTCCATCACCAAATTTCATCTTTCTTCGTCAGTAAGCCACAAAGTTAAAAGACTATAAAACATAATAGATGTAAACAATTTCTATATTTTTCTTCTTCTCCGTCATCAAAATTTTTTGTTCTAAACCTCTAAGAAACTAAGTTAAGAGACTACAAATGAATGACCCATAATTTATACATATGCATAACAATTAAAATTAAATAATCAAGCTAAATATTGTTTCTATTCATCGTATTCACATTGACTTATTGTATATTACATCTAAAAATATTAAATATTTTTCTTCACTATTGCAAAGTTTTAGGTTTTTTTATCACTATGAAAAAAACATGATAGACTATAGTAGATTTAAAAAATTTATTATGTTTTATTTTTCTTCTCCGTCTCAAAATTTTAGGTTTTTTCCCACTAAAAAACAAAGTTAAAAGACTATAGTCCATGACCTATTTTTTATAAAATAGGTAATAAATAATCAAGCTAGAATTTATTTATATTTACAATTTTAACATTGAATTATGGTTAATTATATGTAAATATATTTAATATGTTTCATCTTCATCACCAAATTTTATCTTTCTTCGTTAGTAAGCCACAGAGTTAAAAGACTATAAAACATAATAGATGTAAACAATTTATATATTTTTCTTCTTCTCCGTCACCAAAATTTTGGTTTCTCAACCTTTAAGAAACTAAGTTAAGAGACTACAAATGAATGACCCATAATTAATACATATGCGTAACAATTAAAATTAAATAATCAAGTCCAATATTTGTTCTATTCATTGTATTCACATTGACTTATGGTATATTACATTTAAAAATATTAGATATTTTTCTTCACCATCGCAAAGTTTTAGGTTTTTTTTATCACTATGCAAAAAACATGATAGACTATAGTAGATTTAAATAATTTATTATATTTTATTTTTCTACTCCATTACAAAATTTTAGGTTTTTTCCCATGAAAAAATAAAGTTAAAAGACTATAATCCATGACATATTTTTTTATAAAATAGGTAACAAATAATCAAGCTAGAATTTATTTATATTTACCATTTTAACATTGAATTATGGTTAATTAGATGTAAATATATTTAATATGTTTCTTCTCCATCACCAAATTTCATCTTTCTTATTTAGTAAGCCACAGAGTTAAAAGACTATAAAACATAAGGGATGTAAACAATTTCTATATTTTTTTTCTTCTCCGTCACCAAAATTTTGGTTTCTTAACCTCTAAGAAACTAAGTTAAAAGACTACAAATGAATGACCCATAATTTATACATATGCATAACGTTAAAAATTAAATAATCAAGATAAATATTGTTTCTATTCATTGTATTCACATTGACTTATTTTATATTACATCTAAAAATATTAGATATTTTTCTTCACCGTCGCAAAGTTTTAGGTTTTTTTATCACAATGCAAAAAAACATGATAGACTATGATAGATTTAAATAATTTATTATATTTTATTTTTCTACTCAATCACAAAATTTTAGGTTTTTTCCCACTAAAAAAAAGTTAAAAGACTATAATCCATGACATATTTTTTATAAAATAGGTAACAAATAATCAAGCTAGAATTTATTTATATTTACCATTTTTACATTGAATTATGGTTAATTAGATGTAAATATATTTAATATGTTTCTTCTCCATCACCAAATTTAATATTTCTTCATCAGTAAGCCAAAGAGTTAAAAGACTATAAAACATAATAGATGTAAACAATTTCTATATTTTTCTTCTTCTCCGTCACCAAAATTTTGGTTTCTTAACCTCTAGGAAACTAAGTTAAGAGACTACAAATGAATGACCTATAATTAATACATATGCATAACAATTAAAATTAAACAATCAAGCTCAATATATGTTCTATTCATCATATTCCCATTGACTTATGATATATTGCATCTAAAAATATTAGATATTTTTCTTCACCATCACAAAGTTTTAGGTTTTTTTATCACTATGCAAAAAACATGATAGACTATAGTAGATTTAAATAATTTATTATATATTTTTTATCTACTCAATCGCAAAATTTTAGGTTTTTTCCCACTTAAAAAAAGTTACAAGACTATAATCCATGACATATTTTTTATAACATAGGTAACAAATAATGAAGCTAGAACTTATTTATATTTACCATTTTTACATTGAATTATGGTTAATTAGATGTAAATATATTTAATATGTTTCTTCTCCATCACCAAATTTAATCTTTCTTCGTCAGTAAGCCACGGAGTTAAAAGACTATAAAACATAATAGATGTAAACAATTTCTATATTTTTCTTCTTCTCCGTCACCAAAATTTTGGTTTCTTAACCTCTAGGAAACTAAGTTAAGAGACTACAAATGAATGACCCATAATTTATACATATGCATAAAAATTAAAATTAAATATTCAAGTTAATTTTTTTTATTCATCGTATTCACATTGACTTATTGTATATTACATCTAAAAATGTTAGATACTTTAATTCACCGTCGCAAAGTTTTAGGTTTTTTTATCACAATGCAAAAAACATGATAGACAATAGTGGATTTAAATAATTTATTATATTTTATTTTTCTACTCCATCACAAAACTTTAGGTTTTTCCCCACAAAAAAACAAAGTTAAAAGAGTATAATCCATGACATATTTTTTATAAAATAGGTAACAAATAATCAAGCTAGAATCTATTTATATTTACCATTTTTACATTGAATTATGGTTAATTAGATGTAAATATATTGAATATGTTTCTTCTCCATCACCAAATTTCATCTTTCTTCGTCAGTAAGCCACAGAGTTAAAAGACTATAAAACATAATAGATGTAAACAATTTCTATATTTTTCTTCTTCTCCGTCACCAAAATTTTTGTTTCTAAACCTCTAAGAAACTAAGTTAAGAGACTACAAATGAATGACCCATAATTTATACATATGCATAACAATTAAAATTAAATAATCAAGCTAAATATTGTTTCTATTCATCGTATTCACATTGACTTATTGTATATTACATCTAAAAATATTAAATATTTTTCTTCACTATTGCAAAGTTTTAGGTTTTTTTTATCACTATGAAAAAAACATGATAGACTATAGTAGATTTAAAAAATTTATTATGTTTTATTTTTCTTCTCCGTCTCAAAATTTTAGGTTTTTTCCCACTAAAAAACAAAGTTAAAAGACTATAGTCCATGACATATTTTTTATAAAATAGGTAATAAATAATCAAGCTAGAATTTATTTATATTTACAATTTTCACATTGAATTATGGTTAATTATATGTAAATATATTTAATACGTTTCATCTTCATCACCAAATTTTATCTTTCTTCGTTAGTAAGCCACAGAGTTAAAAGACTATAAAACATAATAGATGTAAACAATTTATATATTTTTCTTCTTCTCCGTCACCAAAATTTTGGTTTCTCAACCTTTAAGAAACTAAGTTAAGAGACTACAAATGAATGACCCATAACTAATACATATGCGTAACAATTAAAATTAAATAATCAAGTCCAATATTTGTTCTATTCATTGTATTCACATTGACTTATGGTATATTACATTTAAAAATATTAGATATTTTTCTTCACCATCGCAAATATTTAGGTTTTTTTATCACTATGCAAAAAACATGATAGACTATAGTAGATTTAAATAATTTATTATATTTTATTTTTCTACTCCATTACAAAATTTTAGGTTTTTTCCCACGAAAAAACAAAGTTAAAAGACTATAATCCATGACATATTTTTTTATAAAATAGGTAACAAATAATCAAGCTAGAATTTATTTATATTTACCATTTTAACATTGAATTATGGTTAATTAGATGTAAATATATTTAATATGTTTCTTCTCCATCACCAAATTTCATCTTTCTTATTTAGTAAGCCACAGAGTTAAAAGACTATAAAACATAAGGGATGTAAACAATTTCTATATTTTTTTTCTTCTCCGTCACCAAAATTTTGGTTTCTTAACATCTAAGAAACTAAGTTAAAAGACTACAAATGAATGACCCATAATTTATACATATGCATAACGTTAAAAATTAAATAATCAAGATAAATATTGTTTCTATTCATTGTATTCACATTGACTTATTGTATATTACATCTAAAAATATTAGATATTTTTCTTCACCGTCGCAAAGTTTTAGGTTTTTTTTATCACAATGCAAAAAACATGATAGACTATGATAGATTTAAATAATTTATTATATTTTATTTTTCTACTCAATCACAAAATTTTAGGTTTTTTCCCACTAAAAAAAAGTTAAAAGACTATAATCCATGACATATTTTTTATAAAATAGGTAACAAATAATCAAGCTAGAATTTATTTATATTTACCATTTTTACATTGAATTATGGTTAATTAGATGTAAATATATTTAATATGTTTCTTCTCCATCACCAAATTTAATATTTCTTCATCAGTAAGCCACAGAGTTAAAAGACTATATAACATAAAAGATGTAAACAATTTCTATATTTTTCTTCTTCTCCGTCACCAAAATTTTGGTTTCTTAACCTCTAGGAAACTAAGTTAAGAGACTACAAATGAATGACCCATAATTAATACATATGCATAACAATTAAAATTAAACAATCAAGCTCAATATATGTTCTATTCATCATATTCCCATTGACTTATGGTATATTGCATCTAAAAATATTAGATATTTTTCTTCACCATCACAAAGTTTTAGGTTTTTTTATCACTATGCAAAAAACATGATAGACTATAGTAGATTTAAATAATTTATTATATATTTTTTATCTACTCAATCGCAAAATTTTAGGTTTTTTCCCACTTAAAAAAAGTTACAAGACTATAATCCATGACATATTTTTTATAACATAGGTAACAAATAATGAAGCTAGAATTTATTTATATTTACCATTTTTACATTGAATTATGGTTAATTAGATGTAAATATGTTTAATATGTTTCTTCTCCATCACCAAATTTAATCTTTCTTCGTCAGTAAGCCACGGAGTTAAAAGACTATAAAACATAATTAATGTAAACAATTTCTATATTTTTCTTCTTCTCCGTCACCAAAATTTTGGTTTCTTAACCTCTAGGAAACTAAGTTAAGAGACTACAAATGAATGACCCATAATTTATACATATGCCTAAAAATTAAAATTAAATATGCAAGTTAAATTTTTTTATTCATCGTATTCACATTGACTTATTGTATATTACATCTAAAAATGTTAGATACTTTAATTCACCGTCGCAAAGTTTTAGGTTTTTTTATCACAATGCAAAAAACATGATAGACAATAGTGGATTTAAATAAATTATTATATTTTATTTTTCTACTCCATCATAAAACTTTAGGTTTTTCCCCACAAAAAAACAAAGTTAAAAGAGTATAATCCATGACATATTTTTTATAAAATAGGTAACAAATAATCAAGCTAGAATCTATTTATATTTACAATTTTTACATTGAATTATGGTTAATTAGATGTAAATATATTTAATATGTTTCTTCTCCATCACCAAATTTCATCTTTCTTCGTCAGTAAGCCACAAAGTTAAAAGACTATAAAACATAATAGATGTAAACAATTTCTATATTTTTCTTCTTCTCCGTCACCAAAATTTTTGTTTCTAAACCTCTAAGAAACTAAGTTAAGAGACTACAAATGAATGACCCATAATTTATACATATGCATAACAATTAAAATTAAATAATCAAGCTAAATATTGTTTCTATTCATCGTATTCACATTGACTTATGATATATTACATCTAAAAATATTAAATATTTTTCTTCACTATTGCAAAGTTTTAGGTTTTTTTATCACTATGAAAAACATATGATAGACTATAGTAGATTTAAAAAATTTATTATGTTTTATTTTTCTTCTCCGTCTCAAAATTTTAGGTTTTTTCCCACTAAAAAACAAAGTTAAAAGACTATAGTCCATGACATATTTTTTATAAAATAGGTAATAAATAATCAAGCAAGAATTTATTTATATTTACAATTTTCACATTGAATTATGGTTAATTAGATGTAAATATATTTAATATGTTTCATCTTCATCACCAAATTTTATCTTTCTTCGTCAGTAAGCCACAGAGTTAAAAGACTATAAAACATAATAGATGTAAACAATTTATATATTTTTCTTCTTCTCCGTCACCAAAATTTTGGTTTCTCAACCTTTAAGAAACTAAGTTAAGAGACTACAAATGAATGACCCATAATTAATACATATGCATAACAATTAAAATTAAATAATCAAGTCCAATATTTGTTCTATTCATTGTATTCACATTGACTTATGGTATACTAAATCTAAAAATATTAGATATTTCTCTTCTCCATCGCAAAGTTTGAGGTTTTTTTTATCACTATGCAAAAAACATGATAGACTATAGTAGATTTAAATACTTTATTATATTTTATTTTTCTACTCCATCACAAAATTTTAGGTTTTTTCCCACGAAAAAACAAAGTTAAAAGACTATAATCCATGACATATTTTTTTATAAAATAGGTAACAAATAATCAAGCTAGAATTTATTTATATTTACCATTTTTACATTGAATTATGGTTAATTAGATGTAAATATATTTAATATGTTTCTTCTCCATCACCAAATTTCATCTTTCTTATTTAGTAAGCCACAGAGTTAAAAGACTATAAAACATAAGGGATGTAAACAATTTCTATATTTGTTTTCTTCTCCGTCACCAAAATTTTGATTTCTTAACCTCTAAGAAACTAAGTTAAGAGACTACAAATGAATGAACCATAATTTATACATATGCATAACGTTTAAAATTAAATAATCAAGATAAATATTGTTTCTATTCATTGTATTCACATTGACTTATTGTATATTACATCTAAAAATATTAGATATTTTTCTTCACCGTCGCAAAGTTTTAGTTTTTTTTTATCACAATGCAAAAAACATGATAGACTATAGTAGATTTAAATAATTTATTATATTTTATTTTTCTACTCAATCACAAAATTTTAGGTTTTTTCCCACTAAAAAAAAGTTAAAAGACTATAATCCATGACATATTTTTTATAAAATAGGTAACAAATAATCAAGCTAGAATTTATTTATATTTAACATTTTTACATTGAATTATGGTTAATTAGATGTAAATATATTTAATATGTTTCTTCTCCATCACCAAATTTAATATTTCTTCATCAGTAAGCCACAAAGTTAAAAGACTATAAAACGTAATAGATGTAAACAATTTCTATATTTTTCTTCTTCTCCGTCACCAAAATTTTGGTTTCTTAACCTCTAGGAAACTAAGTTAAGAGACTACAAATGAATGACCCATAATTAATACATATGCATAACAATTAAAATTAAACAATCAAGCTCAATATATGTTTTATTCTTCGTATTCCCATTGAATTATGGTATATTGCATCTAAAAATATTAGATATTTTTCTTCACCATCGCAAAGTTTTAGGTTTTTTTATCACTATGCAAAAAACATGATAGACTATAGTAGATTTAAATAATTTATTATATATTTTTTTTCTACTCAATCGCAAAATTTTAGGTTTTTTCCCACTGAAAAAAAGTTAAAAGAATATAATCCATGACATATTTTTTATAACATAGGTAACAAATAATGAAGCTAGAATTTATTTATATTTACCATTTTTACATTGAATTATGGTTAATTAGATGTAAATATATTTTATATGTTTCTTCTCCATCACCAAATTTAATCTTTCTTCGTTAGTAAGCCACGGAGTTAAAAGACTATAAAACATAATAGATGTTAACAATTTCTATATTTTTCTTCTTCTCCGTCACCGAAATTTTGGTTTCTTAACCTCTAGGAAACTAAGTTAAGAGACTACAAATGAATGACCCATAATTTATACATATGCATAACAATTAAAATTAAATATTCAAGTTAAATTTTTTTTATTCATCGTATTCACATTGGCTTATTGTATATTACATCTAAAAATGTTAGATACTTTAATTCACCGTCGCAAAGTTTTAGTTTTTTTTATCACAATGCAAAAAACATGATAGACAATAGTGGATTTAAATAATTTATTATATTTTATTTTTCTACTCAATCACAAAATTTTAGGTTTTTTCCCACTAAAAAAAAGTTAAAAGACTATAATCCATGACATATTTTTTATAAAATAGGTAACAAATAATCAAGCTAGAATTTATTTATATTTAACATTTTTAGATTGAATTATGGTTAATTAGATGTAAATATATTTAATATGTTTCTTCTCCATCACCAAATTTCATCTTTCTTCGTCAGTAAGCCACAGAGTTAAAAGACTATAAGAAACAATTTCTATATTTTTTTTCTTCTCCGTCACCAAAATTTTGGTTTCTTAACCTATAAGAAACTAAGTTAATAGACTACAAATGAATGACCCATAATATATACATATGAATAACAATTAAAATTAAATAATCAAGCTAAATATTGTTTCTATTCATCGTATTCACATTGACTTATTGTATATTACATCTAAAAATATTAAATATTTTTCTTCACTATTGCAAAGCTTTAGGTTTTTTTTATCACTACGAAAAAAACATGATAGACTATAGTAGATTTAAAAATTTATTATGTTTTATTTTTCTTCTCCTTCTCAAAATTTTAGGTTTTTTCCCACTAAAAAACAAAGTTAAAAGACTATAGTCCATGACATATTTTTTATAAAATAGGTAAGAAATAATCAAGCTAGAATTTATTTATATTTACAATTTTCACATTGAATTATGGTTAATTAGATGTAAATATATTTAATATGTTTCATCTTCATCACCAAATTTTATCTTTCTTCGTCAGTAAGCCACAGAGTTAAAAGACTATAAAACATAATAGATGTAAACAATTTCTATATTTTTCTTCTTCTCCGTCACCAAAATTTTGGCTTCTCAACCTTTAAAAAACTAAGTTAAGAGACTACAAATGAATGACCCATAATTAATACATATGCATAACAATTAAAATTAAATAATCAAGTCCAATATTTTTTCTATTCATTGTATTCACATTGACTTATGGTATATTACATCTAAAAATATTAGATATTTTTCTTCACCATCGCAAAGTTTTAGGTTTTTTTTATCACTATGCAAAAAAAATGATAGACTATAGTAGATTTAAATAATTTATTATATTTTATTTTTCTACTCCATCACAAAATTTTAGGTTTTTTCCCACGAAAAAACAAAGTTAAAAGACTATAATCCATGACATATTTTTTTATAAAATAGGTAACAAATAATCAAGCTAGAATTTATTTATATTTACCATTTTAACATTGAATTATGGTTAATTAGATGTAAATATATTTAATATGTTTCTTCTCCATCACCAAATTTCATCTTTCTTATTTAGTAAGCCACAGAGTTAAAAGACTATAAAACATAAGGGATGTAAACAATTTCTATATTTTTTTTCTTCTCCGTCACCAAAATTTTGATTTCTTAACCTCTAAGAAACTAAGTTAAGAGACTACAAATGAATGACCCATAATTTATACATATGCATAACGTTAAAAATTAAATAATCAAGATAAATATTGTTTCTATTCATTGTATTCACATTGACTTATTGTATATTACATCTAAAAATATTAGATATTTTTATTCACCATCACAAAGTTTTAGGTTTTTTTATCACTATGCAAAAAACATGATAGACTATAGTAGATTTAAATAATTTATTATATTTTATTTTTCTACTCCATCACAAAATTTTAGGTTTTTCCCCACAAAAAAACAAAGTTAAAAGAGTATAATCCATGACATATTTTATATAAAATAAGTAACAAATAATCAAGCTAGAATTTATTGATATTTACCATTTTTACATTGAATTATGGTTAATTAGATTTAAATATATTTAATATGTTTCTTCTCCATCACCAAATTTCATCTTTCTTCGTCAGTAAGCCACAGAGTTAAAAGACTATAAAACATAATAGATGTAAACAATTTCTATATTTTTCTTCTTCTCCGTCACCAAAATTTTTGTTTCTAAACCTCTAAGAAACTAAGTTAAGAGACTACAAATGAATGACCCATAAATTATACATATGCATAACAATTAAAATTAAATAATCAAGCTAAATATTGTTTCTATTCATCGTATTCACATTGACTTATTGTATATTACATCTAAAAATATTAAATATTTTTCTTCACTATTGCAAAGTTTTAGGTTTTTTTATCACTATGAAAAAAACATGATAAACTATAGTAGATTTAAAAAATTTATTATGTTTTATTTTTCTTCTCTGTGTCAAAATTTTAGGTTTTTTCCCACTAAAAAACAAATTTAAAAGACTATAGTCCATGACATATTTTTTATAAAATAGGTAATAAATAATCAAGCTAGAATTTATTTATATTTACAATTTTCACATCGAATTATGGTTAATTAGATGTAAATATATTTCATATGTTTCATCTTCATCACCAAATTTCATCTTTCTTCGTCAGTAAGCCACAAAGTTAAAAGACTATAAGACATAATACATGTAAACAATTTCTATATTTTTCATCTTCTCCGTCACCAAAATTTTGGTGTTTCAACCTTTAAGAAACTAAGTTAAGAGACTACAAATGAATGACCAATAATTAATACACATGCATAAAAATTAAAATTAAATAATCAAGTCCAATATTTGTTCTATTCATCGTATTCACATTGACTTATGGTATATTACATCTAAAAATATTAGATATTTTTCTTCACCATCGCAAAGTTTTAGGTTTTTTTATCACTATGCAAAAAACATGATAGACTAAAGTAGATTTAAATTATTTATTATATTTTATTTTTCTACTCCATCACAAAATTTTAGGTTTTTTCCCACTAAAATAAGTTAAAAGACTATAAAGCATGACATATTTTTTATAAAATAGGTAACAAATAATCAAGCTAGAATTTATTTATATTTACCATTTTTACATTGAATTATGGTTAATTAGATGTAAATATATTTAATATGTTTTTTCTCCATCACCAAATTTAATATTTCTTCATCAGTAAGCCACAGAGTTAAAAGACTATAAAACATAATAGATGTAAACAATTTCTATATTTTTCTTCTTCTCCGTCACCAACATTTTGGTTTCTTAACCTCTAGGAAACTAAGTTAAGAGACTACAAATGAATGAACCATAATTAATATATATGCATAACAATTAAAATTAAACAATCAAGCTCAATATATGTTCTATTCATCATATTCCCATTGACTTATGGTATATTGCATCTAAAAATATTAGATATTTTTCTTCACCATCACAAAGTTTTAGGTTTTTTTATCACTATGCAAAAAACATGATAGACTATAGTAGATTTAAATAATTTATTATATATATTTTTTTCTACTCAATCGCAAAATTTTTGGTTTTTTCCCACTTAAAAAAAGTTAAAAGACTATAATCCATGACATATTTTTTATAACATAGGTAACAAATAATGAAGCTATAATTTATTTATATTTACCATTTTTACATTGAATTATGGTTAATTAGATGTAAATATATTTAATATGTTTCTCCTTCATCACCAAATTTAAGCTTTCTTCGTCAGTAAGCCACGGAGTTGAAAGACTATAAAACATAATAGATGTAAACAATTTCTATATTTTTCTTCTTCTCTGTCACCAAAATTTTGGTTTCTTAACCTCTAGGAAACTAAGTTAAGAGACTACAAATGAATGACCCATAATTTATACATATGCATAAAAATTAAAATTAAATATTCAAGTTAATTTTTTTTATTCATCATATTCACATTGACTTATTGTATATTACATCTAAAAATGTTAGATACTTTAATTCACCGTCGCAAAGTTTTAGGTTTTTTTATCACAATGCAAAAAACATGATAGACAATAGTGGATTTAAATAATTTATTATATTTTATTTTTCTACTCCATCACAAAACTTTAGGTTTTTCCCCACAAAAAAACAAAGTGAAAAGAGTATAATCCATGACATATTTTTTATAAAATAGGTAACAAATAATCAAGCTAGAATCTATTTATATTTACCATTTTTACATTGAATTATGGTTAATTAGATGTAAATATATTGAATATGTTTCTTCTCCATCACCAAATTTCATCTTTCTTCGTCAGTAAGCCACAAAGTTAAAAGACTATAAAACATAATAGATGTAAAAAATTTCTATATTTTTCTTCTTCTCCGTCACCAAAATTTTGGTTTCTCAACCTTTAAGAAACTAAGTTAAGAGACTACAAATGAATGACCCATAATTAATACATATGCATAACAATTAAAATTAAATAATCAAGTCCAATATTTGTTCTATTCATCGTATTCACATTGACTTATTGTATACTAAATCTAAAGATATTAGATATTTCTCTTCACCATCGCAAAGTTTGAGGTTTTTTTTATCACTATGCAAAAAACATGATAGACTATAGTAGATTTAAATACTTTATTATATTTTATTTTTCTACTCCATCACAAAATTTTAGGTTTTTTCCCACGAAAAAACAAAGTTAAAAGACTATAATCCATGACATATTTTTTTATAAAATAGGTAACAAATAATCAAGCTAGAATTTATTTATATTTACCATTTTTACATTGAATTATGGTTAATTATATGTAAATATATTTAATATGTTTCTTCTCCATCACCAAATTTAATATTTCTTCATCAGTAAGCCACAGAGTTAAAAGACTATAAAACATAATAGATGTAAACAATTTCTATATTTTTCTTCTTCTCCGTCACCAAAATTTTGGTTTCTTAACCTCTAGGAAACTAAGTTAAGAGACTACAAATGAATGACACATAATTAATACATATTCATAACAATTAAAATTAAACAATCAAATTCAATATATGCTCTATTCATCGTATTCCCGTTGACTTATGATATATTGCATCTAAAAATATTAGATATTTTTCTTCACCATCGCAAAGTTTTTGGTTTTTTTATCACTATGCAAAAAACATGATAAACTATAGTAGATTTAAATAATTTATTATATATTTTTTTCTACTCAATTGCAAAATTTTAGGTTTTTTCCCACTAAAAAAAAGTTAAAAGACTATAATCTATGACATATTTTTTATAACATAGGTAACAAATAATGAAGCTAGAATTTATTTATATTTACCATTTTTACATTGTATTATGGTTAATTAGATGTAAATATATTTAATATGTTTCATCTTCATCACCAAATTTCATCTTTCTTCGTCAGTAAGCCATAGAGTTAAAAGACTATAAAACATAATAGATGTAAACAATTTCTATATTTATCTTCTTCTCCGTCACCAAAATTTGGTTTCTTAACCTTTAAGAAACTAAGTTAAGAGACTACAAATGAATGACCAATAATTAATACACATGCATAAAAATTAAAATTAAATAATCAAGTCCAATATTTGTTCTATTCATCGTATTCACATTGACTTATGGTATATTACATCAAAAAATATTAGATATTTTCTTCACCGTCGCAAAGTTTTAGGTTTTTTTTATCACAATTCAAAAAACATGATAGACTATAGTAGATTTAAATAATTTATTATATTTTGTTTTTCTACTCAATCACAAAATTTTAGGTTTTTTCCCACTAAAAAAAAAGTTAAAAGACTATAATCCATGACATATTTTTTATAAAATAGGTAACAAATAATCAAGCTAGAATTTATTTATATTTACCATATTTACATTGAATTATGGTTACTTAGATGTAAATATATTTAATATGTTTCTTCTCCATCACCAAATTTAATATTTCTTCGTCAGTAAGGCACAGAGTTAAAAGACTATAAAACATAATAGATGTAAACATTTTCTATATTTTCCTTCTTCTCCGTTACCAAAATTTTGGTTTCTTAACCTCTAGAAAAATATGTTAAGAGACTACAAATGAATGACCCATAATTAATACATATGAATAACAATTAAAATTAAACAATCAAGCTCAATATATGTTCTATTCATCGTATTCGCATTGACTTATGGTATATTGCATCTAAAAATATTAGATATTTTTCTTCACCATCGCAAAGTTTTAGGTTTTTCACATTGGATTATGGTTAATTAGATGTAAATATATTTAATATGTTTCATCTTCATCACCAAATTTCATCTTTCTTCGTCAGTAAGCCATAGAGTTATGGTATATTGAATTATGGTGGTAGATTTAAATAATTTTTTATATATTTTTTTTCTACTCAATCGCAAAATTTTAGGTTTTTCCCACTAAAAAAAAGTTAAAAGACTATAATCCATGACATATTTTTTATAAAATAGGTAACAAATAATGAAGCTAGAATTTATTTATATTTACCATTTTTACATTGAATTATGGTTAATTAGATGTAAATATGTTTAATATGTTTCTTCTCCATCACCAAATTTCATCTTTCTTCGTCAGTAAGCCACGGAGTTAAAAGACTATAAAACATAATAGATGTAAACAATTTCTATATTTTTCTTCTTCTCCGTCACCAAAAGTTTGGTTTCTTAACCTCTAAGAAACTAAGTTAAGAGACTACAAATGAATGACCCATAATTTGTACATATGCATAACGTTTAAATTTAAATATTCAAGATAAATATTATTTCTATTCATTGAATTCACATTGACTTATTGTATATTACATCTAAAAATAATAGATATTTTTCTTCACCGTCGCAAAGTTTTAGTTTTTTTTATCACAATGCAAAAAACATGATAGACTATAAAAGATTAAAATAATTTATTATATTTTATTTTTCTACTCAATCACAAAATTTTAGGTTTTTTCCCACTAAAAAAAGTTAAAAGACTATAATCCATGACATATTTTTTTATAAAATAGGTAACAAATAATCAAGCTAGAACTTATTTATGTTTACCATTTTTACATTGAATTATGGTTAATTAGATGTAAATATATTTAATATGTTTCTTCTCCATCACCAAATTTAATATTTCTTCGTCAGTAAGCCACAGAGTTAAAAGACTATAAAACATAATAGATGTAAACAATTTCTATATTTTTCTTCTTCTCCGTCATCAAAATTTTGGTTTCTTAACCTCTAGGAAACTAAGTTAAGAGAATACAAATGAATGACCCATAATTAATACATATGCATAACAATTAAAGTTAAACAATCAAGCTCAATACATGTTCTATTCATCGTATTCCCATTGACTTATGGTATATTGTATCTAAAAATATTAGATATTTTTCTTCACCATCGCAAAGATTTAGGTTTTTTTATCGCTATGCAAAAAACATGATAGACTATAGTAGATTTAAATAATTTTTTATATATTTTTTTTCTACTCAATCGCAAAATTTTAGTTTTTTCCCACTAAAAAAAAAGTTAAAAGACTATAATCCATGACATATTTTTTATAAAATAGGTAATAAATAATCAAGCTAGAATTTATTTATATTTACCATTTTCACATTGAATTATGGTTAATTAGATGTAAATATATTTAATATGTTTCTTCTCCATCACCAAATTTCATCTTTCTTCTTCAGTAAGCCACGAAGTTAAAAGATTATAAAACATAATAGATGTAAACAATTTCTATATTTTTCTTCTTCTCTGTCACCAAAATTTTGGTTTCTTAACCTTGAAGAAACTAAGTTAAGAGACTACAAACAAATGACCCATAATTAATACATATGCTTAACAATTAAAATTAAATAATCAAGCTCAATATTTGTTCTATTCATCATATTCACATTGACTTATGGTATATTACATCTAAAAATATTAGATATTTTTCTTCCCCATCGCAAAGTTTTAGGTTTTTTTTATCACTATGCAAAAAACATGTTAGACTATAGTAGATTTAAATAATTTATTATGTTTTATTTTTCTACTCAATCACAAAATATTAGGTTTTTTCCCACTAAAAAACAAAGTTAAAAGACTATAATCCATGACATATTTTTTATAAAATAGGTAACAAATAATAAAGCTAGAATTTATTTATATTTACCATTTTTACATTGAATTATGGTTAATTAGATGTAAATATATTTAATATGTTTATTCTCCATCACCAAATTTCATCTTTCTTCTTCAGTAAGCCACAGAGTTAAAAGACTATAAAACATAAGGGATGTAAACAATTTCTATATTTTTCTTCTTCTCCATCACCAAAAGTTTGGTTTTTTAACCTCTAAGAAACTAAGTTAAGAGACTACAAATGAATGACCCATAATTTATACATATGCATAACGTTTTAAATTAAATAATCAAGATAAATATTGTTTCTATTCATTGTATTCACATTGAATTATTATATATTACATCTAAAAATATTAGATATTTTTCTTCACCGTCGCAAAGTTTTAGGTTTTTTTTATCACAATGCAAAAAAAATGATAGACTATAGTAGATTTAAATAATTTATCATATTTTTGTTTTCTACTCAATCACAAACTTTTACGTTTTTTCCCACTAAAAAAAAGTTAAAAGACTATAATTCATGACATATTTTTTTATAAAATAGGTAACAAATAACCAAGCTAGAATTTGTTTATATTTACCATTTTTCCATTGAATTATGGTTAATTAGATGTAAATATATTTAATATGTTACTTCTGCATCACCAAATTTAATATTTCTTCATCAGTAAGCCACGGAGTTAAAAAACTATAAAGCATAATAGATGTAAACAATTTCTATATTTTTCTTCTTCTACGTCACAAAAATTTTGGTTTCTTAACCTCTAGGAAACTAAGTTAAGAGACTACAAATGAATGACCCATAATTAATACATCTGCATAACAATTAAAATTAAACAATCAAGCTCAATATATGTTCTATTCATCGTATTCACATTGACTTATGGTATATTACATCTAAAAATATTAGATATTTTTCTTCGCAATCGCAAAGTTTTAGGTTTTTTTATCACTATGCAAAAAACATGATAGACTATAGTAGATGTAAATAATTTATTATATTAGTTTTTCTACTCAATCTCAAAATTTTAGGTTTTTTCCCACTAAAAAAAGTTAAACGACTATAATCCATGACATATTTTTTATAAAATAGGTAATAAATAATCAAGCTAGAATTTATTTATATTTACCATTTTTACATTGAATTATGGTTAATAAGATGTAAATATATTTAATATGTTTCTTCTCCATCACCAAATTTCATTTTTCTTCGTCAGTAAGCCACGGAGTTAAAAGACTATAAAACATAATAGATGTAAACAATTTCTATATTTTTCTACTTTTCCGTCACCAAAATTTTGGTTTCTTAACCTTTAAGACACTAGGTTAAGAGATTACAAATGAATGACCCATAATTTATACATATGCATAACAGTTAAAATTAAATATTCAAGCTAAATATTGTTTCTATTCATCGTATTCACATTGACTTATTGTATATTACATCTAAAAATGTTAGATATTTTTCTTCACCGTCGCAAACTTTAAGGTTTTTTTTATCACAATGCAAAAAACATGATAGACAATAGTAGATTTAAAAAATTAATTATATTTTATTTTTCTACTCCATCACAAAGTTTTAGGTTTTTCCCCACAAAAAAACAAAGTTAAAAGACTATAATCCATGACTTATGGTATATTACATCTTTTAGGTTTTAGGTTTTTTTATCACTATGCAAAAAACATGATAGACTATAGTAGATGTAAATAATTTATTATATTAGTTTTTTCTACTCAATCTCAAAATTTTAGGTTTGATCCCACTAAAAAAAGTTAAACGACTATAATCCATGACATATTTTTTATAAAATAGGTAATAAATAATCAAGCTAGAATTTATTTATATTTACCATTTTCAAATTGAATTATGGTTAATTCGATGTAAATATATTTAATATGTTTATTCTCTATCACCAAATTTAATCTTTCTTCGTCAGTAAGCCATAGAGTTTAAAGACTATAAAACATAATAGATGTAAATAATCTCTATATTTTTCTTCTTCTTCATCACCAAAATTTTTGTTTCTTAACCTTTAAGAAACTAAGTTAAGAGACTACAAATGAATGACCCATAATTAATACATATTAATAACAATTAAAATTAAATAATCAAGCTCAATATTTGTTCTATTCATCGTATTCACATTGACTTATGGTATATTACATCTAAAAATATTAGATATTTTTCTTCACCGTCGCAAACTTTAAGGTTTTTTTTATCACAATGCAAAAAACATGATAGACTATAGTAGATTTAAATAATTTATTAAATTTTATTTTTTTACTCAATCACAAAATTTTAGGTGTTGGTCCCACTAAAAAAAAAATTAAAAGACTATAATCCATGACATATTTTTTATAAAATAGGTAACAAATAATCAAGCTAGAATTTATTTATATTTACCATTTTTACATTGAATTATGGTTAATTAGATGTAAATATATTTAATATGTTTCTTCTCCATCACCAAATTTAATATTTCTTCGTCAGTAAGCCACGGAGTTAAAAAACTATAAAACATAATAGATGTAAACAATTTCTATATTTTTCTTCTTCTACGTCACCAAAATTTTAGTTTCTTAACCTCTAGGAAACTAAGTTAAGAGACTACAAATGAATGACCCATAATTAATACATATGCATAACAATTAAAATTAAACAATCAAACTCAATATATGTTCTATTCATCGTATTCACATTGACTTATGGTATATTACATCTAAAAATATTAGATATTTTTCTTCGCAATCGCAAAGTTTTAGGTTTTTTTATCACTATGCAAAAAACATGATAGACTATAGTAAATTTAAATAATTTATTATATTATTTTTTTCTATTCAATCACAAAATTTTAGGTTTTTTCCCACTAAAAAAATGTTAAAAGATTATAATCCATGACATATTTTTTATAAAATAGGTAATAAATAATCAAGCTAGAATTTATTTATATTTACCATTTTTACAGTGAATTATGGTTAATTAGATGTAAATATATTTAATATTTTTCTTCTCCATCACCAAATTTCATCTTTTTTCGTCAGTAAGCCACAGAGTTAAAAGACTATAAAACATAATAGATGTAAACAATTTCTATATTTTTCTTCTTCTCCGTTAGCAAAATTTTGGTTTCTTAACCTTTAAGAAACTAAGTTAAGAGATTACAAATGAATGACCCATAATTTATACATATGCATGACAATTAAAATTAAATATTCAAGCTAAATATTGTTTCTATTCATCGTATTCACATTGACTTATTGTATATTACATCTAAAAATGTTAGATATTTTTATTCACCGTCACAAAGTTTTAGGGTTTTTTATCACAATGCAGAAAACATGATAGACTATAGTGGATTTAGAAAATTAATTATATTTTATTTTTCTACTCCATCACAAAATTTTAGGTTTTTCCCCACTAAAAAACAAAGTTAAAAAACTATAATCCATGACATATTTTTTATAAAATAGGTAATAAATAATCAAGCTAGAATTTATTTATATTTACCATTTTCAAATTGAATTATGGTTAATTAGATGTAAATATATTTAATATGTTTCTTCTCTATCACCAAATTTAATCTTTCTTCGTCAGTAAGCCACAGAGTTTAAAGACTGTAAAACATAATAGATGTAAACAATCTCTATATTTTTCTTCTTCTTCGTCACCAAAATTTTGGTTTCTTAACCTTTAAGAAACTAAGTTAAGAGACTACAAATGAATGACCCATAATTAATACATATGCATAACAATTAAAATGAAATAATCAAGCTCAATATTTGTTCCATTCATCGTATTCACATTGACTTATGGTATATTACATCTAAAAATATTAGATATTTTTCTTTACCATCGCAAAGTTTTAGGTTTTTTTATAACTATGCAAAAAACATGATAGACTATAGTAGATTTAAATAATTTATTAAATTTTATTTTTCTACTCAATCACAAAATTTTAGGTTTTTTCCCACTAAAAAAAAAGTTAAAAGACTATAATCCATGACATATTTTTTATAAAATAGGTAACAAATAATGAAGCTAGAATTTATTTATATTTACCATTTTTACATTGAATTATGGTTAATTAGATGTAAATATGTTTAATAT